>OY982563.1:21229414-21829414 GCA_963859945.1 Euplagia quadripunctaria | reverse complement strand
TCTATATGTAAAAAAATATTATTTACTTTCAAAACTCTTAAAACCTGTAATTGAAGTACTATGGTATAGTATGACTGAGATTTTCAATTACATTTTGATTCAAAAAAAGGTCAACCAATTCTTCTTACGGTGAACAACATTTTGATTACAATTTTTATCCGCAACAACCCTAAAATATTTTTTATGAGGACTAAAAAAAAAGGTCGTCGCATTTATAGGGGTGCCACTTGTACTTAAAAACCTAGACCAAGAGGTGATGAGACTTTTTTTATTGGCGAACAAAAGTACGCTTGTACATTTTTTCATAAACACTTACCATACCAGTGGTGTTATTCGAGTTGACTGAATTCCGTTGGAGCTCTAGAGCTCAACAAAAGACCGCGGTTAGCAGCACTAGTACTGCTAACCACGGTCTTTTATAGAAGTTTTATCAGGCGGTTCTGCTTGCTATTAATTAAAGAGATTTACTCACGTGTGTATTTTGGGTATGCCGACCAGTTTCGAACACGACGGACCCTTCATCAAGCGGTAAAGGGACCTTTCTCGTCGGTAGCAGATAGCAGGTCCAACCTGACACCGTCGGTCTTTATTTGATTAATTAATATGAATACTACCCCCGAAAGTTTTAATTCTACCTTCTATTTCGGCTGTAGGTACTTAAGTTCTTCGGGACGTCTTCTGATAGTAAAATGCCAGATGGAAGGGAAAAGGTCCAGAGATTACCTACCCGATGAAGAGACCTTATAAAATAAGTGACCCAAACATCTGTGGTGACATGCTCTTGCAACGCCATACCTTGTACCAAGTGGGGAAATATCGCGAGAGAGGCGATCCGAACCAGTACTCCACAAACCACAACCACTCTGATAAGGGTATACGACTAAGAAAAACTTCTGCTGTGTAGTTTGGAGTTTATTACAACTGATAAAGCTGATATTATTCAATCAATATTGGCAAATTCGCTCACCGAACCAATTTCCTCACTACCCTGAATAAGCACCTTTATCTGGAACAATTTGGACAAAACAAATTAATGCGAACTGTCCCTTCTCAGATCGTAGCTATTATTGAAAGTGTCCTGGTATTGACAGACGCCTTAAATTTCCAACTGTTGATAGCTTTGGGTTTACATTAGGAGTTAATAACTTTAGCTTGAATGGTGACCCGCGTCTCAAAAGGAAATTGGGATAGTACCCTTAATATTTGATTTTATTACCCATCTCTTTCGTGGATCAAAAGTAAGGTTGCTATTTCATGGATATTAAGTTTTTTATTATGTGTAACCTCGACCAACTTATTTGAATATTTTTAAGCTTTTGAGTTTGCTAAATCGATAGACTACCTACATAAGATTTAGAATTGGTATTATATGGTTGGGTTGGTGGATTGCAGTAAGTAATATTTCGCGATTCTTTGCAATTTTTTTATTCTTCTTTACTATTACCTAGATCATATAGTCCGTCTGATGGAAGACTGTCGCTGTAGGTAATGAATGCTTGAAATATAAGGGTGATTATCAACGTGTCCAGCAAGTTAATCTTCCCGGAAGCTTTCTTTTAGAGTATACCCGGGTTCCTTGAAATAGAGTCGTGACGGAACACTGTGTTTAGTTCAGTTCCGACATACCACTTCAACGTTAGCTCCGGTGAGGTGATGACCCGTGGGCAGCAAATTAACCTCATTACGGTTGTAGAGCATTACTGTACCACACTTGCAACTCGACAACTCAGTATAGATATACAAGCTAATACGTCCGCTCTCACCCGTGGCTCACGCAATACTGACTGACGTGCGCGTGCGCCCCACTACAGTGGGTAATGGATATAACAATGGTCTATTAAAAAAAACATGCTGCAGTTTTATATTTACATTGAGTATACCCTACTAGTACTGTTTCTGTAGGGTGTAATATTACTCTATTCTAATAGGAATTTTTATATAAACCAACCCCAACGGCGGTTAACGTAATGGCTAAGGCGTCGCACTTACGATCAAGTGGTTGCGGGTTCGAACGCCACCCAGTGCACTACCGACGTGAACCTACTCCTAACACAAGCACTTAACTTAGCGGGAGAGGTTAAAAGGAATACTAGTATTGTGTGACCCACGTTACTTGTATTCTTTAAAAAAAAACGACCCACAAATACCATTTACTTAAAATACTACAGACAAAAAAAAAGTGATATTATCTCTAAATAATATTCGTACACTTTTTCTTTAGGTGAACAAAGTAATACAAACTTAGCTTTTATTCCATCCTGATAATCTCAATTAAAAACTTTTACCCTAACACTGATCTTAGATAAGCACTCAAATTAATACTTAAGTTAGCCAACAACTTCAGTATACATGTCTACGTTGCGTACTTTCCTACAAAGTGAACGATTCTAAGAAAAACAAGGTTTATTCTTAGCAATTTTCCTGGTGTCTTCCACTATTTGATCTTCGCCATTGATTGCGAGTTTACGAACAATAAAAATAATAGTTCTTGACTAGAACAGTTATTTTATTTCAATCTGTTCTTCAAAAAGGGCATGAAGTATTTCAACAATCAAGTTGTTAGCGTCAGTAAGCCACCGGGATCACCTCTTTATATTATAGAGGCCCGTAATTATGTTTGCCACCTTGGTGTTAAAAAAAAGAGAATAAAATACAATCGGATTTCGGATTAAATATAAAGCTACCCGATTAGTGAAATAAGCCTCGTTTCTACAAATAACGAATGCAAATCAACACTACTTGCTTTATATACCGGGTATCACCTTGGCGTGGGTGGAAAGTAACGTGTTCTACGTAGCATGTCTTTATAAATTTATATCTTTTTATATGAATACCTGAAGATAATTCTTTGTAAACCTTTTAAGCATATTTTAAGCACGGAGGAATGTGAAATTTGAAATACTTATATAGAAAATATGGTATTTTTTATTGTTTACTTATATAGTTTATATGGTCACGTGTAGAAAGCTTATATTTTAAAATAACTGTGTTATAAATTTAAAACTTGTGTCAAAACGTGGGAGAGCCGTTCCTCGGCACGTATGGGTCGGCTGAACCGGAGTGATACAACGGTCTCACAGAAAACCGGCAGTGACGCAATGTTGCATTGCTTCCCCACACCCCTGCTCCCACTTTAAAGGCCGGCAACGCACTTGCGACTCTTGAGCTGCAGGTGTCCATGGGCGGCGGTAGTCATTTGCCATCAGGTGAGCCGTCTGCTCGCTTGCCCCCTATTTAAAAAAAAAAAACGTCAAACTATAAGTGTACAGAGCACAAACTTAAACTGAAAGATAAAAGTTTGATTTATGTAAAGAAGGTTAATAAAATTAATGTATTATGATAAAATTTCGACCACCAGGCGATTTTTAGTATAAATTAATTGGTTACTACATTGTAGTTTCACGCATACTATTTAGAGCCCACCCAGACGAACCAGATATTATTCACAAAATACCTCGAAAAAACTGGACCGGAACGTCTCGACTTCTCGAGTTTAAAATAACAAGTTAGTGTAGATACGATCTAATAGAAGGTCTGAGGCGTTTCGGGCCTACTGGAATAGACGTTTATTGAAATGACGCTCCTATCGCCAATACGATCTGTACTGGACCCTTCCCGAAGTATGAAGTTTAATGTAATGAGCGGATAAAGAAGCTATTTTATAGATTTTACTTAGTTTTCATAGCTTTCATCACACTACTTGGAAGTTACTGTATTTTTGTGTATAACGCGCACACATTCTATCACCGCAACGCTCGCCGTCGGCAGGGCGTTTCATCCTCCTTGGAACCTAAATGATTGCGACAGTTCGAAAGGAATTTCATCCCACGAACGCTCTGGCTGTGGAACGAGCGGAGGTTTTCCCGAGGGACAGTATGGGGTCGTTCAAGAAAGGAGTGTACATATTTTTATAGGGTCGGCAACGCGCATGCGAGTCTCCTGGAATTGCAAGCGTCTACGGTACCTGCTTACCATTAGGCGGGCTGATGCTTGTTTGCCATCGACGTGGTATAACTTGGCCCTTCAGTATACTGCTGATCTGGTCTCCCACTTACAGGGTCTCTTAATTCCTTTAGACATTCGCTCTTCCCTCATTCTTTCAACTAACCTAAATCATTGAAACATTCCTTTGCAAATTCTTGTCACTACACCGTTGTCTTATCTAATCATTGCTCACTTCATTAGTCAATCTTACATTTCTGACACACAATCTTACATTAGGTAATTTTTAAAGACGCACTTTATTTATTTATTTATTTAATACTTCCTGCATGTTACATTGCACGGGGCGAACTTAATGCCACATGGCATTATCTACCAGTCAACCTTTGGGTGACTTTAGAGATGATTTATAAAATTGAAGACAGACTGTACGAGTATTGAGCTTTGATGGAGGGTTTAACCGGTCCGCTATTTATATGCGACCTATATTATCAGCAATATGAGTAAAAAGACAAAAAGTAAACTCTATCAAGGCGTATTTTTATAACGAGGGTTGACATCATATAACCTATTTTTATAAGCAAGGAGGTAAGGTCTAGGCAAGCTAAGTGCGATGTAAACTTTAGTTCAATAATGTATATTTGAGTAGAACTATGTCAATCATAATACTAAAGTAGGCCATTTATAAGCTTTTGTGAATTAAATGTCTTCATACTGAAATAATATTCGATCAATGATAACATCAAAGTAATAACAACATGCAATGTATTGAATGATCATGTTCATTGAAATCCATTGACTTTGCTAATAAATTACATATAGTATACTTAATGATTTAGAAACAAAACATAACTAATATCCTAAATATTCTTTCCCATTAAAGCTAGTGATAGAGGACGAAATTGTGTTGAAACAATAATTAATTAAATTATTGATATCTATGAAGCTCTGCCGTTTTATGCTATTATATGCAGTAGGCGATGCGGATACCATTTCAATATAAAGTTTTGCAATAGTTCCAATTTTGACAAAATAATTTTCTAGACACACTTGACGTTTTCATCCAGTATATACGTAGAACATAGTAGAAAATAAAGTGCTTTAGTAGTTTTTGCTTGGTACTTCCAAGCGATCGATTTCAAACAAAGCACACCATCCAGATGGACCGACGATCTTAAAACACACGATGTGATCTCATCTCTACATGCGCCCTAACCTCTAAGGGGTAGTAAAATATGTACTGTACACCTTGTATATAAAATAAGTATGTCTGTTGTCTGTTTTCGCAACAATCGATACATAACAATAATTTAAACTATTTCGCGGACACTCGGCTGTAGTACTATCATATTCTTGATACAAAATACTCGCAAATTACAATTTTAGTTTACACTGTGGATTACCATTGTGACGCGGAACTGTCACCCATAACCAATAAAATAGAATCTTTTTGGACCAGTTAAAGGAGACTCTATTCTATATCTAAGTATTTACAAGAATCTGAATACTCGCAAACCAGTGGTGTAACTAGCGCGTGACTTACTCTCTTCCCCTCATGAAAATCTGGTGACCTTGTCACCAACAGAAATACAATGCTAGCTATGCCAGTAAGCCGAAGTCTTCTGTAAGGTGGTCAGGCGAATCCAATTTTTTTTAAATTGGGTAATGGAATAGGCAGTTGTCTTCCAAAAATAGATTCAGACAGTTCATTCCAGTCTTTGGCGACTCGAACCAAAAAGGAGCTATCAAAGCGTCTAGTTCGACTTTTTGATGTATCGACAATCAAAGGGTGGTCTGTCTGCATCGAGCACTCCGATGAAGGAATGCTGAGAGTTCAATTAGTTAGAAGAGAGCTTTCACCCACTCACCAAAGTTAATCTTTTAAAAAGACCGATAAACAGGCGGTTTTACCACGATGCTTAAAAGCATGTGTTTCCCTAATCGTGAATACATCGTAGTAGAAATCAGAAGAAATCTGATGTGCCTGTCCTGTCAAAATTTGACGTTACAGTACATAATAAGTTTATTATAAAATGATAATATAACAATAGCGTTAATAACTTAAATAATTATCTCAACCATGACAATCATTTAATCATCAAAAGTTATAAGTACCCGTAGCTATAAACTATTTTAATTATGCCTCACATCACCCGGTTGTTCTTAACAGACAGCCAGACTAAAACAATTGCTTATAAAACATCTCAGGAATCGAACCAGTGCCAATCGGTATACGTGCCAACTCGGTCGAATAGCGAATGAAATTAAATGGCAGGTAAACAAAACTGATATGTTTATTTATTAATAAATAATTTAGATAAATATTTGATGATTGTTTGACGGTTTTAATTTATGTTGAATTAAATACAATACTATTTTAAACTGGTTAGAAGGAGGAAGGAGCGACGTAAGCTAAAATAACACAATTCTGTCCAAAAATGGAAACCTCGACTATGACTTAGACATGGTCGAGTTTGTACATGGAATGATGTCGCCAAACACACGAATTAGCCAATTAAAGAGCATAGAAAAATAAACCTCATGGAGTGATTGGTCCGCTAGATATCCCCATATAGCGGTTAGCCAATTGCGATAGACTACTAAAAGTACTTCCGGTGTTAATTTTATTAACTACTTGTAGTGTCAAGGATAATCAGATTCTTGATGCTTGGTTAGCGAGGAGGTAACACAGACTTAACAGGATACATTCCGTTAACGTGACAGAGCAGGGTGCGTGATAAATTTACATGTAATTAATTAACAGGTGATCGAAATCGCTTAATATTTTATATATTTTTTCGTCAATTATATTTTACATATTTACTAGCTACCCGGCCACGCGTTGCTGTGGCGGTCAATCATATGTTATTGTAAAGTCTGTTTTAAACAAAGCTCCTAAAACAAAACACACAAAATGAACCCACAAAATAATTCACAAAGATGGTGAGTAGATTAAAATTATGAACTTCAGTTATCTGGTACAAAGTACTAATGAACCCTTTCACTACAGATGGGCTCGGCTGATACTGCGGAAACCTTTTAATGAATAATTCTGTAACAACACATTTTCATTTGTATAAATAAATACTTTTCCATGAGATTGATGTAGGTCCTAACTAACAATTGTATAGTATCTATACTAATATTATAAAGTTGAAGAGTTTCTTTGTTTGATTGAACGCGCTAATCTCAGGAACTACTGGTTCGCATTGAAAAAATCTTTTAGTGTTGGATAGCCCATTTATCGAGGAAGGTTATAGGCTATGTAACATCACGCTACGACCAATAGATAGATTACGGGGAAGATTTACAAACGCGGGTCAGCTAGTTCAGAATAAAATAACATTATGAACATTAGATAAGTATGTCGAGACCTGGTTCGAACATTTTTTTACCATCGACGTAGAAAAACCTATAATAACAATAATTTAATTTGGACTTAGCCCACGAGATTGTCGACATGTGGGATGTGGATTAAGCAATCGTAGTGCCGATAGTCATTTTGGCCCATGGGTTAATTGCTAAGAGCCTCGACCAATACCTTCAGAGGCTCACGTTAGATTGAGAGCCTGATGCAGAAGGCAGTCCTCCTCGATACGGCACGCATAGTGAGGAGGTTTCTGTCTCAGGAACCCTAACCACCGGTAGCTTGGTCCCTGTACCCGATACCGGTGGGACACTATTTTTTATATTTTTTTATATAATCTGAATGTATTTAAAAATGTAATTTATATGTATAACTATGTACATTTAAGCGTTGTAATTAATTTTCACTATATCAAGCAAAGTTTATAACATCAATTGGAATTGTGATACTAACACTACTGTGCACAGAGCAAAGAAAAATAATTAGGTAGTAGTCTTCTTATTTACTTCATATGTTTTAAATAACCCTCCTTTTTTGGCGTCGCCGCAGTCGGGTAAAAAAAGTTTGCAATTAAAAACGAATATTTGTAAGTGGTTTTGGAGTATCAACTCTATTGTCTTAGCTTATTTTAATTATCGATACGCTCATCTCTACTTACCCTCTTTCTCTTATATTGCCAATAAGAGGCATGAGATACGAAATGTAGATAATAAAAAACAACAACAAAATGTAGAAAAAAGCATGTACTTGTTCTCTCCCGTTCCCTTTCCGCCGCCTTTTTGGTGTACACTACCTTCTCGCAAAACGCGGCGGGGGAATCACATGCGCTCTCGCTCTGGACCATGGAGATAATCATGGTCTCCATCGAGAGACTACCTACAACTGCGGCGGTTGGGAGGTCCATGCAGGACACTCCACTAGAATGTGAAGTGCGGTATCCTCGCGGTAGCCCCCGCAGTGGTGGCACGCAGGCGTTTGCTACCGGCCTATCCCACACAGATACTTCCTGAAACAGCCGTATCCGGTAAGTACCTGCGTCATCTGGTAGGAGAGGCTTTAAACGTTAGG
The DNA here is from genome assembly GCA_963859945.1 of Euplagia quadripunctaria. Taxonomy (NCBI): domain Eukaryota; kingdom Metazoa; phylum Arthropoda; class Insecta; order Lepidoptera; family Erebidae; genus Euplagia; species Euplagia quadripunctaria. The sequence continues at coordinate 21,821,037 of OY982563.1, read as the reverse complement.
AATATTTACGTTACAGTCAGTGTACCTACCTATATTTTTAATCCCCGACGCAAAAATATTATAAGTTTAACGTGTGTGTATGTATGTCTGCGGCATTATAGCTCCGAAACTGATGAACCGATTTTGATTTATTTAAAGTTTTGTTTTGTTTGAAAGGTGACTTGGATCAGAGTGTTCTTAACTATAATTCAAGAAAATATGTTCAGCTGTTCTAAGGTCATCAGCTTTTTTCTAATCGTTAAAGTGATTTTTTCTAATCGTTAAAATTTAAATACCCCAATTATTTTTTTTTTAATTTATACTTATTTGTCAACCTTACTATAGATGTAACCTATTTAAATTAAAAAAAGAAGAAAATGGCTTTGCGGTTACAGTAATAAAAGAAACAACGTGCAGTGTATTCCTTAGTTAACACAGACAATTCAAAATTTTTACGTAATTTAGTCTGCAATCGGTAGACGCTTTCAATTATCTCTTTCTAACTTAAAAAAATATAGAGAACTAGCTGCGCATCGCGGTTTCACCCGCGTAAATCCCGATGCTGTGGGAATATCGAAATAAAAAGTGGCCTATGTGTTAATCCAGGTGTCCAGTTATCTACATACCAAGTTTCATCGCAATCGGTTCAGTAGTTTTTGCGTGAAACAGCAAACATCTATACTTTTCACAAACTTTCACGTATACAAATATTAGTATGGATTACAGTCATATTATTGATCGATGCCTTGGATGGAAAACATTTGCTTACTATCTTAAAAACATTCATCACATCTTTCTCCTATTTAAGGCGATGAAATGTGGCGATGACGTGACATTTCCTAGGTTTCTGAGGAATGGCCGAAAGTTAGATACTGTGCTAAAAGTCAGTCGTGCGCGCTCTGCCAAACATATGGCTCACCTGCTGAAGAGACAAAAGGCTTTCAGCTTATAAATTGTTTGTAATATCATATGTATCGACCAAAGAGTAAGAGATATCATCACGAAAGATAACACGGTTGCTGAGCTAAAATCATGCAAGCAAGAAGCAACTTCCCAGGACAAATATATCAAATGACGACAATTACGACAGTGCGAAGAGCAATATTACAATAATAGCTAATAGTAAACGTCATCGTCTATCGTGTACCGTCTCTTTAGAGAGATCTTCAACAAATCTTTCAACAAGTAATAAAGACTGATTCAACGGAGTACTCTCCTCGCGGTCGAGTCATTCGACCTGTTTCATTAGACCCGATAGCCGATCGTACAACAAAGGCTATTATAATTAGATCTTGGCAGTCCACTCGCTTCACATTCAATTTACTATCGAACGAACGACCGAATATATCAAGAGTGACTCTTATTATTAAGATATGGTGTAGCTCAAGATGCAAAATAAGAATCAACAGTCGTTTGTGTTTTCTCTTAGAGGATGGCTCGCTATAAGTACAGATATAATAAAATAACTACAGTCAATGTATAAGGTTTTTTATGCTATAGGGGGCAAACGAGCAGACGGGTCACCTGATGGTAAATGACTACCACGGCCCATGGGCACCTGCAACTCGAGAGTCACAAGCCTTTACGGTGGGAGTAGGAGAAGATGGGGGAGGGGGTAAGAGTGGGAAAAGGGGGGAGAGGGGAAGGACGGGAATAAGGGAAAGGGAAGGGTTAGGGCCTCCGGTGACCTCACTCACGCGGGGAAATGCAATGCAAGCATTGCTTCACTGCCGGTTTTCTATGAGGCCGTGGTAACGAGCGGAGTCGAGCCGGCCCATACGTGCCGAAGCATGGCTGTCCCACAAAAACGATGTAAATTTATTGTTATTAACTATTTTATATTTAAAAGCTTTCTCATTGTTTGTCGTCACTTCGCACGCGTAGACACATTTTTCCTAAAAGGACACAAATGTATTCCCGCACTTGTAATAGTACTTACGTGGGTGTTGAGTGATGGGAAATAAGATACTTTTAGTTCGATTCCAATATTACATACAGAATAAATATTAAAACTGGGAAGGAATAGGCCTAAAAGTTCACGAATTACGCAGTGTGAAAGGGAATTTTCTTTTATAATCCAAAACGAGAATTTACTGGTTTATAATCATAAATTAAAAATTTAACTCTATTACTCCCGACTCGAAAATCCCTTCACCGATTACAAAATGCCTTACATCATTTTGGAAAAGAGCTGATACTGTTACATTGCTGGACCGATATTAACCAAACATAGCTAAGAAACACCGCAGGGAAAACTGGCTTTCAAATGAAAAAATCCCCATCGAAATCGGTCCATCCGTTTGAGAGCTACGAAGCCACAGACAGACACAGATACACACACACACACACACACACACACACACACGCACAAACACACACACACACACACACACACACACACACACGTCAAACATATAACACCCCTCTTTTTGCGTCGCGGGTTAAAAATAACGTGGATGAATCCACTATAGTAAACGGAGTGATAGCAGAAAGTAGAAGTAGTCGTCATTTAAGAATTCTCTTACTTCTGTCGACATACCTGTACCATATTATATTCTGTACCATATTATCGTATATCTCTGCTTCTTCAACAAATTGCGAACCGAATTAATACCAATATAACTAAGTGAACCGCAAAAAGTATCACAATTAACTGCAACAACAAACCGCAGTGCTATCGAAAGCCTAAGCGAATAAACCGCTTATTAATACCTCGCCGTTACAACATTGTGCCAAAAGGTTGGATTTATCGTAGTTGTTGTTCAGCGAACACTGTGCAGACCGCATACTTAGATTTAATAAATATGGATAAGCACAGCACCTACATCTTAAAAAATTCGGACACATGCCTTCCCAGCCTTTCTTTATGTACGTGTTATTTAAATGTACTTTTTTATAGTCTAAGGATGTACGTGTTTAGTTTGTGCTTGCGGTTCAAACCCTTTGCATGAGTATTACGTCGTTTTCATATCAATATATGTCAATCAATCAATCAATCAATTAGCCTATTCTAGTCCACTGCTGGACATAGGCCTCTCCCAATGTGCGCCATAGTACTCGGTCCTCCGCTTTCCGCATCCAGTCCCTCCCAGCTACCTTCCTCAGGTCGTCGGTCCATCTGGCTGGGGGGCGTCCTACCTTCCGTTTACCGATTCGCGGTCTCCAAGATCTCTCTAAGATCCGCTTACTCCATCGGCCATCGGTTCTTCGGCATACGTAGCCAGCCCATTGCCACTTAAGCGTGCTTATTCTGCGAGCTATGTCGGTAACTTTAGTTCTTTGTCGGATGACCTCATTTCGAATTTTATCCTGTAAAGAGACTCCAAGTATAGCTCGCTCCATGGCCCGCTCCACGACTTTTGTATATATGTACCTAATACTAAATGTTTGATATCATTTAATAATTTTCATTATAGTTTTCGTCAAAAATTAAAATGTTGGTTATAATTAGTGGTGAAAAATGTGAAAATTGTTGCAGTGTTATTTTTATATTTAATTTGCAAAAAAAAAGATTTGCAAGTACAAAAATATCAAAACATCTTCAAATAAGGCGAACACGACAAAACATACATCAAAATAAAAAAAAATGTTAGGCACTTAGGATCTACATTCTTCGAAAATTTGCCTTAAAGCCTTAAAGCATTTTCTTTGTAAGACATTTTTATAGAAGGTTTCATGAAAGTAAGCACAAGTTTTTTGTACTTAATCCGCGAGATACAAATGCTTGAGATGGCAATAAACGTGAACCTAGAAATCTCGAAGTAATAACGTGAACAGACACTTAATATTATAAACCAACATTGTAATGTAGGTATTGTAATATTCACCAAAACCATCTCCATGTAAATTGAATCGTATACCTTATAGCTCCTGTTGTACATTTGATAATATAACAGTGACAGTTAATACCTGACACCGCACGTCTATTTAAACTCTGTCAGGTAGTTTCAATTTCCATTTAGTAATTGCACGCAATTCAATTTACATTGAATACTCAATTACAGTATATTGATTAAGACGTTAAGGTATCGTGTCTGTTGATATACACGCAATATCTGGATAATGTTATACGGTTTTGAATAAATAGGTAAATGATTTGTTTGTAATAATATTTTAAATGACATTACGTGTCTATGTTATTGAATAATCATTGGTAATGTCTGGTATATAGTTTTTATACTATTCAATTTTGTTGTAATATTGAATCTCTTTTGGGGAGGAGGTTTAATTTAAACTAGTAAAGTTCAAGTTATTTTGTCTTTCGGAACGTGCGGATGTACATGGTTGCGTGTGTTGCGGTGTTGTTATTAACAACGCTTCACTCCTTGAAAAAGGGTCTCCGTCGGGTCCGAAACTAATCGGGCATCCGCGAAATATACACGTGAGTACAACCGTGTATCTTTAACAAACGTTTATATACTTACAACATAAACGATAAATAAAAACCTTTATTTATTATCATCCATGTTGGTCGATGTTGTTGTTAGGTAAGAATTATATTTTAATCGTTAAGTTTATTTTAATTTGACTGCATGGATGGCGCAATGGTTTAAGTGGGCACCTCGCCACTAGGCCGCGGAGCGTTGTGCGTTAAATCCCACATGGGATAAAAATATTTTTTTATCTTATTGATTTGATGCAAATGAGTCAATATTGTAGGTAAGGTAACGTTAAATTAACGTTAAGTTAAGTTAAGTTAACGTTAAAACGCTGCTAATTCTCTTCTCTCTAACACTTTCACGCCGTAACTAAATGAACTTTTGCATACACATAGTCAGGAGTAAAGAAAAGGATATGAGTACCTTTCATCCCGAAAAAAATATTCAGTGTTATCGAGGGATAATTAATTAGTTAATTGACTAATGCCCGGTTCCTGTAATCAAGAAACGATTCGTTCCTTGATTATAGGAACCGGGCATTAATCTACAAATACGCAAGCGAAGCCGCGGGCGAACCTAATATAGAACGGAAACTTGAAGCAGGTCGTTACATTTTTACATACATAGTAGGTATATGTTTACAAAGCAATGATACTTTAAATTCGTTTTTATGATTTACATATTAAATAAAATATTGCGTTACAAACCAGATAATTATAATTTAATCTACCTGTCTACTTACCTGTATTTAAATCACATGTAAGCACTTATCCATTACATATGTATTTCGAATATTTGGTAGCTATTTCGCAGACAATTTACTTCATATCTTGTACTTACTAATCTAAGTGTATATACAAATGGAATGGACCACGTACGCACTATTTTTGGAGAATAATAGTAAAAGAAACGAGAAAAACAATTACCTACCCTTATAATTTACGACATATTGTGAAAACATTTGTATGAAAAATTACTTCTGTAAGCTTTGGGTTTCTTTGTACGCTAACCGGTTGAGATGGCAGTGATTAATTTTAGTTTTTCGGTTATACCTATCTATATTAACAATACATTCACAATTCACATCTCTCCCGCGTATGAATGTGTTATATTTACATAAAAAAATTATGTTATGGTAGAATAATAATAATCTACAATCAATGGTTTTCCGTATGGTAGGAATTTGATAAATATATACTGGACTTTACAGTAGATATATCTGAAATTATGGTTACGAGTAAATAATATTATTATATGGTGCACGGGTCATCATACGATTATACTGACTGCATAGCATATTACTGTAATGGACAGCATAATCGAAAAAAATGCGGTTTAATAGGCCTTGAGCTTTTTCAGAATGTTATTTATTATTATTATGTGAAATCACTAACAATATGTATACAAAAATATACAGATAGGTAAACAAAAACTAATCAACACCGTTAGACAAATTACGCAAAGTCTCCAAATCAAGACTAAATTGCCATAGGAATTTTGAACCTTAAGTTAACCGCGATAAGGGCCTGTCATATTTGGTAACTGACGAGCTGATTACTTGCTTCACCCCTACGCCTACAAATTAATTGTGTCTAATGAAACACACGCTCGAATACGCAGTGATCATCCACTCGTTATTATGAGAACTTATAGATCTTCTAGTAACAGCAATAATATCTAAAATACAATGTTTTCATGTTAGCACATATTCTGTGATGCGTGCGCGGTGTATTTAAGCCGCGTTTAAACTGGTCAAGTGTTTGTATGACAATAGTTGTAGAGATAGTTACTGTGATTACTGAATGAATTTCTGATTAGAAACAGTGATGTAAGAAGGTTTAGCAGGATTGTTTAATTGCTACCTAGCTACTAAACAATGCTGAAGCCATATTAATTAAAATGAATCATTATACGCAGTGGATATGTACTTCAATATACCATAACATATTAGTTCCAGGTTTACGTTAATACGATACACATAATCACACCAATTACATTGATAAATAGAGTGTCTGAATGGCTCTTGTGTAAGCAGATGCGTTCCAAAGTTGTTAGTGAATATGCATTATAGCGAAAGGGTGCATTGGAATGGTTAATCCTTCTTACTCTCTCGTAACTGATTTTCCTGATGAATTAACTTTTAAACGACTAAAGACCTTATAAACCCAAAAATAAAATAAAAAACTTCTGGCCTGCGTCTGAAAAGATTTGATGCTTAAATATTTAAGCTGTATTCTGGGAACCATGTTACCGAGCTGACCCTATGTGTTTCCTAGCCGTTCCATGCAGTATCACCACTGTTTATGGTCACTGCTCCGTTCTTGAGGGTCTTAGCATGGTTTTACATAGCCTATAACGTTCCTCAATGAATACTCTATCGAATACAAAAAGATTTTTTCGAATCCGATGTGTAGTTCCAGAGATTAGCGCGTTTAAACAAACAATAAAACAAAAAAACTCTTCAGCATTTTAGAAAATCGAATAGACCAGTATTTTCTCCGCGTATAACTCAGACCTACTAAAACTACATGAGTCGGGTACAAATAGGAAGAGTTCAGAATGCAAAGCGTTCCTCGTGTGCGTTCAGTCGAATCAATGGTGCACGTTCGGTATATTGAATGATATGTATAGGTAGCTGCATCGCAAAAGTCCTTTGAAACGTCATCAAATAACGTTGGGGAGTGCAGTGAATGCAAACATCATTTCAGTGCATTTCAGCGTTAAGCTATTATGTAACACGGTGGAGCCGCTACACTGGGGTAGCAACTCGCTCAGAGATGAGCGAAGTCGACTTCTAGCGTAATGTTGTTTTTGTGTTACTTACTAACACAAAAACAACATTACGCTAGAAGTCGACTACCGCTGCTGCTGACACCACTGATATTGAGATTTTGTATTAAAAACATCATTAACATCATTAGGTGTAGATAGAGTATCATCTACTTTACTTTACTTTTAAGTTTACTACTGGTTCCTAATAAACAGTCATATCCAGTTTAGGAGCCAGATTTCACTATTACATGCTATGCAATATATTTTGTGATATACTGTGCGGACATCGCTCTGCTATTCGCAATACAGGTTCATTCCTAGCTCGGGAGTGAGTGTCTGTCGTGCCGTTGACTACAGGCGGACATAAAATTTTATGAATTTAAGTAATAGAAAGAGTTTTAATGAATAAAGATTATTTATTTATCTGAATTGGTTATTATTTTGTGTTTTTATGCGAAAATTACAACAATTATTACACGAATGACCCAGAAGGAGGGTAATGTTTTTGTTTTATTATAGTTTACAGCCGCGATAAAACGAAACATAAAGGCTTTTATCTTATATGCTACAAAGCATTATGTACTTCTTTGTTTATTACTGTTTTCTATTACTACTGTTGCAGTTATACAAGTATTTTCCTAAATGGTACAGTTTTAAAATATTCTGTTGTATATTTCTGGATTATACTAACGGAGTTCTACTTTAAAACCAACAGCTACGAATTTTGTGCGGAGAGTAATATCTATAATCCCTCGAAATAATAGCACGATACGTTGGTATTAATTCCTTCCTTTCACCTTTTAAATATTTATAGTTTGATAGATTTAAGTCAAGTGATACTCCGCTACTATAAACTCCTAGTACTGCTATTAATGAGACTCATTGTAAGTAGCAGCAGTATTATAAATACACAATTCGCAAATAAGTCAAAATCTCAAACTGTAGCATTATGAAAACGATACTTCAAGCGTTGATAGTTTAGCAGTCAGAATCGTCTGAGAGCTTAGTTTTCCTACATATTAATATGGTCAAAATACTTCTAGAAACATAAGAAACACAAACTCAAAATTTAGTCCGTACCAAGTAAACTAAAATGATCTAGCATAAGAAAGTAAAAGTAAAGTCTAAAGTTTCAAAGATTTCTCGACGTCGAACCGCTTAATATACTTCAACTTGAAAGTATTCTAAATCATATTCACAAAACGTCGGAAACCGTAAATTCAATTTAAAACCCTTCTTTCAAAAGGGACCCTTTACTTGAATAAATTTTACGGACCCATTCAGGATAAATCACATTAAAACGTACAAATTTCATACCGAAGGTATTTATAACACGTCATAATGTCCTGCATATGAATGCTCCCTTGAAATAAATTTCACCCCCGGATATTTGGAAATAAGTATTATTATGACCATAATTAGTATGTGCGGCTTTTAGACTACTATTAAATAATATACACCTTGGTACTGCCCAAAAAAAAGGAGTGTTATGTATTTCTTTATTCCCCCATAACTTCTAAATTCCAGAACAGATTTGGGTGTACCTATGGGTGTCGCTAGAATCTTTACATCATGCCGACACTGGCTATAATTTCTTGTTTTTTTAAATGCGTCAATCATTTCTCGTTTGTTTCTGTTTTTATGCTTACATTGAACTTACCTATCTATACTGAAACTGTGGTTGTACATTATTACAATAATAATGTGCTCTCTTAGTACTTGGACGTAAACTGCTTCTTGAGGTAGGCCGAAAACGATTTCCGGATGTCTTAATAAAAGCTGTTCCCGGATCCCTCCTATTTTAGGCGCAGTACGGCACACCGTGTGGTTTTAGTCGGTTTGATTCCGACACACCGCCCCACCGAAAACCCCGGTGGGGTGACGGCCCGACGGGGTTTCCACACGCACAAAAAAAAGAGGCCGAAAACGATTCTCTTTTCTTCTTCTGATCTCTCGGTTTAGTAAAATTAAATACTCTATCTCACCTTTGTTTAAACTAACATATGGGTTTGTTTTACAATTTTGATTTAGAAGGGTGATCATTATAGTAAACTTTAAACTACTGGGTTTCTTGGATAGAAGCTTCAATCCAGGTACAAGCTAGTTTTCTGTGCAACATATATGCAAAACTTTTCAATTGTTGTCAAACTAATCAATCTCTCTCGTCTTTAACTCTGCATAGACCTATCATCAACCCCTCTATTATATATCTATGTCCACGGTGTCTCGGACTGACCTGTCTTATCAAAGTGACCAGCATTTAGATAGTGCACCTAAAACAATGGTGTGCCCGTCACCAAACATTCCCGAATCAATTTCCTTCCTCCTTAAACCTATAAAGGCCTGGTATTCAGGCATTCAGAGCTAGCGAACCGTGTCCGAGAGCCAGATCTATCAATACACACGTCATGACGTCACGGTTCCTAACCGATCCCCGACACGTCGACGTTTCCGCAATATGCACAGAATGACGAATTAATTGCTGTTCATGTGCGGACGGGTGTGTACTGGCAGGAATAGCAACTGTATGTACGGGTTTAGCATAATTGCACGGAGTTTATACACCAAAGTTATGATAGGGCAGGACTTGATGACATTTTGTTGTGGATTCAATTCAAGAAGGATCTGTTTATGGTATAGTAACATATACATATAATTTGTATGATAAACATTATATAGATATTTTACACTAAAACTACCTGCTAATATAAATGATTAATTTTAATAGTCTAAGTAAGTAGAAAGTGAAAATATAACTGAAGCAATATCTTATTACGTATTTACTTGCAACACCGCCACCAAATGCTAACGAACGTAAAAAAAGAATGATCCGGACACTATAATAAAAATAATCTTTACTCGGACGGGATTACTTAAATGACCACCAAACTACAAAAAAGTTAGTAAACCAAACTGGAATCAATTATTCCCTCTTTGTAGGACTTGTATATATATTGATGTGCTCATTTTGGTGAAATACTTTGTGTTAAAAACTTACTCTGTACCTACCTATGTAAATCTCGTTGGCTAGTGGCGATTTACTATAAATAAATTGGTGTAGTACTTTAATCCATATATTAAGACGTGAAGAGAATTCCTTGTACGCATTTTTTAGGATAATTTTGTGAAAGAAGGAACGTGAAATTTCTTTTTTTTTTAAAGACAACTTCCGCATTAAGAATATACTTGTGTCGCGGGGGGCTCGCAAACATTTAAACAACGGGCACAAAGAACACACAGACTCAGGACAATTTTTGTCCCGTGTGCCCGTGTGGGATTTATTTTATTTACATGCGTCCAGTATATATATGTTGACCTGTCCTAGTACGAAAAGTCAAATAACAGTTCAACACACACTAAAAATGAATAGGTACAAAAAAATTAATAATGGTCAACTTTACCACCAGGCAATCTCTACTTCGTTATTAATATTCAGAGATCTTGAAGCTCTTGACTTATTCTTACGCTCTTTATTTTACGTTTACCAAGGCTCAACTACTTGGAAATAAATAGGTAAGATCGCTATCTAGCAATGTTACTTATTTGCAACGCGGTATTATTTAGTTTTATATATTATTTATTTTAGTTTCCACAAAGCAACCTATTGTTGCGGTGACATTGTGATGATCTATTCAATTATATGAAATAAAGATATTTACTTTAACTTTCAATTTGACAACTATTGATTCTATTTACTCACTCACATTCACTCTCTTTAAAATATTTTTTATGAATTGCATTATTTACTCTTGGAAGTTTAAACTAGTTTGGTAATTAATTTATTTATAAATATTGACTTTATTTACATTTGAATATACATACGTATGCTGCATTGCGTATATAATCTTACTTACTAATATTTTTAAACACAACTATTGTAAGGTACTTGTTGGTAATTGTAAGCACGATTGCAAAATAGTGGCCGTAAACTTTCTATTGCCTCGTGCGCTCTTTTATTGCATTTGAGGACTGACGATAAATGTAAATAAAACTGTCTAAATTCATAAGTGTTACTTTGTGACCTGTATGAATAAATGTATATTTCATTTCAAGTGAAAATACAGACTTAACTAGTGAAATAATCAATTTTTATCGAAATACATATAGGTCGAACATATGTTGAGGAATATTATTTAGACATCTTCATCTACGCAATATTCTATAGCTGCCAGCTTACGTTATAATTGTAAAAGTTTAAACTTGTATTATTATCGTTTTATACTGTATACATTCATATCAAAGTAATCGACCAATCAAAACGGATAATACTTATGTAATAACTGGCTTATCAATCAATTTAAAAAATATCATTTGAAGTGGAAATCCGCCCAATTACTTTCGATTTATCGAGAAGCTAAGATAACTGAACACTCTCACAACGAGTCTGCTTACCAAGTGTAGCAGGTACCTGAAAACCAGTAATGTGCTATCTTTCGTTTGCTCCAAGCGATAACGAAACGTGTTTCGCGTTTGTACGAGGCATCCGCAGGAACAGTTCGGCAGCAAATGAGACGCCAAACGTTCCTGAGGATGTCTCGACGACTTTCAACGTCTAAGTAAACTGTAAGCTTCGTGTTAGGGATGCAGGGGTAGTTGTCAAACGTGTGCAAACGTCTCTTCCATTTTTACCTTTTAACATTTTTCTCACATTTCAATTTTATTTTACATTTTCAACTATATTTCCTAGACATCGAATAGTAAAGTAAAGTCAAAGAAACTTGAGAAAGGAAGAAGAAACTCGAAACTTATAACGAATACAAAACTGTTTCTTTTTACGTCTGTAAAATTCTTTTAATAACAAAACAAAGTGTTATTAGCATAAAATGATATCGAATAGGAAAGTGTTAGATGTCATGTAAGAGTTCCTGAAATATCACCATCAGTGGTGGTTAAACTACAGAGTTAAAGATACCTATTACAAAAACAGCAATAGTAGTAAAATAGAAATTAGTATAATTGCCTGAACGCTTGATAATGTTTGATGAAAATTAATACAGAGTACCAACAACCCCACTATAGATAATAACTTATAAAGCATTCAATACGGAAATATATGATATAGAATCAAAGAGAAATATCTGTTGTGAATGCTAGCACTATTAGATTAAATTCAAATACCCATGTAAATGCTATGCAGGTCAAATTGCAGCCACTGGCGTATGTTAGCTAACATGTCTGGGTTTCACATTCGCTTAATGCAAATCATTTGTGTATTAAAATTTTGCAAGTTTATATGTTATTCGTTAGAGTGTTGGTGCTATTCTTCAGTCATCGATAATACTGTCATTATGATTTGATTGCGTTAACATTAATGCATCGCTTTTAATTATTTTTTTTTAGTTGTAAACAGTTTTTTTAGTTTAAAACAAACGCTTAGATATTCCTATCTACATTTTTATATATATGCAGATGATACAGCACTTGTTTTCTCATCTAAGACCTGGCACGACACGTATCGTCTCACTCAATTAGGATTTGATGTAGTTGGTAAATGGCTCACTGATAATCTTCTCACATTAAATGCAACCAATACCAAAATAATAGACTTTTCAATACGTTCCCCAAACTTACCTGACAGTTCGCTGAGAATTAGTGCTAACCTGCCCATAGGCACCCCTGATACAGGCCCCTGCCTCATAGAGAATGTAACCACCATAAGGTACCTCGGCGTGGTTCTCGATAGTAATCTTAACTTCAAACATCACATAGAGTATCTAGCAAGCAGAGTACGTAAACTTATTTATATATTTAAAGAACTACGTCATTCAGCTGATGCTCACATCATGAAAATGGTCTATCAAGCACTATGCCAATCTATCCTGAGTTCCTGTATAACTACATGGGTAGGTGCTGCAAAAAGTCACATCTTAATATTAGAACGCGCCCAAAGAGCCGTTCTAAAAGTATGCTGTTTTAAGCCCCGCCTGTTTCCTACAAATAAGCTCTACGATTATTGCCAAGTCCTCACTATTAGGCAAATATTCATAAAAATAACAGTACTAAAACAGCACACCTTAACCAAATATTCGGTTGATAATACTCGTCGCAACCTCCCTCCCATTGTATCATTCCAAACCAACACCACTTTCAGTCGTAGGTTCTTTATCTTCTTAGGCCCCTATTTGTACAAAAAAATCCACAAAGTTTTGCCCATATTCAAACTGAATACATATCAATGTAGCATCACCGTAACTGAATCGCTTCAACAGCAAACATACCAAGAAACTCAAGACCTCTTGATGATCCTACAATAAAATTTTACACTCCTTGCTTCCAATCGACACAAAAACCATCACATTTCTTTTCGGCAGTTTTTAGTTCAAAAGCGTTATAAACAGACAAACAACCTGATTCTCACATTTTTAATATTAGCTATGACAAAACCACATACAGACCCTCACTCAAATAAGCATTCGCACACACACACACACACACACACACACACACACACACACACGCGCGCGCGCGTGCGCACACTCTGATGTTATCAGACATCTCATTTTATGTTGTTAATACATACCTTGCTCTCTTTTTGATAGTATTTCTCTGTAAATATTTTATTCAGATTTTAGCTGTAGTAGATAATTTGTGAAAGTATTAACAAGGTCCGAGTGGGGACCTGGTAACCTGTAATACAGGTTATACCCACCTACCTCAGGCACCAGCGATCCACAGCCGGAATATTTTGTATACACGTTAGTTGTGTGTTTCATTTTTTTGTATCATTGTATTTCGGTTATGGTGAGAAAATAAACGATTATTATTATTATATTATTATGAGTACAAGTACCTCAAAACTTTAAGGGTTAAAAAGAAAAATTATTAACCTGGGTAAAGTTTATTGGTTGAATGAAATGTTTACAGTTGCAAGAACTGTTAAAAGATACATATTCGCTGAGCGCACTCACACTTCGCTGTGAGGGTAAAAGCTTATCTGCAGGTAGGGAATGTGCTTATTTGCCAACTTAGTAGGTACTATAAAAATATATATTTTACAACATTTTATTAATTGTTATACATAACCGCCGAATTCTTTTTAAAGCTTGAGCGTGTGCATATAAATAAAAAAATGGGCATGTGGCTGAGGAGTAAATAAGACTAAGAAATTATGAATCCTGAATTTACTAAACCTCTTTAAAAAATTTGGGTGCAAAAACGTTCACAGCGATGCCACTTGTCGCTAACTTCAAGCCGGTCAACTTAGGTTTAAGATGTACGGTGAGAAACTTGCAAAATACATAGAGGACAGCTTGTGAAACGTAGAAGTCATACACCTCACCCACCAAAGGGTAAAAGAGGTCAAGTATATGCTTATGTAGAACAAAGTTTTAATACAATATCAAAGTTCAGAAAGCCCTGTATACTAATAGTTTTCATTAGTAAACTCAAACTCGAAACTAACTAGTGAACTCGTCTCGCATAGTTCTGTTCTATTCAACTGTGCTTTTAATATCTGAAACCGTACGCAGCCATGACAGACGCATTGCTTAATTATGTCGTTTTATTCATTCATTGTAGTTCTGATGGTCAATAAACATATATATACGACTCGTATATATGTCATATCACTTTGACATGAAATATTCTACGTAAGGTCAAAACTTTAAAGAGTAAAAAAAATTAATAAGGCTAAGGTGACCCCTTTAATTTTTTATGACCGTAAGCTTTTTGCCACCTGACTGGTTTAACAAATACTTGAGTATTCTTTTTTAAGTTGACTGTACACAAGGCAAAGAGGATAAGAGCTTCGATGTGGTAAGCACACACATAGTTCCGATGGATACTCTTTCGAAGAAGTGTAATACCAAAGTATACGTTGGTTTAAAAACACCACAAGGCGGTCACGAGAGATAGATGTGGCGGGTAAAAGGTTCGCAACCCAACCTAAAATTAAACTAACAACAATATTAGAAATATAAAAACAATTAATTTAAAAAAAATCTGGGCTGCTTCAAATATTATTTCATGTGTTATTATTTAGGAAATGTTACGGAGCTACAATTAGAACTGAAACGCAAACACATGTTCAATGCTTGTATTCATACAAACAATATGAATTCAGCAGCCAGGAGGCGCATCAGACATCGGCTCAGTTTAATTAGAGTGCAACTGACGTACGAATGCTGAGGATCGTTTAGACGTACTTATTCTATGTAGACGTATTTATAGTATGCCAGTGCTTTAGTGAATATTAAAAAAAATATTTTAAGTGATATTATAAATCGTTGTCAAGGGTAGAAAAGGAGAAAGGGACTTCCATTCATAAAAAGTGTTGTCTCTAAGGGATTGAAAAATAACTTTAACGTAATCGAAGCCAAGGGGTAAATTCATATATGTAACACAAAACACGAGTATAGTTTCGCAAATGGAGAGAGAAAGAGATTTTTTGCAGGTTTGGAAAAGTGATCTTGAATTTATGTCAAAATTGCAGTCTCTTTTTTATGGGTTAGGGGGCAAACGAGCAGACAGGTCACCTGATGGTAAGTAACACCTGCAACTCAAAAGTCAAGAGTCATAAGTGCGTGGCCGGCCTTTGAGGTAGGAGTAGGGGAAGGCATTGCTTCACGCCGATTTTCTGTGAGGCCGTGGTATCACTCCGGTCAAGCCGGCCGAACGTGCCTAAGCATAGCTCTCCCACGATTAAAGTTTTCACGCAAAAGTTTTAAAGTAATATTATAAGTTAAATTGTACTGCAATTTTTTTAAATTATCATTTACAATTATACATAGATACAGTCTGATCTCTGTTAAATTGAAATGCACACGCATTAAAACAAGTAACCTTTTCTCTTAAAAAAACACATTGCAAGTCAAAAAGTATGAAGCTTATGATTTTTTTTTGGGGAAAAAGTATAATACAATTTGTTTAATAAATATTATATTTATATAATGTACCCGATTTGCATGCTCAAGAGTGAAATATGGTGATACCCTCTTTTGTCAATCCATCAATGTAACATTATGTACCCATGTTTATGCAAATAATTACTCAAGACTTATGACAAATTAGCGGAAGGAATCCTATTTGTCAATAGTGCTCTTACCATTGCAAGCCATGCCTACGTGTTTGCTGCAGTGTTGCCTAATGGGGTATTATTCCCCCAAAATTTAAAGGGATTTAAGTGTCCGGATTAGTCGGAAAATTTATTATTTCAATGATATTGTGTCCACAAAAAAAAAACTGGTAATACGCTATGCCAGGAAAAGCATTTTAAAAATCAGTTTTTTAGACTGAACCAACTTTTTTTCGCCTACTCATAACGCTCCTAAAATATAACCACACCTTGTTGTAACACGTTGTATATAATTAACGTCTCCACATATTTTTCAAAACACTGTAGCAGCCCTTTTCACGCTTGAAATCATCCATAACGGTAGGTACACATATACAACATACATGATCACAAAGCGAGCACATCGGCGTTTGATCAATTAATGTTCTGACGAAGCAGCCAAATGCCGCTCCGAAGCTAAGCTAAACTCTGATATCAAATACGTATGTTGCATCGTACGTAAATACGCTTATATATAAGCAATATCAGATATTCCATTACAATTATATTCCGTTCTTATTTAAGCTGTTTATATCCCCAAGTATTACTTTTTGCGTTTTGGGCTTGGCATTGACAACAGATCAGTAGGTAGGTACCTAGAGCTTTTATAAAGGTACCTAGTATTTAGAACGTTAAGGTTAGTGTGTTTTTTGAAGTCGGTTTAACTTTTTTTTAAGTGTTTATTTTACGTACGTACGTACTGAGTACATACAGTACGGTACCGAACTGCAGTAAGTTACATTATTATTAACTTAAAAAGCCCGATACTTTATTTAGGTAAGGTGCTAAAGTTTTCAGTTTGTCTAACAACATTTGACTGAATAAGTTATAAAAAAAAGAAAAGAAGGAGGTTCTACATTCGGTTGTATGTATACAACCGAATGTAGAACCTCCTTCTTTTTGAAGTCGGTTAATAACAATATCATTCATCACTTTAAATGTCAGTGTTGCTTAGCTTCAAGAAAAATCAACCTCGGCTACCATGATCAGAACTAGACTTGGTGACAATGAATATGAATGGGTACACTAGGGGAGCATAACCTTTCAAACAAAATAAGAATGTTTTATAACGGGAACCACGGTTAACATACATAAAAAAAATACTTTCAGCTGATCATAGAACCTTCTCCTTTTTTGAACTCGGTTAAAAAGGCTCATATGTACCAATATGCGGTCTCAAAGTCGGTAGATAAATCGATCTTATCCACATTCATCCACATTAATGGCTTAAATCAGTACTAAGTTCGCTCTTCGTAGCTAAACTCGAAGCCACATAAGAAATAAGTCGGTACGGTCTACGGTTTTTAAAAGCCGCGCGTCTGCTTAAACCACATTACGCTGGTAAAAGAAAAAAATTAGAACCGAATTTTTCACAAATTACTAGACAAGTTCCAGTCGTTTTCTTTTCAGAAACTGTTGAAAGAATTTTTATTCAAATGTTATTCTAGTAATAAATCTTGCTTACCTAAACTGGGAGAATAATGTAAACACCCTGAGTACCATTTCTTAGATAAAAACTTTTGGCAGCAATGGAGTTAGTGTTTAGTATAGGGGTACCATGGATCTGTAAAGTTATGGGATAATTGACAATACGCAGTCTTGATTTACACATCTAATATGTATAGTCGGGAACGTTTAAAAACAATCAATACAAATAAAATATATTTATCGTCAAAAGTCCTTGAACAGAGTGAAAATAGAAAAAAAAACTTCAAACAATTTTGACTTGCGTTGTTAATGGATTCATATTACCATATTGATACTTAAGTCTTTTAATGAAAGTAAGTGGAAAACAGTTCCTAAAGTACGAGTAAAAAAATTAAATTCTCTCTCTAAATGTTACCTAAATAAAGCGGCAATTCTGAATGTAATCACTTTAAAGTTTTCTTTTTGAAAATACATTTTATTACGGTTATCAAAGTATTTCGTATAATATCACAAAAGTCGAGTTGGTATTTTTGTTACTAAATAGTATAAATACTTTTTACATACTTTAAAAAACCGCTACGAAGTAAAAATACTGCTGAGTCTGTCCACAAGACTGAAAATGATTTCTTGAACTTGGCTTGACACGCTACGGCGTGTCTAGATAATTGCCGTGTGGTCCTGTTTGATATCTTGATGATATCCGGGCGACAATTAGTTTTTCGATCGAATCACATATCTTTGGTACAACTATTTTGTACTTTTATCAATGTTTGCTACGATGCTTCCTAAAATATTTTTGATTTAACTTTTTATATATATAAAAAATAATATTTGTTAGTCTATTCTTTTTCTCAAGCAGCAACGAAGCAAAATTTGATGTGACTTTCTTAAGAGATAGTAACTTAGCATGCAAATAGTGACTGCATTGTAGGTGTCCGAAGCTTATGTTTATGATTGTTGACCTGCGTTCGTGATGCCGTTTTCCGCCGCGGGTACGTGGAATAGATAATTTTCAGTTCGGAATAGCAGAATGGAGTCTAGAAACGTTCCCAGTAGATGGCAATAGGTTCGGCCTTTGTTACTTGGGCGTAATCTAAAATATACTAAATAATATCTAAATTATATATATATTATACACCTCTTTCCCTTATATGCTTATAAATATTGTAAATTAATTTTGTTATCACAATATTATTAAATATCACTTTATTCGATATTCACTTCAAATGTTAGAAATGAGAAAATATATATTGAAATTTAACATATACGTATATATTTTGAAACATTACTTAATCGCATAAAACTTTGGATTTGCGAAAATCTGTGATAAAAGTATCCTACTTTTAAAAATGCGTGGCAAAAAATTGTTCTTAAGTCATCTTATCCTATTGACAGGTACAATCCACGTCACCCTAATACTCTCATAAGTTTTCATATTCTACTGTATTCAATGTCATTTAAAAGTTTATGATTTATGTTGTGATCCTATACGGCCGCCGACACACATATTTCAAGTGCACCATAATGGAAAAGTATTTGAAGTTTACAAAGTTTCCATACCTCTGTACTGTGATGATAAATTCATCATATTGTGGCTGGGATTTTCATATATAGAATTATGTAAATGTATGTAGCATCCTGCTGCCAATTGTAGAAGCAGCGGTAGCGTAATGGCTAAGGCGTTGGACTTGCGATCAAGCGGTGGCGGGTTTGAACCCCACCTACTACACTACTTACGTGAACCGACTTCTAACACAAGCATTTCGCTTAGCTGGAACACTAGTAGACACACACACACACACACACACACACACACACACACACATCTGTATGTCATCTGATCGTGTCACGCGAGTTTAGTGATTTTTCTCCATACCAAAAGTGCCCAACGTGCCCTAAAGAAGTTTTCACTTCAAAAAACATAATACAAAAAATCCTAGTGATTAAGTGGATGTTAAAATTCAAAGCAGGAAAGACCTTATAAACAATGGAGTGACGATATCGCGAAAGTTGCAAATAAAACATGGAGTAGGCTAACCAGAGACCGGTACAAATGGAGAGAGATGAAGGAGGCTTTTACCCCTTTAGACGGTTCATAGAAAATGAGAATGAACAAAAATAATAATTAACATCAATACCTATTTATATTAACACGACGAATTTAACTTATTTTTATCATATTTTACTTTCAACATTTTATTAAATTATTTATTATGAACCTATTAATTTATTGATAGATAGATAGTCAACGAAGTAAATTTGTAAAACAACACATATATATACTGGAGGCGTATAGCTTCATATTGTGTGTCGTATTCACGTTTTTTTATTTATAGCACATATTGTTTAAAAATGTTAGCTTTCTGCACTAACTCTATACATAAACTTATAATATTAAAAATTTCACGTTCCTCTGTTCCGAAATTTTCATAAAAATGCGTACGTAGTTCTCTTCATGTATTAATAAATATAGATTACCTATGGACGGTAGCACCAGCATATCAGCTTTTTGATTCAGAAGAAATATGACTCTTAAGGATTGTCGACGACCCCTCACGGTATTCCGCACATGTCTTTTCAAGGGTCCTTTTCTCAGAAACCAGTTGAAGGTGTAAAAAATTCTTCGTAACTAACGTAAAAAAAAGCTATTATTTTATTACCATTACGAGTATTTATGATGATTATTTATTTTAAACTTATTGACAACTGATCATCGTGGTTTAACAGTTTGATGATAAATAATTGCAGCAATATGCATCATTTCGCCATAAATCGGTTTCCTGGCCCTTGCGTCATACACAGTTCCTAGACAGAACTGAGATTTTCTGTGTGTATGACAGATTTCCTGATAAATTCCTTTTAATAAACACACTTCAGTTGGTCCTCACACAATACAACTTTTTGTAACAGCTTGGTAATGTAAAATAAGTGACATTTACGTTGTGCTATACATTTTCTTTATATACCTAAACTATTATAATTATTTCTGTTTTTTTTATGATATAGGGGGGCAACCGAGCAGTCGGGTCACCTGATGGTAAATGACTAACGCCGCCCATGGACATCTGCAACTTAAGAGTCGCAAGTGCATTGGCGGCCTTTAAAGTGAGAGTAGGGAAAGGGGGAGGGGAGGGAAGGGGGGAGGGGGAAGGATCAGGGCCTCCGGTAACTTCACTCACTCGTAAGCATTGCTTCACTGCTGGTTTTCTGTGAGGCCGTGATATCACTCTGGTCGAGCCGGCCGATGGCCTGAAGCATGGCTCTCCCACGATACTGTGTGTAAAAACTTACTGGAATTTATTACGGTCTCTAGCATCATGAAGAAATTACCTGCAAAAAAATTTATATTGTAATTTAGATTAAAGTAAAATGAATCAATAAGTTCGTTAAAAAAAAATATATTTATGGGTGTTGAAAATAAGTCAACCATAAGAAGCGTGAGTTGTATTTAGGTTCAATACAGTTGTTTGTCCTCAAGGTTCCAAAATACGCAGACGAACCCTGGCTGCAATTGAAACTGGTGCATTCGCATGTTATGCGCTATGTTAAGTAATATTAGCTCTCAACCCGCGAGTAGAAATAAACTTGAAAACCTTCTCAACTATACATGTGAAATTGCCTCCAAATGTTAGTAAAAATGAAAAGTAACACAAAAAAATCAAAATTTTTAATTCTAAATTCTAAATTCTGGTTTTCTAACTCTAAAACGTGAGGCTATTAAATCATCATTATCATAAGGATCTGTGCCACTCTCTCTCTCTACCACTTCAAGCTGAAACAATTTAAATCAAATACAGAAAGATCTAGATCAAATATAGATTGTATTCTTAAAAAAGACTATTAAAAGTCGAGATCTACACAGGAGCCGAAAGCGTAAATCTAGTAATTAATAATCCTTATAATATTGCTGTAATACAAGGAAAAATAAGTATAAAAATCAAAGCAACCTAACATCTACAATATCTTGAGACTAATACAAAAATGTCTTACTTAAGGTTGAATCTAGGGTGCCATTAAAAGCTCAGCGGGGTGCCAACACGACCAACGCCGATAGACCTCGACAACGTTTGACATTGTAGATGAAAGTGGCCTTTTTTATTTATCAGGCTTATAACGAAGAGAACGACGCGGAGTGGTTGAAATATACGGAATATGGGCAATATTGCGACTTTGAAGCCACTTATAAGTTAAGGTTTTTATTGAGTGTAGGCTATTGTTAAAGTTTCTCAGAAAGATGATATGAGTTACGATAGGTGCATCGGAGCGTATAGATACAAGTTAAGTACATTTAAAGTCTCATACATACAACAATAGCATGAAAAAGTAATAGTAATTCTTAATAATCTTGTCGCGTACTTAACGTTAGATAGAACACTTTATTTGAACACCAAGTTTTACAGAAAATATGATACACAATAAGTGTAGCATTGAAAATGTACAAAGGGCGAAAATGTTCGTCTTCTGAGAATGGTGTACACCAGCAATCGTCTACTTTTTGAAGTGAAACTCCTTTAGAATCGTTGTGATTTCAAATTCGATAACACGAAAAACTCACACTAAAAAGAAAGGATTTAGCCTGCGAAAGAATGAGATAGAATAAAACTATTCAGCGTTTCCTATAATCTTTGAAAAGAGACAAACACATTTATAAATGTGTTTGTCTTTAGAAAATGCGTCAACGTCAACGTGGTGTAATTTTTGTGCATTTGCGCATTAAAATTAATTAATTTATGTTAATTATTTAACACGTCTGTGTTTATTTGACCAATAACTTTTATATAAATTACCTAACATTAAATTTATTAACATTAGTAAATTATTTGTGTTGATTTTACTTTTTATTTCTCATTCTCTCGTAGGCAACTTTTCTGAAGTTTCACTTCTGCCGTCTGTGAATTGCACACACACACTGTTTTATCCTTTTTCGTTTCTTAATTTTATTTCAACATGTTATATTTATCTCGAGATAATTTTTATGGTACAGTAATAATAACAATTTATTTATTTCTCAGAAACAATTTTAAAATATAACACCTTAAATATACCATACATTTAAGGTGTTATATTTTAAAATTGTGTTTACATATTCTACCGTTAACCGGTGTAGAAATATTATTTGTTAAAATATTGTTCTTAATGAATGTCATTGAAACATAGTAAAAAGCATGCATGTCAATAGTATAGGTTATAACAATTATTACTACGGATTTTGAGATTATAATAGGTACATGGTAGTTGTAGTGTGGTACAAAAGTAGGTATTGTATGTCCTTGTCATTAAGATAATCTTTTATATCATCGTAACATTTGTCAATTAAAATTACGTTTAACTGTTTTTTTTTTTAATTTCTACTATTATTACTATTAAGGTCCGATACCTTTTTGTTCACCCGACACGGTTCGATCGAATTGCACCGACCGGGGTATATTCTTAAAACTCAAGAAACTTATAAAATTAGCTCATACCACACGATTATTAGTTGCAACATTAAAAAATGCTCAAAAAGCAACAGCAATGGCTTTCGATAAAAAAAATCGATTTCTACGAGTTCAGTGAATGTATTTTGAGTTGCACGGTATCATGATGTCCACACAAAATACCATTACTCACTGAACGCAGTGATATAACACCTCCGTCCAGATTTCCCGGAACTGCAACAAATAAATTTCATGCGCTGCACAGGATACACTACCACAGCACAAAAGCTTCTTTATTTATTTCCCTTGGAGGCTCTCCGTTATCAATATTTAACTTCCAATTTCCGGAACATGTTCTGATATCACAACACGTGTATACACGTGTGTACACGTGTGTACTATAATGCTTCTCAGGAGACATATTAACTGATAGAATGATAAGTCGCTTGTCCTCAATAAATCCGCAGACGAAAAAAGCAGACGCAGTTTGGGCAGGGCATGTCCATTGTACGGACCCCGGACCCTAAGCAGTCGTATCTTGAATAATATAAGACGAGAAACAGAATGGGCGATTTATTTCAATTTTCCTTTACTTGTCGAAGTTATGTGTACGGGTTGAGGGATCGCGGAATCGTGTTATTTCAGTTTCAACTTGCTTTTTTTGTTTGAAAAGCGGCAAACTGTTGCTGTAATGTTTTATGTATTAGGTTATTTTGGGTTGGCATCGATATTACTTTTTTATGATGTAGACGATGTCTGAATTTATTTGAAATAACGCTTATAGTTTATTTAACTAAAATGTTTTGGAATTATGTACGTGTAATGTTCTCCGAGTACAAAAGAAAACTTTCGCTATAAAAGATTGCTAATAGCATTATAATGCAGTGCTTTATATTTGTTTGTATTTATATATATATAATTCTTCTGTACGTGTGTATGTCACTGAACTCCTAAACCGCTGTGTTTGAGTGGTTAGGTAGATGACTTAGATTCACAATTGGACCCGTTAGGTGGCGCTGCAACTGGGTTCTAGAAATTATATTTTTTTATTTGCCAAAGTGTTACGGTTCTTTTTTTTAGTTTATTTGTTTTACCGTCGAAATCAAGTATGACATCAAGAAAACGTCCTACGTTTGGGCGGGACAACTTCTGCTGGGTGCGTTAGTTAGATATAAATATAATTAAATTGGTAAATGATTCCTAGAGTACAGATCCTATACCACCACCATATTATGCTCCACTCAGTTGCGAGTGCCCGATATGTAGTGAGTAATTTAGTGCGTTTCTAATGGGATTACGATTTCTGCTATTACTATAAATAGAGCAGGAGAAATTCGTCATTTTTCTTACACAATGGGTTGATAAAAACGCATGTCATTCCACCCCACACCTGATAACGTGTTTTTTCGTGTAAGTAATGTATGAGTACGTATTATGGATGCATAATGTACATAAAATACATACATGCGTGTACATACACGTACACGCATGTACATACACGTACACGCATGTACGTACACGTATACGCATGTACACACGTACATGCGTGTACATAGCTCAACAAAGCACGCTAGTGCAAGATTTGGGGTTTGAACCATGTTAGTAAGGCACCCAGGGTTTTTGTGGGATAAGTGGAATATAAGCCATTATTGAGTAGGTAGTCCAAAATTTTTAAAGGTGGCGCTAACCTGTCAAAGAAGTAGTGCTGGCTTTAAGGACCTGAAGTGGTCTTAATAGAGTGACGCCTTTAATCCACCATAACAGCACACACTATTCTTATAAGTCTTTCAATGAAATCCATTCAGTAGCGTCTTTATAAATTGAGACATATATTCCACAGAGGAATTTACGACGGCAAAATAAAACGGCAAGCGGTTTTATCACAATAGCTTTTTATATTCAATGTCCGTCCTCACAGTAGGTGCGGATGGGTAAAAATGGAAGGAATAAAGGATACTGCACGTGATTCATGAAAATGAGGTTCTAGGGTGAGTAATTGAAAATCAACTTTGTGTTTGCTATGAAAGAAAGGTTTGTGTTGAAAATATTTTTATGAAAACTGAGCTGATTACAGTTATAACTGTGTAACACTAACAACCATATAGATTATGGCCAAAAAAGCTGAAAACTAACAACGTTCTTTTTGAATGACAGTGCTATTTTCATATTACTTACTCACTAGGTATTTGTCGCATTAATTTCCATCTCTTCCTATCTACCATTGTCTTCTCTTGGTCACTTCTAATCGGATATTAGCCTGTGGCGACTTCCACATACAGCAAAAAACATACTTCAACATCATCTAGCGAAGATGATGCGCAAACTTCCAAACAGCAAACTTCCCAACGACATCATCGGCCGCGGTCCGCCAGGCATGATCACCTAGCCTGGTCGGAGGATCCTCCCCTTGTATTGGACGGCCATACACCCATTCCTCCACAAGTATTTCATCGTAGTAATATGTAGGTATGGATTTACAAAAAAATAAATAATGGAACTATTTCTACTAACTTTTAAACTTTCACGTTCCATTATATAATTATGTATT
This sequence comes from Euplagia quadripunctaria, assembly GCA_963859945.1. NCBI lineage: Eukaryota > Metazoa > Arthropoda > Insecta > Lepidoptera > Erebidae > Euplagia > Euplagia quadripunctaria. The sequence goes on along the minus strand of OY982563.1, from coordinate 21,795,462 downwards.
TATACGGTCAGTCAGTCAGCCAAAACGTTGGGCAATTCAAATGTATGTAATACATACTTCCCAGGATATTATTATATTATAAAAAATGTCGCATCGATCTACTACTGCACCTTTAAACCTTACCATTTAATATCTGACGTAACCAAACTGTCATTATAATTTTATGAGAATACCTAAATTTGCACGGAAAAAGGGTATGAAATAACGCTACACAGTCATAACACGGTTTTGGTTCCAATAAAAAGAAAAAAAAGAGTGTGACCACGAACGGACCCATTTATATGTTATAATTATGTATTTATACGGGAATTAACGCGATCACGAAAAGGTATTACATAACTCAGCCTGTGACCACGGCCAGTGCAACCTGGTCGAAACGTCAGGCAATTTAGAGGTATGTAATACCTTTTCGTGATCGCGTTAATTCCCATATAAATACATAATTATATCATGGAACGCGAAAGTTTAAAAGCCGTTTATATGTTTGTTTATACGCAGTTAACAAACATAGACCTTTCAAAAGTGTGACACGCTGCTACAGCTTTATATCATACTAGCTGTTCCCCGCAGTTTCACCCGCGTAAATCCCGATGCCGTGCGAATATCAGGATAAAAAGTTGCCTATATCATAATCCAGGTCTCCAGCTATCTACGTACTAAGTTTCATCGCAATCAGTTAAGTAGTTATTGCGTGAAAGAGGAACAAATATCCATACATCCTCACAAACTTTCACGCTTATTATATTAGTAGGATATGAAATAAACTTCATGTCATTAATAAAAAAATAAAATCTGACATCTTTAAAAATACTAACTAATAAATATATATTAAACCTACTTGTTATACTTGATTAGGCAGTTATCTTATTGTTTTTTTTACAACACAATTTAGCATCCGGATCATGATCCCTTAACCAAAAATATACTACATCTGCCACTAATAAATCCCTTAAAACTGCTACAAAATAAAAGAAACGATGTCATACCAGACAAAACAATTAAAACGCTATAAAATCTACCATTTCGTCACTAAAACTCAATTCAAGTAGAAAACAAAATGGGCTCTCATAAATTCATCTCGACTCAGTGACATTTATTTCGGCAGAATACTAATATAGCATTGTTTTGATGAGTGTATGAAATAAACTTTTGTTATAAAACTTCCCGAACTCAATAATGTTAGTCTTGATTTAATGCTTATGTTGGGTATTGTTCTTCTTCTGTAGTTCATAATGCAGAAGAGATTAGTCTTAAAGATCGATTGGAGCAGTAAACAAGATCTTGTTACAACTCCTTAAGGCACTTCCTTTACACGAATGATCAATTTTAGAGTGCTGGTGCAGTGTGAACAAACAACCATCGTCATATTTCAGCCATTTTACACAAAACCTTAATGAATTATACACCTAAAACTTCCCCATTAATCACTTAGTTTATTGGTGAAAACCGTATGAAAATCCGTTCGATAGCTATTATATTTACCGCAAATAGACAGACGCGGCGGGGAACTTTATTTTTAACCGACGACAAAGGGAGGTTCTCAATTCGATCGTAAATATATATATATTTATAATATGTAGTTCCCTAGTCTTTAGAAAAAAAACCCTGGTATTGGATACACAGACAGCCGTTACACAGTATTTCATTATGATAAGCACAGCTGATATCTTCAGAAATACTGGAATCGGGACGAAAAAAAAGAGTATTATTGTAATCATTTCAGTTGATAAAATGTAGAATTTTGATTGCCTTGAAAAAAAAATCCGAAAATTTTGCCAGGATGGGCAAAATAAATAACATTTCTCTTACAAAGAATGTTTCAGTTTTAATAGTAGACGTAAATCCGTTTGTCTACAACTATCCCATGTAATAGTTACGATAACTTTCTGACTGGTCCAGCTTCTACTAAAATGGTTATTGGAGTCATTTAACCTTCCTAAATCTCCAGTCTTAAGTACCGTCTACATAAATTGCAAAACATTACTTAAAACTACTTTTTCTACTTCGTAATGGAAAGCTTCAAAGAGATTTTCTTCCTAAAGTGAAATTACTTCATTTATACTACTGATAATGATTGGTATGAAAAGCATGGGGACTACTTTTGATTATTTACAAATAAAGTGGCCAATCCACAGAAATTATAAACTACACGTATTTTAAAATTACGTCTAATTTGTGTATTATTGAATGGTACAGTAACGTTTTTGTTATCAATTCAGAGATGACAACAAAATAAAAAATGGCCATACGGCGTGGAAAAGGGTCATTAGTAGATAATACTTAAGAATTTTACGAATACACAAAGTTCATTGTGAAATTCTATCTATTAACCGCCTTTCTTAATACGTTAACAAAAATATTCAACTGTATTTTTCATATTAAATTATACTTCAACTATGACAATATTTTTTTACTTAAACAACTTTTTCCTCGAATACTCGTTACAGAAAGCCATATTTATTGGTGAAAGATTCGTGAATCGGTACGGAGACAGATGCCCGCCGAATGAACCGCATCTCTTAAATATTCCGTTTACGAATCCGAAGGAATTCCGTTTAATTGTTACTTTTCCATCGGTTTTCGGTACAACGAGAATTAATTCTAATGTTTACTTAATGTGGAATATCAAATCGCGCGCACAAATACCGGGTGTAAAGTATTAAGGTCCTATGTCGTTAAGGCGACCAAATGAAATTATAATAGAAATTTAATTGATATTTTGGTACCGTGTAGTTTGGTCTTAGTTGATTGAATAAACTTTCAACCTTATTAAAGCCCTTTAAAGATGGAATTGCAAAATATCCTTTTAAAACTCATTACCATTATAGAAAAAAATCTTAAACAACTTTTAATGCTTCTAGTTACAGTATTTTCGGCTGTTTCGTCAACAGTCAACTAGTTAGTCAGTCACTGAATTGGTTTTAAAGATTTGATTTTTCGAAAAATTTATAAAATGTTAGGTACGAAGCGGAAGCAAGTTAAATTATATTTGAATTTAGAAATCAATTTTCAGACTCAACTAGGGTTTCAGACTTTTTTTTAAATTAACAATGGATCTCCGGAAAGATTTCAAAGACAAATCTCGAACAAATCGTTGGATACATAAAAAACAAACGTATCGAATGCAATCCTTCCTTCGAACATCTGTATGCAACGTAGAAACTCCTCAACTTTAAAGTGGGTTAACAAACGCTCAATTATTCAATTTTATACATCTATTGGCAACTAGTTGTGTGCCAAGAATAAATGTTCTTCTATCACAACTGGTTGCCATGAAAGATTAAAAAATCCTCGTAGACAACTGGTTGTGAAACACAGTTGCGATGGCGGCCAAAAGGCACCCAGCCTAACAGCCGCCTTACTCTGCGACAAAATACAGTTTGCTTTTAGTCTGACCATTAACCATACACTTACCGAGATGATTTCAGTTCTATTTCCGCAAAAAATGTAGACTGGATAATATGATAAAATAATAAATGTATAATCTAATGTAAAATTATTTCATGTTGTTATAATGTAAATAATGCTTTAGATGCCGCTATGTCGTGGCAGTAGAACAAACCCCTATTTGCGAACGTTATACGCAATATTATGTTAAATGTTAATAATATTAGAGCTTGTTGTGTCGTCTAAAAGCGGCATAATGGTGAAAATACATTGTTATTAACACTATACGTACCATTGCTTTTGGAGTTTGGAATGTAAAGAAATAGTTTGGCAGAAAACAGGATAAACAGGATATTCATATTTAAGTGACCAACATATTTACAACACAGTCAATGCTAATTTATGATTTTCTTAATTTGCACAGACAGAAAAATAAACGTTATTTAAAAGAAAGAAAACAATTCTAGTTTTAAAGAAAAGGTCTGTTCTATCTCTGGGTAAAAAACATAATTTTGGTGTTTTATGGTCCTACGTAAGCTTTACAAGTTTACATAGGTCCATAAAACACCAATGTGTTTAATTAATAAGTAAGTGACAATTAATAACTACCATAAAATTGTAAATAAGTCATGAAATTTAAAACAATTTTCAAACGTACACCTTATTTATTAAGAAAACATAACGGTACCTTTGGGTGCAATAGAATACAAAATAGATTTAAAGAAAATTTTCTATTGTTTTTCATTTATCCTAGAAGAGGGTCCGAAGAACTAACACGATCTCCGATTTCGATAAACTCTAGTCAGAGAAGTATACCCGAAGCAACACAAAACACTTTTCTATACTAATACGTCGCCAGTACTCGCCAGTATATCCGAAATCGTCCTATTGTAATTGCCTTAAATATTAATCTCGCCTTATTGCCTTTTGGACATGTTAATAGCTACAGTATCCCTTACCGCAGTCATTCACTTTAATTCCGAAAGCCATATTTCGAGCAGGACACAAATTACAACCGCCGCAACTAACCAAAACATTGATTTACATTTCCAAGGTGCTTTCATTAGCATATTTGACTCTATAGGCTTCACAGCAGTAGATCGGCAGAGAGGTCTGAAAGGCTCTTCGCAGTCAAATTTCCACGTAGCAATATGGGCTATTTCCATAGCAAATATTCAAGGTATCTTTAGAGTAGTTAGATTTCATAATGGCGTGGTCAAAGAGGTTGTAGATTGGACCCATTGTGTTGGTAGAAGCTTATTCTGAATTATATTGCGGTCACTAAAGGTCTATTTTGATATCAGAAATACGAAATCTTTAAATTTAAGATATAATATTCGTTACAGACTGTCAGATAAAAAAAAAGTATTGTTTAAATTGGTTTGGTATATTTTTAGGATTCCGTACCTCCGAATGATAAAACGGGACCCTTATAGGGTCATTCGTATGCTTGTCTGTCCGTCTGTCACAGCGAATTGACTCCGGTTCTACTGGATTGATTATGTAAAATTTTGGTATCCATGTCAACTCCTGTCACCGAAACAAATGTGGAACATAAATAAATGACTTTTTATATCGGAGTCACTTTTTTCACACACACTTATATTAGAAAATTACAAAAATACACATATATATTTGCGAACTTCACAAACTGCACCGTGTGATATATCAAATATATAAATGTCTTTAAAAAAAATGAGAATAGGTCGTAAAGTATCTTTCACCCGTCAGCTCCCACCCCCATTTTTTTATAGTCAGAAAAAGAAAGAAAAGGACATCGCAACGCATGCCGGGTGCAGTTAGTATATTTTTAATTTTATGATTATTAGTTTTACTTTTAAAGTTGAAAGGCATATAAGAAAATTACTTATACATTACAGGAAAACCTGTTAGAAGTCCATAATCTTAAAATAACGTGGTAAATTTTAATTTAATTCGGTACAACGCCAATGCTTTGATACTCTTAAAATATCGAAAGTAGGTCGGGAAGTAAACCAAAACGTCGGTGATTTAGAAGTACCTAAATCTTGAAGTGCAGTTCAAGAGCTCGCTGGCTTTCAGTTAGGTTTACCTAGAGCATGTCTCTTGTAGCGAAACGTGTTTAATCTTCGAGTTGAAGGCTTGATATGTCACTTAATACTTAATTAATTTAGAAGACATTTAAGCACTATCTTAAGTCATTTAAGCACTATCTTACTTGCTCACTCGATTGGCGCTTAGCGCTAGATTTTCTCTTTGAGTAGTCATTTGTTCAGTGTTACTAATGCCTGAAAGCGCCAGATGTCAATAAGAAAATAAAAACAATTTTGATTCTTAGCTGCAATGTGACCAATGTTTATTTTTATATAATACTGCAATTGTAAAATGTTTGGTAAACCAAAAAAAAAATGAACTAACTAATCAAGTTATCTGTCAGAAATATTGTCTTCAAAAACATATTTTCTTAGGGTAATTGAACTATATATACTACACCTTTTTATAATAGTACAGTAACTTAAGTAGTTCAAAACTTACTGCTAATAATTTTAAATACGGGGTCACACTGAAAGTTTTTAGAAAATAAAAAAGGGATTATGTAGAAGCCTGTTAATATTTTTATTGCTTTTCGAAGTAGTCTACGTTCCTTTCTAAGCACCGTCGCATGCGATGGAACCATTGACTGAAGCAGTGAGCCCACTCTTCTTTAGGGATCTCTTCCACGCCCTTTTCAAACGCAGACACGGCATCTTCAGGGTTCATAAAACGAATTTCTCTAAGTTTATCTTTTACTTTTGGAAGTATATATAAGTTACAAGGTGCCAGATCGAGACTGTAAGGAGGATGACTCACTAGACATACCTTCGATGGATAAATATTCGATAGTCCGTCTGGCAGAGTGAGCTGGAGCGTAGGTGGAGGAGGGTCCTGCTTCTTGGGCGCTGCTGTCTAACATTTTGCAAGACAACTGGTAGACAATGACTGACATACCAATTTGCAGTAACAGTCCTTTTATCTTCTAGAATGATTGTTGCGAAATGATCCGTCCGTCTAAAGAATGAGGCGATCAGCTTTTTCCCTTGACTTCTGCCCTTCTTTACTTTTGTTGGCAAATCTTCGAATAGAAACATCCATTGCGCTGATTGTCTTTTGGTTACGAGTTCGTAACACTATATCCAGCTTTCATCACCTGTGACGATGACATATACAGCATTCGACTCACCTCCGTCATACTTTTTAAACGTTGAGCGGCACCAATCCAAACGACGGCGTTATTGATCTGCCGTCAAATTATGAGGTATCCATCTAGTACAAAGCTTTCTAACGCCTAAATGTTCATGTAAGACTTTTTCTACTTGACTCATACCAATGCCTAAAGTTGCCCAAATCTGTTGAAATGTCACCCTTCTATCAGCTTCTATAGTTAGCACACCGCACAACACTCACGTTATCTACAGTAGTCGCCGTAGAAGGACGTCCTTCTCGAGAATCATCAGTAAGTTTGCTTCGACCACGTTTAAACTCATTAAATCAGTTGTAAACAGTGGCACGAGATGGGGCTTCGTAATGAAATGCCAATCGAAGTCTATCGTAAAATTTTTGTTGAGTAAGACCGCAAAGAAATCATTGAACGAAAATTATCTCTAGTCAAATCCATTTCGATGCACGACAGACACTTTTTAAATTGCCTCCAATTTGTAAAAACAAATGACATATTTGAAATCATGAAACATCTACAGATGCCCAAAGAGTTCCTGATTCGAAATTTAAATAAATATTTCATCGGCTGCTTTTCTAACTGGCCTATTCTAAAAACTTTTAGCATGACCCACGTATAGAACTCCATCTAATACTGCATAGTTTTCATCCAAAACTTAATCAAATATATTCCAAGGTTTAGATACACGAGAATAATATATATAGTGAAGCTAATGTCCTTTTGATGTTGTGAGCAGCTGGTGTTATGGATGTTTAATAGAAACCCTTCGTGGATTACACGTAGATTGATTAGAGAACAGGATAGCGAAGGGTATAACAGCTACCTATCAGGTATTTGTTTCAATGTATGAAACGAAAATGTATTTTTATACGTTACTAGTTTTTTTTCTATCTCTCGGGAACAGTCCTTTTATTCGGGATGATAGGGACCTTATGTGTATAAGTAGTTAAGGCGTGGAAACGTAACAGACAAACAATTAGAATAATCGCATGCGGAACTACAATAAACGCATTTATTATATTCGTTAGGAAGTTACAATTATATCCTTTTGTATGTTACTACTGGAGGTGTTTATATCTGATATACCGCAAAAAGGGAAATGAGTTAGATACATATCTAAATTGCTTTTAGTATTGGGATAGTAGGGTTTATTACAATATTATTTTAATAATAGTTCTTTGTCCTAGACTGTGTTATTATACGATTGTCTTCTCGTGTGTATTTAGACAAAGGACAACTAGTTTCGTATCTGACAAGGGGCCTTAAATAAAAGACCTATCGCGTCGCGGTTGATGATGCGGAACAAAAAAAAACGTAGCTAAGAACAATATCGATTCAAGTAGTTTTATTAAGTAATACTGAGTAAATAAAACTGTTTAGAAATAGGCACATTTAGTTAGAAACGTTTATATTTATGGACATTCGGTAATACAACAGTAAAAGTTGGGCATTGTAGTAGTACAGCACTTAAGGTTATTTTGGTGGCAGTCTCCGGAAAAATGGAGCTTTATCCGCAGGATATCGAGAAGTTCTGGCTTGAATAACTTTAAATCATGGAATCTTAGATATTCATGCGTTAAGAATAATGTAAAAGAAGTTGTAAAACAGACATAAATTATTATATAAATGAAAAAATGTTTAATGAACTTTAATAATATTATGTGTGGTACCGTCAAGGCAACCCTAAGTTTTCGTCAGTAGGTACCTAATGCGAACAGTCAAGGCAGGTGTCAGGTGGCAGAAGGCATTGAGGATTTTCACTAATAGACCAATATTCAAGGGCCGCCAGAACTTAGATATTTTTTGACGAACAAAATGTGTCGTATTCAGTAGCATTAGTAAAGACTTTTATAAATCTATTTTAATTACCTACGTGTAATATTAATAGTTAATATTTAAAAACTGTCCATTATATATTCTGTGGATAACAGTGTGAGTGCACATTTGCCTATATTTAAATTGTTCATGTTACCTTGTATTATGTATTGTGTTACTGTTCGTTATTCCAAATAAATAAATAAAATAAATAAATCATTGGTCACTTTTCTGAAATGTTGAGTGTTGATTTTTATATATAGAACACAATATCATTAAAAAGTTATTATCAATATTGCCAGTTCCGGGGCGGTTACGCCTGTCGCTTAAAGTTTGAAAAAATAACGTAAGTTTATTTATCCCCTGAGTCGTGATTTTTATATTTGATGTTTAGCGAACAATTTTAATGCTATTTGTAAGCAGCCAGACAAATCCTAGGGGCCAAAAATCCCTCAGATCCATTTATATTTATTTAATAAATCTCATTTAGACTTTATTGAATAAAGTCTTACATTATGTCAAAAGGTAGTAGAAGCTTTTATTTTTGTGTAATCTAACAACTTTTAAGGCAGTTTTATTTAAATAGTGTAAACATTTATTAAATGTACCTAAGCATTCCACAACTGAACAACTAAGCAATGGCGGCGACGCGTTAGGTAGGTAATCTAAATATATGTATACAAAATACTATTGTCTTATGACCACACCAAACACTTCACAAGTTACACGGTAACAGACAGTACATAACACTTTACAATTTTCAAATCACTTCTTGATCTTGTCACGACTCCTTGTACAGTGTAATACAATTCAAAACAAAATAAACATTAGCCATCTTTTAGAAGGAACTTAACGTCATAACTTATCAATTTTCGTTCGATCGGTGAATGAATGAAATGAATTTATAAACACTTTACGTTCTCGAGGCGCGGTTTCCCTTCCATTGTCATAGACATAGACATGCGGGCCACACAGATTAAATATGACAGTATTTGATCTGTCGCTGGCCCGCAAATCGGTCGACCTAAAATTTATTTATTTAGCAACAACTAGAATATAATTGAAATTGTGTTAAAAATATGTATAGATTTCTCATCTTCCTAAATATTTTGAAATTGTATTTATATGTGAGTTATTATATATATATATATGTGGGTATGTATGTGTGTATTTAAATGTATGTGTATACCTATATGTTATTTTTATCTAATTTGTTTTTACTTTTCATTTTTTATAATATTGCCTATATTGTACTTACGCACACCGCTGTAAACACCTCGCTATACTGCTCACACGAGATGTCACCGGGCGCAGGCCCTATCATAATACCAGCGCTGCAGTCTCTCAGGCTGTAGCTATATGCTGAGATAGGTGCCTTTTCTGGCATTGCACAGGGCAATAGTTGCCTAGTTTTATTGATTTTTATTGTAATAATTGTGTGCAGTCCTGTGAATGTCAGAATAAATGTTTTTCTTTCTTTCTTTCTTTCTTTCAAAATACACTTTCAAAGAGTATTCAATAAGTAAATGTCACTACGTGAGAAAATAACATTGGTATGTCACTGTTTTTATTCGGAATTGATACAACGATCATGGTTATAGTAGAATAATGCCATTTCCCAAGTCTAAGTTTAAATCTAGCTGAATGCCATCTTAAAAGAGCTAAAATGGTTAATACGGACATATATGAATATGGCTTCAACTGTCGAAAAATAGTATTTGGTCAATTCAGGTTGCGGTTCCTGCATCAAAACTCGGTTGGACAAAAAACTTTTAATAACAATTAGTTGTGCGTTTGCACATAGTGCGTGTTCATGTTCTTGATAGGTCTAATACTTACTTTGTGCCGTGTGGTGCCGGCGGAGTAGAATAGCACCACCCCATATCTTCCCGTGGGTAACATAAAAGGCGATTAAGGGAGTGTGAGAAAGTTCTGACCCCTTGTAACTTTCTCACGTGATGCTGTCCCATCTGCCTGAGTCTTGCTCCGGTCGTAACGGTTCCCGTTCCACTGGGTCCAGTAGAACTAGGATGAGTATGTGCACCTGTGTTCGCACGTACACTTGTGCACCTTAATATATCCTGCGCATCTGACCGCTTCCGATTATGGACTCCGAGTACGCTAAAGTCCTGTGGCGATGGGTAAAGGTAGAGAGGTCTAGCCTGATGCAGCTAGGCTTTGTCTGATACCTGCACGCAGGCGGTCCCGGGAGTGTGAGTACACGCCGTGGTCGTTTTCGCGCTGCATATTTGGGGCGACAGCGCGGGCTCGGCAGCACCCGGGACGACAAAGCAGCCCTGTTTAGGGAGGCACTGCTTTCCCCGCTCAGCCGGGGAGGGGGCTAGAAAAGGTGCCCTGAAAAATGCTCGTCCCGACATGGCAGATGGTAGTAACCGCGGCTATCATCGCATCATTCAATTCGTGGTCGACGTCACAAAGGAAATTTAAAAACACCTATTATGACATTTGGCGCGTGGAACGTGAGAACGCTTCTTGATCGAGATGGCAACGCCTGCCCTGAACGTAAGACCGCCATAGTAGCTCGGGAACTTCATCGCTATAAAGTGGATGTGGCTGCTCTCAGCGAAACACACCTCCCCGGTGAAAGAGAGCTGGTGGAAGTAGGTGGCGGTTACACTTTCTTCTGGAAAGGTACTGCTGCCTCCGAAACTCGACGATCAGGTGTGGGATTTGCCATCAAGAATCACTTAGCAAAGCGTTTAGAGGAGTACCCTGTACATATCTCAGACCGCGTTACCACACTGCGCCTTCACCTGGACAAAGACAACTACCTCAATGTCATCAGTGTTTATGCTCCAACGCTAGACAAGTCTGATAACATCAAGGACGAGTTCTATGAAGAAGTGACTCATTGCCTCGATTACATAAACGCCAGAGAGCAGGTTTTATTGCTGGGCGATTTCAATGCCAGGGTTGGTCGAGACTATGAGGCTTGGCCTGGAGTTCTGGGTAGACATGGACTTGGCAACATGAACAGCAATGGTCAGTTGCTACTCGGCCTTTGTGCTCAATACGGTCTGGCAATTACGAACACTATGTTTAGACTCGCCGCCAAGTACAAGACAACATGGATGCACCCAAGATCCAAGTATTGGCATTTGATTGACTATGCAATTGTGAGGCAAAAAGATTTCAGCCAAGTACAGGTCACCCGCGTTATGCGTGGTGCTCACTGCTGGTCTGACTTATTGTCACTAAGGTGATGTCAATGCTGCCTGGGGGACTTTGTCATATCATATCATGGATACCGCTTCAACTGCACTTGGTGAAAAATTCCGTCGTAACGAAGACTGGTTTGATGGAAATGATAGAGTCCTGCGGGCAGCGTTCGACAAACACCGAGATCTCCTGCGACAGCACAGAAGGCAAAGGGGAAGCATTGCGGTTGTTAAAGCTAGTGACCTGGATTTGCGCAAGCTGTCTCGTCACTAGAAAGGTAAGTGGTGGCAGAACAAAGCTAGTCACATGCAATGGCTCACTGACACAAACCAGCTGGGAGAGTTCTACAGTGAGGTACGTAAGCTGATTGGTACATCCTACCACGCAAGGGTGCCTTTAAGGTCTCTAGGCGGTAGTCACCTGTTGACGAGCAAGGAGGATGTACTAAAGCGCTGGGCAGAGCACTTCAATACTCTGCTAACTGTTGATCGGTCAGCTGATCTGCATAGTATCGGTTTAAAGCCTCAGCTCCCCCTTGCTCTTGAGCTGGACGAGCCTCTATTGCGTGACGAGGTTGTTACTGCCATCAGACAGCAACAAAACAAACGGGCGGCTGGCATTGACTTCATTCCGGGAGAGCTGATAAAATACGGCGGAGAGGAGTTGCACACGTTGGTGTGGGAACTATTTGTTAGCATGTGGGAGGAGGAGCGCGTTCCGGATAGCTTTAAAGTATCGCGCATAAGTGCTCTCTACAAGAACAAGGGTGACCGATCTGACTGCAACTCTTACCACGGTATTTCGCTCCTTACAGCCCTCGGAAAGGTCTTTGTTAGAGTTCTCTTAAATCGCCTAATGAAATTGTCTGAAAAGGTTGTGCCTGAAACCCAGTTTGGCTTCCGACGGGACCGAGGCACATGCGAAGCTATATTCTCTGTGCGGCAACTGCAAGAAAAGAGCAGAGAACAGGGTTGTCAGCTGTACCTTTGCTTTGTTGACCTGGAGAAAGCCTTCGATAGCGTGCCTCGCGAAGCTCTATGGTTGGTGCTAAGCAAGCTCGGGTGCACGGAAAGGTTTGTGAGACTCCTCAGACTCGTCGACTCGACTCGTAGTCACGTATCTCGTATGGCAGAGGAAAGAGTGACGAAGCGCATCTTCTACTCTGAACTGGAGGAGGGCAAGCGGAATCTTGGCGGTCCCCTCCTCCGGTACAAGGATGTCCAAAAGCGACATATGAAGAGATGCAACATAGAGCCATCTCGTTGGGAACGTTTGGCAGCACAGCGGCCAGAATGGCGCACGATGGTGAACAGCCAGGTACGCGAGTTCGAGGTTCTGCGTAAAGCTGACCTTGATACCAAACGCGACCGGTTATAGGCTCGCCCACCTGCTGTCATAACATATAATTACGAGAACGGCGTACTCACGTGCCCTCACTGTGCACAGTGTTTCGCTGCGAAGATAGGCTACATAAGCCATCTTCGAGCGCACCAGCGCCTTCTCTCCGACTAAGGGTCGAAGTGGTCGCCATGGCCGAAATCGGTCGGAACAAATCAATCAAACACTTACTGCGCGTATTATTTGAGTACCTAACTAATATTCCTAAATAATATAACTAATTACAGGCTCATTGGTCTAGTGGTTAGCAGTCTAATTACCATAGTACAGGCTCTGAATAGTTTGGGATTAGACAGCCGCGTGTGAGGTGTCTTATTACTACAAGCGTCTCTGCCGCTGTCATATTACGGCATAAATACTTCCCCCTGCTTCAACATATAATTTCTTTAACTGTAAATTACGGTAATTTATTCATTATGTTTCTTACTTTTCGTTTAGTTAAGGTTTTGGAGTGCAAAGTTAGAAGAATTAATTTGCAAAGCGGGCCTGCGGATGAAACAATCACGATTTACAAAATTGTGATACGAATTAATTAATTAGTTGTCGAGGGATAAATATGCCTTCCCGGAGGGTTCCTTCTTAGGGTGTTCCTCTCTCGGGTCCCCTGCAATAGGCCCACTTGGGACGGAACACCGTATGGTTTTAGTCGGTTCGATTCCGACATACCACTTCACCATTAGCTCAGGTGAGGTGATGACCCGTGGGGGTTTCCAAAAGGAAAAAAAGGGGGTAAATATGGTACATATTTTTGCTACTTAGTCACGTATTTTTCTAATCCCACTAATATTATAAATGTGAAAGTTTGGATGGATGGATGGATAGATGGATGGCTGTTTGTTACTCTTTCACGCAAAAACCAATGAACCTATTGCGATGAAACTTGGTATATAGATAGCTGGAGACCTGGATTAACGCATAGGCTACTTTTTATCCCAATATTACCACCGGATCGAGACTTACGCGGATGAAACCGCGGGGCGCTGCTAGTACTTATATTATTTTAACTGTCTAAATTAACTTACACGTTTAAATTGTTACAAAACAATGTACTTGTATGCTAAATGGAATTTAAACTTCAGATTTGTAAAACTAGATTCCATTTTAAAACGAGCAATTGAGTTTGCGTTTGTTCGGAAGAGAAGCCGAAAACAATTGGGTAGTTTCCTTTGCTTAAAATACGTTATTGCGACTAAGTTAGGCAACATAATAGCTTACAATACTCTAAAAGTTGTCTATTTTTATTTTAAGGTTTCCATTTATTTTATATTTATCGATGAACATTAAAGGTAAATGATTTGACAATAATAAGATCTGACGTTACGTCTTGAGATTTCATAAAAAAATGTATGGAAGCTAGTGTTTTGGAATGTTGTTAGAAAATACTAATTTTACTACTTTCCTTACAGAGAAGGATTTTTCAAAAATATATAAAATTTATTTTATTTGTTTCTCTTTTCCTGGTTTTCGTCGACAGTAAAAGTAGCTCTGCAAAATCTTAAAAAAAATAGGGTTTTGCTCTGACACAGGCCAAAATACGGCGAATAAGTAACCCCCTCCGAAAAGGGACAGGATTGGGGCCTCTTCAAGACTGCTATAAAGAAGACATCTATTAATAATCACTTGGACACTTTGGTTTTTTTTATTATGACCTTAGCCGCCGCTAGGAGATGGTCGCTGTCAGCCCCAAGAATAGAATAGAATTTGCATTGATTGTAGGTACATGAATTAGCGATGTTAACAAGTTTTCTGAGCTTATACAATCTACCTTAATGTATGATGTATGATAATTTTACTGTAAGACTGGTGTACAAATAAAGAGTAATCTATCTATTTATCTATCTACCTTGACTAGGCATGCAAACATTAAAATTTAAACAATTAGTTAATAATCAAATCAATGAAAATTCTAAAAACAGTAAACAAATTTGTGAATGATTACAATTCATAATAGTAATATTGATACAATGGTCAATATTATTATGTAAGCAATATTAATTGAAATTAGGAAAAATAAATAAAATATCAAATGAGCATAAGTAATGTCAAAAAACTAATAATCTAAAGTAATATCAAAGTATATCATTTAAAAAGTCATTTTCAAGAAAGGAGGTATCTCGTCAGTAGCGTGTGTACTAATCTTATACACAGTCCTTACGAGGAGAAGAGGTTACACTTTTCTCTAAAAATATATTTTAAAAACAATCGTTTTTAAAAACAACAAAACACTTTTATAGGCCACGGTGAACTTTAGAACATAGTTAATTCAATGCGTGTATAAAGTTTTGTGTCTGTACTATAGATCGTTGAGGAGTTCCCTCGTCGGGAGGCAATCTTGGGCGCAGCAGCCAGGCCATGGTAAATTTTAGAACAGACTCATAATTCAATGCGTATATGTATAAAGTTTCATGTTTGTACTCTTGACTGTTGAGCAGTGCCTTTGTCTGGAGCCAATCCTGGGTGCAGAATCAAGTAATGCTTATTATAAAGATGCATTGTGACCGGACTAACATAAGTATGACACATTTCAGCTCAATCGGACACCAACAAGTGTTTGAAAAATAGTTTGCAAATTTTGAAGACAACGTACATATGGACATTGGAAGTTAAATAAAAGGACCTGCAAGGAGTTGATAGGTCCATCTCCACAAACGGGGGTACCGTTTGTGGAGATGGACCTATCAAGCTGCTTGTCTTGGCAATCGCTTTAAAAATACTACGTGGTTTGTCGCATTAATTACAACACAATCACTTGGAAGTCAGTCGGTATATTTCTGATACATTAGTCCAGCATAATATGTTTAACCAGTCAAGGCTGTTTTAAACTGCAAAATTGTTTTAAAACTTACAAATAGAGAAATCCCTGCAATCTGTCTCACTTATACAACATTTAATCACGAAGCCCGGTCTCTTTCAAAACCAGAAATATGAAATGAAATAAGTGAAATAAATTTTCTAGAAACTGCAAATGTGAACAAGTCGCCGGGAGCCACATCCAGACGTCTCGTTTTGATGGAAATTTCGCTTCGCCAAAATTGCATTTTCATAAAAATATTACACTAGGCAGAAGTCATTGAAATAAACGTTGCTTGAAATGAAATGGTTTTGTATCCTTTTTTTATTGCAGTGTATTTATTTTTATCGGATATATGTTATCTTATACATGGAACTTAATATGAAATGGTTATTGGCCCATCGCTAAGAACACTTCCATATCAGATAATTTGAAAGTCGCAAGCTGCTTTCCTGGCCTATGAAGGTACTGCTATAATGTGCTGCCATTTCAGAACGTAGGTTAAATTAAAGGAATTTTGTACCAAAAGCAAAAATACGTTTTTATTCAAATGAATACTGAGATCAGCCTTTGTGTCATTATAGTTAAGTAACGTTATAACAAAAAAGCGGCTCCTATCCTACCAAAGTAGGATTTGTGTTTTGTAAGATTTTTTGTACATTTGAGAAATGTACAAAAAAATCTAGATCAATACTAGAAACTAGTTTAAATTTGAAAAATATCAATATCGAGACTCAGATTATTTGTATATTTATAACAATCGCAGTGTTGCTGAAAAAAGGTCGATGAGAGACTTGATTGATTTACTACCCACTATTAAAGCACATAAAGATCATATGATAGTGGTCTAAATAAGCAAATTACAAATTAAAAATACAACAGAATAGATTTGTATCATACATAATTATATACCTGCGTATGGCAGTCAGTCTAACACCCATCGTCCTTAGTTTGAGTTATTTTAAAATGCGTACATACAATTTCGTTACGAGTATATCTACTGTTTAAAAAAATTCTCTTCAATAAAATATTCCAAATTTCACATTTCTGTCTAAGCGCGTTTGCTTAAAAGTGCGTACAAAGAATTGTCCTCACGTATGAATTTATAGATTTTAGGTACAATAGTTAGCTATTCGAGGAGAGAGTCATTAATGTATTTCTTTACTGTTGACGGGCGTTGTCACTATGAGCGCCCACAACAAACGTTTAGTGTAAAACTCTCGAAAGACTTTTGCACGTAGTAGTAGAGGAGCGCATTAAGGAATTTTTGGATTTACTCCAGTGCGGCAGATTGATATAAGGGGGATACCTGGCACCCTTATTTTTATCGTGTGGGTCATCACCCACGTGAAGTGGTATGTCGGAATCGAACCGACTAAAACCACACGGTGTTCCGTCATAAATGAGTCTATTGCAAGGGACTCGGGTATACCCTAGAAAGGAAGTCCCCGAGAACCCCGGCAGACCTTGGCCGCCTCTAAAACAAAATACAGCTGGAAGGAGGGCCTTGCTCCCCTTCCGGTTTAGAGAGGCGCGCGCGGAACACGGCGCGCCACCGTCTCAGGCCTGCTTCTGCTAGAGTAACGGGCAGCCTCACCCAGGCCAGCGCTCATAGAGGCCGGAGATCATTCTCTTGCACCCTAGTAAGTACCTACACTATAATATAAGCTCTCTATCTAGTGCCGGGAGTTTAGGGCAGCCAATCAGAACAGTAAAAAAAAAACTGTTGCGAGCGAAAGCAACGAAAAGATAATAATTTACAAATACAGAAACAAATTTGAAGTGAACTCTTTCTTGTTACTTATGCATTGTCCTACAAAATTAGGTGCAGTAAGAGCGCCTGAAACAACACAAAGCATGTAATTTGACACACGCCACCATTTTAATTATTACCGAGTGTAGACTATGTAACCGTAGTGCGTCTCTTACATCTGAGATGTAGGAATGCTGGATAAGCACTGTAGGATATTCAATCTAAATTCTTAACATTTGTTTTTGTTCGGGCTGGATGTATTTGTATACCACTAGAGACAAACCAGCACTCACCCCACCTGATGGTTGGGTATGGAAAAATATTGAGACAAGAAATGCGAGCATTATTAGGGTACTCTTGCTGATTTTGTTTTAAAACTGTACTGTTATGTTAATGTAATATTATGTTGTTATTAAGATAGTAACAATAATCATCATTATCATCAATTTTATGTTACAAATTACGGTGAAGTGTTGTAGGAAATTATCATTCGTGCTTACGCAGCTGTTTTTTTTTTTTATTTTTTTTTTTATTTTTGTAAAAAAGACAACTCCCGCATTAGGAATGATACCTGTGTCGCGGGGGACTTTACAAACATACAAACAACGGACACAAAGAACACCCAGACTCGAGTGGGAGTCCATTTTTGTTGCTTGCACGACATGCAAAACCAAATCAATGTGTTTAATACGTAATAATAATTATTACACTAATGCGCAACTAAACTTTTATACAGGGATATTTTAGTTTTTTTTTATGGGATAGTGGGCAAACGAGCAGACGGGTCACCTGATGGTAAGCGACTACCGCCGCCCATGGGTACCTGCAACTCAAGAGTCACAAGTGCGTTGCCGGCCTTTAAGGTGGGAGTAAGGGATGGGGGAAGGGGGAGAGTGCGGGTAGGGGGAGAAGAGGGGGAGAGGGAGGGGTTAGGGCCTCCGGTAACCTCAATCACTCGGCGAAAAGCAAAAGCTTCACTGCCGGTTTTCTGCGAAGCCGTGGTATCATTCCGGTTGAGCCGGCCCATACGTACCGAAGCATAGCTCTCCCACAGTAAAATGGTAAATATTTAGTCCTCTAAACATTTACCAAGCAAGACTTATCTGTTTAATGTACTGTAAAACTGTTTGTATAGTATATCTATTATGTATCTCCTCTGTAACTAAAACTAAATAATACATACATAACATAAATACACATACGTCTTCTTGTTTCTCCTGGCTATTATCCTAATTTATTTGGGGTCAGCCTTCCTAGTACTCTTGCGCCACACCGCACGGGACACCTAGACATTTGATTATATTATGCATAGGTATTAGATATTTCGACAGCTTATGAGCTTGCTACTACTTCCAAATGTTCCACTTCCAAAAATATAACATTATTATTTCAAACAGGCAAAAGCGAGTAAAATTTTCTTTATAACAACACGTAAAAACACCTTGAGCGTGAAAAATAAAATGATATAGATTTAAAAAAAAATGGTTGGACGAAACTTTAACCCGTTATAGACATTTCAAGTGACACTACATCGATGTCAACGGCGTGTGGCGGCTATCTCTTGCCCACACTCGGCTCCTGTGACAAAATATAGCGTTATTGTACACCACGACCTACATAAACATTAATTAAGTCAGAGTGAAACTCATGATTTAAATTTTTGGGGTGCAAGTCGTCTTCAGAGATTTAACGCCTCAGTATGAGTGGAAATGCAATACAGTGAATTAAAACACTTGTGTATCTGCGTAGTTTTTAAACGGTAGTAGTGTACCAAATCGATAATGGTGCATGTTCTGTTCTGCCAAAAGAAGACTTTATTGTTCTTAGAGTTTCCCCAGTGTGCAATATTATTGGCCTAGTGTATGCCTTCCTAGTGTAAATACAAAGATGCATAGAGTGCTCTTATTTATTGAGTAAAATTTATATTCGTATGTTACAAAATTATAAATATATTATAGGTTCATGTTGAACGTCTGTCTCAAAGACATTTGTAGGAAAGCGGCCAAGTAAATTGGTCAATTCTGCCCCATGCTTCCATTATGTCGATACTGCCATTCGACATTATATGTGATATTGTAGCTGGTCTTTTGAACAGTGATTTTGGAGCATGTAGAAGCAGAATACAATGATAGACAAATTGACTAAAGCAACAAATGCATTGTGTGTCATATATAAACGTTTATGTATTATAAATGAAGGAAAAGTTTTGTGCTCTATCGTTCAAACGGCTTTAGCTTAGGTTGCTATGCCAAAGTAGCTGCTATCTGGACTAAGCCATTCCTATTCGACAGGTCTTAGCCACTATTTGGCATTACGGTCCACCTGAAATAATTCCAACCTTTCCTCCATTACAAAAAAGCGTGCATACCATCTCTTCTAACAACATTTTTTGTGCTGAACAAGTACTTCAAATTTTGAGCTCAGTCAATCAATTATAATCTTGGAACGTTCAAGGGTAAAATAATTAGGTTTTTCTTGGATAGTCTGTACTATTTTCGTTTTCATCATCACTTTCCATCAGGTTAGTTGGAAGACAAACGCCTATGCTATTACAAAATAAAAAAATCAGATGCCAGCAAGTCTTTTAAAATATCTTATCGTCAAAAATTGAATAAACAGAAACAAAAATTTCTAGAACTACAAAATAATTGTATAATTGAAATATTTTCGTTTTAGTTTGAAAATCTGCCCAAAAACTATACCATTCCACCATCTTCCTCTCATAAAGAGTGTGTAACGAGAGGTGTGCTATAAAATCGCATTAGATGGCAATAAAGCAGCCAGCACGCGCAATAAACGTAGCCCACGAAACCTCACAAGTGGAAGTGTATGCAAATTTTGCCACTTTCTGCTTATGAGACAGCCGATATTAAAGTTAGAAGAACATACTAAGTTCGTGACTCTAGGAAGTAGTTTTTTCGTTGTCTATGTACTGGCAATTACCAATTTTTATCATATTGCTACAATTTGTGTACTTGATGTTTCCTTTCTTTTTTATAAACTAATATGACATGCAAACAGTTCGAGGAAGGAGCTCCCTTTCAAAATGCACAGCATATACTTTAGAGTGCGACGGTAAAAAAAAGAGGTGCGGACATGATATTAAATTATTTCTGGGAAATAATCATTACACAAGTAGGCACAAGCATTATTTTTTATACCGTACCGTTGCAAAATATTATAAGTAGGTGGGCTACATGTAGGTCTCATATATTTGATCTATGTCACTCGGTTCTTATGATATCACCCGCTGTTTTTATCCCTGACAGACTGTTCTTTACTTTGTTTATTAACTAAGTTCTAAAAAAAATACACCACCCATCTGATACTAAACCCTTATCTTCGGTAGTACCTTTATACACACGCCTTGGTGACGCTTATTATTATTATTGCCTCTTATTGCCAACACTATTTTTACCTTCTGTGAAGCTGGTGACCGTAGCCTGTACCCTACGCAAATCTATCTAAAGGTAGTTTTCTGTAGGGTGGAGTTACCGTTGGACCATTTGGAGGGCTCCTATTCAAGTAGAAATCTAATGTCAGATAATTATTTAGCATTAACAATCAGTACAATTCTGTAATGCAAAATAAATATATTTCAGCCCATTACAATTTCATAGAAAGTTCTGGCAAGCGGTGTAGTTTCCTAAAATTCAAGTATAACACCGAGCCATGGGTTGCGGAAATAAGAACTTAGATCACGCTACGTCTGACACTCAAATATGGGTGAAACACTGAATTCACGACGATGCACTTAGCATGCCTAGTTTGTCCGTTCACGTTTTGGAGAACCTAATTTGATATCTAAATATTTATATCCTACATAAAGTATGTACCGTAAAGTATACATCAAATCGAGATGTGTAATAAATAAAAAGTCGCAATTTTAGTTTTTGTCTCTTCTTTCAAACTTTATGTGTTGTTTAACCTAAAACACAGACTAGCTATGTATTTTATGATATTAACGAATGTTTAAAATGTCATAACACTTTTGAATGTTACATGAATTGAAACGCGATAAAGTTTCGCACAATCTTGTATGTAAATAGTTCGTCCATTGCCCGTTTTTTTCTAAAGACAAACATAACTTTGCTGTTCTAGCAATACTCCCCCTTAGGACCCGTTCAGACATACGCGTTTTCTGCACGCGCGGATTCCGCGCGTTGTCGTATTCTGTCAAAGGTTATTGCGACTTTGGGTTACGTGCTAATTACAGAACGCTTATTTTAAAATATTTCCACAAACACCGCTTACGCACAGCCGCCACGCAGTCACCGCACAGTCTAGACTCAGCGCCCGCGTGACCTCCACGTTGCTAGTGTGTCTCAGAAACATTAATTTCGTAAATAGAAGAGATGGATATCTTGTGAGACAAAACTCTTAAAATATATACAAAGACAAACACAAAACCTTGCAGGCCTGGACCGAGACTGGTATTATTTTAATAAAATTATAATATAATAATTTAATTAAATTCTAGAAGATATAGGTTTTGCTACTTTGAAAACTTTGTATTTCCACATAGCAATAATAATGATTATAACAACATTTATATTCACCTATGTAGAATGTGTGGACTGTAGTATGCGTTTTTTTTGGAAACCCTAGCAGCGGAGCGAGCAATGCGTGGTGGCTACGCGACAGCTCAGCTGTTCGGTGGCTGCGCGTACTTGTTGAGAAAGCGGTTGCGGTGTGCACGCGGATTGTAAGCGTAGACATATAAATGCGCTCTTACGACATAGTAAATTTACCAAGTGCAAAATAAAAGTTCGTAATCACAAAAAAAGTGATTTACGAGTAACTACAAATTAACGACTACTGAATTTTTTCCTTTCCTTGTGCTGTGAGAGCGAGTTAACGGTAAAGTGGTATATCGGCATCGAACCAACTAAAACCATACGGTGTTCCGACACAAGTTGGTCTATTGCAAGGGACCCGGCTATAGCCTAAGAAGTAGGGTATACCATAAGAAAGTACCCTAAAGGTTTTGATTTACTTGAGAAGAAGAAAATTGGTTAAAATATTAGGTAAGCCTTATATTTTAACCAATTGGCCGTATCTTTTGTTTGTGTTGACATAGAAGCTTGATTTTTGTAAACCTTCAAGGGACCGCAGATATAAGTAGTTGATGTTCAACTTAAATAATACTTTCACGCGATCTTAAAAAGAGTATTGACAGACGGACAACGAAGTTATCCTATAAAGGTTCCTTTATTCCTTTTAAGGAATACACTACAAAAGATCATTGACATTCGCACTGTGTTACTGCCACGACCTCACTCAAGCTGTCAAACTTACCGCTTCGACATGAGACACGAGACAAGGTTTTTGAAACCAAAAAGGCTCAATCAAATAAAATATAGATATCCATATATATACGTACAGACATGAGCTCAGTTAACACCCTGCCACCGATTATTATAAAACCTTATTTGGTCTAAGTGGTTGTCCTTGGATTTTTTTTTATACTATCCATTTTTTGTAAAGCCAGGTTACATGTTTTTCTTCTAGTATCCTAGTACTATCATACCACTATCTACTAAGTACGTCACTAAGTTAAAGTCAACTTCATCGAGACTAGCAAATAATAACAATAAGAAATCTTAGCGACAGAAATGCAACACGCCTCAGCAATCCCGAACGTGACCCGTCTAGGGATCCCTAGGGATTACACGCGACGTATCGGGATTCAAGGGATTCGCGGTACACCCCGAGAGTGACATGTTTCGATATTTTGTTACCGTGAATAAAATACAAAAGGATTTCAATTGTCTCGTATGGTAAACAGAGTTCAGTTTTCCCGATAAGTTTGTTTCCGGTATGGAACCGACATAGGCAATAACTTATAAGGTAATTTAATTTACAAGATAAATGGCCACTTTCGATCATTTTGTTTGAGTTTGATAAGTTAGTTATCTAACTTAAACCATGCGTCTCTTTGACAGAGAAGACTTCAACCTTTAAATCAGATATGAATTAGTTTCAAACATTTCAGGAATTCGGAAATACCTACTTGAAAATTATACTACTACTGCGTTTATTTTTCCAGACAATTATAATCTTGGAACGTTCAAGACTTCAAGAGTAGAGTGAATAGATTTCTCTTTGATACGCATTTACCATCTTGGTCTTCATATAACTTTCCACCAGGTGCGTTGGAAGACAAACGCCTGACGATTGGTTTAGCCGCCATGTTACATGAGGTTAGGTTGAGTTTGTTTTTAAACTAACGTTGTTACCGTGACATACACAGGGTGTTACAGTAAGGTGTGGTCATATTTTAGGGTCGTATAGTAGACCCCGTGAACACGTAAAGCGCTAACAATTTTATGAAAATTCATTGATTTTTTTTTACATAAATCTTGTTTTGAAACTGAAAAATTAAACTTGAAATTTGACCGATAAAGCTAATGTTAATGTGCTAATGTATGAGAGAGGGCTGATATGAATGAAACTATACGTATATAGAATGTTGATGGAATGTCCAGATTTTTCTAAAAAAGTCTGCATAAATCAAATCAAAACCATTTATTTCCATTTAGCAAATAATAGGTATTTTTGAATTCTCAGGAGTAGGAGTCGGTCAGACTAAGTCAGTCGTGAAGCTAGTTACCTATTCCAATTTCCAAGGACACTCTTTTTCAAAATATTTTTTTTACAAATTTTTGGTTACATTGTAAATGAAATGTGAGGACAATGTAACATATTATTCTAGAATATAAATAGACGCGCTAATTACTTCTATACATATTTAAGTAATAGCAGTCCGGAGATGACCAGCCCCGACCAACGGCACCCGTTCACGAGCATGACGCACACGCCACCCATCGTACAGATCAACCATATTGAAGGTAGCCTAACGACCCGACACATACGCCACCATCGGCATGACTTCTAGGCGAGCATGACATAGATAGATAGACAGATAGATGAACTCTTTATTGTACACAAACAAATAGGTTACAATATTTTACTGATATCTACTTACTAGCTAATGTTATGTACAATTGGCGACCTCATCGCAATGTGCGATCTCTTCCAGGCAACCATTGGATGGATAGAGAAAACATAGGTAAAAAGAGGGGCTGCAGTGTACAATATATTTAAGAAGCCTATGGAAAAAGAAAATAATTATAAATAAGTGCTATTTAGAGATACTTAGCATAATTATGCATATAAATATTAGGATGGTAGGTATATAGACATAGGTACACAAATTCACCTACTTACATAAACTCATATATACACATATACATTCACATGCATTTACAATACATACTAAGAAAAAAAATACAAAATTATTGAAATTGAAATAAAACTTAATGTGTTATTTAGAAATGTGTACCTACACTAGGAAAAGCATTTTTTTTTCATAATTAATTTCTTTCAAGCTAAATCAACTATTTGTCGGCTACATATAACGCTCCTAAAATTTGATCACGTCATTCTGTCACACTCTGTATCAGACCATATGGATGACCACAAATTAGTATGGTATGTTGTATAAGTATGGTTGGTGGCAACTCCACTCTACATAAGACTGCGTTAAACAGTACTACTGTCGCCAGAGCTTCTATAGTCTCTATTCTGATTAAGATTGTGGAAATCATAAAAAACTAAGAATATACGGAAGCCTAATAGGTCGTAAATAGTAAAACATAAAGTTAATCCCATTACACATTTGAAATCAGAATCTACTACCTCTAACTACTGTCATTCTCAATCATTGACGGTTTTAGAATTTTTTGAAGTTCTTTAGAAACTTCTTTAGAATCGTTGTGATTCAAAAATTCGATATAACGACACTAAAAAGAAACAAACATTC
The DNA here is from genome assembly GCA_963859945.1 of Euplagia quadripunctaria. NCBI lineage: Eukaryota > Metazoa > Arthropoda > Insecta > Lepidoptera > Erebidae > Euplagia > Euplagia quadripunctaria. The sequence continues at coordinate 21,770,117 of OY982563.1, read as the reverse complement.
ATAAATAGGATTTAGCCAGGGAGCGAATGAGATAGAATATATCGGTGATACGCCAGGGTTTCCATGTTCAGGGTTCATCAGAATGAAAACAAACACTAAATATTACTTAGTTTATTTTCACACAACCGCCAGCACAGTAATAATCTCTTTTTTCACAATCCAAACGTTTTTATAAACAACCTTACAATAGATTTTTAAACGGATGAGCGACTATAACTTCCTTTAAATAATGATTTAGCCATTAATAATTCTAGAATATTCAAAATCAATTTTATACAACTTTAAATGATTTGTTTTACCGAAATTTCATTTATTTAATACAAACAATTATTACTTTTATAAAGATCGTCAGCAGATGGCGCTGCAATCAGGATTCAATAGAAATTAAGTTTCATTTAATGCATAAAATAATAAAATTTGATACAGAATAATAATAATAATTGTAATAGACTTTATTTTGCACATTTACACAATTATTTGAATGTATTATTATTTTAAATGAGTATTTGAATCATAAGTTTGACTTTAAACAGACAAAACAGTGTCTATTAGAAATAAATATTTGAGTTTGAAAAATAATTGTTTTACTATTTACTAATAAATTATTTGAATATAAATCTAATGTATTTTCGATATTTCTGTAATAATTATAATCACTTAAAAAATAATATTTGAAGATTTGCGCCCATAAATACAAGTATACAATGTTTCCTATAATATTTGTCTTTGCGCCTGCGTACTACGAAGCCTGCAGAAAATGCGTCGTAGTCGACGTGGTGTCATTTTTGGGCATTTGTGTATTCAAATTCGTTGGTTAATCACTTTATGTTAATTATTTAACACGTGTGTTAAACTGACCAATAACTTTTAAATAAATTATCTAAATTTAAATTTATTAACATTAGTGAATTATTTGTGTTGATTTTACTTTTTATTTCTCATTCTCTCGTAGGTTTTCTGAAGTTTCACTTCTGCCGTGTGTGAATTGAACGCACACTTTTATTTTTCTCAACACACAGGATCTATAATGCAGTAAATGCTTAGTGTAAAGCACGAGTAACCGTTGATGATGGACAACGAACTAAAAGTCGTTATCCAGGAATAATGCTAGCAAACATACTCGTACGATAGCAGTATAGTTGTAAGTGCAGCAGTAAAAGTAAACAACGAAGTTCATTTACTGTTTGAAGTTGTATGGAATAACGTACAGCCAGCGCATAAAAATATTTTTACTATCTCATATTTAAGTGTATAAAAAAACTTGTAATATTTTAAAAGAAATATAAGAGAAGAATATACAGTATAATATCTAAACAGTATATTTTTTTAAGACTTATGCGCTGTGCACGGGTAACTGTGTTAAATTTGATGCCAGCCAGTGCTTTCAATTTGATTTAGGAATTTGGTTTGATTAATTTGTTGACGTTAGTTATATTGTCACTTTTTAGAATAACTTAAAGGCCGATAAGATCACTACATATTATAAAACAAAGTACCCGCCGCGTCTGTCTGTCTGTTTGTTCGAGATAAACTCAATGACTACCGAAAGGATTTTCCTACGATTTCCACCAATAGACGAAGAGAAAGGTTTAGGTGTATAATTCATTAAGGTTTTGTGTAAAATGGCTGAAATATGACGGTGATTTTTGAACACGTCGGAAAAATCAACATATGCTTTGCTACCCGTGCGAAGCCGGGGCGGGTAACAACCCATACATAACATAGGCCTGACGTACCTACCTATTTTTACTTAATACCTAACAAAGTATTAAGTAAAGATAGGTAGGTACGTCAGGCCCATGTTAATTAGTTTATGTCTATTGAGTATGTTGTTGCATAAATATCAGTTCTTAAGATGTAAGAAATAATAAAAAGGTATGATTGCTTTTCATGTAGGTATAATGGCTTTTCGTGATATAATGTTAATCGTTGACAAATAATCTTATTGAGATAATGGCATACAAAAAACAAATTTTCAAAAGGACAGAAGGAAGGTTGTGAAGTATGTTTTTTTAAAAGGACATTTTCAAACCACACTGCGGACTAACTAAAACTAAATTAAAGTATTTTTGTTTTGCTGCAAAAGATAGATAATGATGAATGAGATCACTCTCCAATGTGGGGCTGTTTTTTGCAAGTTTAGATTAATACTATTTCTTTTATATGTACTGTTTAATACCAACTAGGTAGGTAGCCACAAAATAATTTTCTACAAAACAAATTACTAACACACTGTTATGTACACGTGAATTAATGTTTAAGAATAATTAACTAACGTACATTAAGCCATGATGACAATCAAGTTATCAAGGGAAAATGCTTCTACTTCAATCTTACAGTTCCTCAAACGAAAATTACAAGTAGGTAATCCTCCAACAGGAACAAAGAAAATAACAAGATAAAGTTATTAATAATTTAAATTTTGAATTGCTAATATACGCTTAAACAAGGCTTCCTTAACGACAATATCGAACAGAGTTACTGAACCCAAATATAGAATAGATATAATCTCAATTTCCGAAGCGTTCGCTACCGATGTAGCTAATTGTTTTAGTAGCAAGCAAACGGCAATGGCGCAAGGGCTACCGGGCCATTGTTCCTGTAATGAATAGGAATTGGTCCCCAAAACCTATTATCTGAGGGAACGAATTATAAGTGTCTCTTGAGATTTTTGGGAAACGGAAATTTAGAGAGGCTCTTTTTGTTTTAGGGGTGTGAGGTTCGGGGGGTAAAGGCCGAGAATTGACTTTAATGTCTTTAATTTTGGTAAGTAATTTTGCCTTTTTAGTATACTATAAAGCTTATTAACTAAGAAGATATAATAGAATAAATAACACAAAATTATAAGGATTCCACTTAAGGACTGTCCGTAATTCTGTTGCACTTTCACAGAGTGACAAGTGTGTTGCCGGCCTTTGAGATAGGAGTACGCTCTTTTCTTGAAGGTTTGAACGTCGAAATACCGCAGGCGACAATTTGTTCCAGAGATTGGTTGTACGAGGCAAAAAAAAAATTTGAGAGAGAGTGAGAGAGAGAACCGCACAGTGGTTGATTGCCAATTATCCAGGTGATGGGATCAAAGTTTTGTCTCGTTGAACGATGGCGAAACGTTGCGGCCGGTATAAGTCCGAACAATTCCTCGGTGCACTCCCCATGATACATGCGATAGAGAATGCAGAGTGAAGCTACATCTCTACGCAACGCCAAGGGGTCAAGCCGATCTGAAATATCCTGGCAATACTTTTAATCAAATAAAAGAAACGTTGCCTACATGTTGTAAAGGAAAAAATGATGCAGTCTTAAAGCATTTATTGGAAACTTATTGTGAAGACCAGTAAACCTTAACTTAAAATGTTGTTTAACAGAGTAAGCGAACTTTCGCTTGATTTACTTTAAAATTTTCTAATTAGATTAAAGCAATTTGATGAATTTATTCTCCCCTTAAGCTCTTTAGCTTACAAAAATGTAAGGATGAACATTAACTTTCTATAGAACTTAGGATAAAATAGATAGGTGTATCACGTGGATCGGGAGGGCATTCCCTAGTAGATTTGAAGAAACTTAAGTACGACTGTTAACTATAGTGTAGAATTGTAAATCGTCACCTAAATAATCACCGTTCTAAATTAAAAGTGAAATGTGGGCGGTGAGTCGGGCACCCTGGTATTGCAAGAAGTGAGCCAGGGCCCCCGCAGATGGTGCCAGAATGTTTAACTGGCGGTCGAAATCTTTCGGGTGTTTGGTAATAATACCATTAAAGTTTACTTTAACATGCGATCGTAAACACTAAGCGGAACACAGCGTGGTTTTAGTCGTGCATTCGATGAAGTGTTAACCGTGAGGATTGCTACTAAAAAATGCCAAGTCTCACCGGAGTTGGCATGGTCCCCTCCAGCGGTTCTAGAGTCTTTCCTTCAATAATCATAACCATTTATTATCTTAGCCCGCGAGTACAGACCACGGTCAGAAGCTGTCGTCAATATTGACTCAACGTACATAATACGTGCCTGGATGACCGAGCTATGCACGGATTTTTTTTTTACGTTTTCTAAAAATTAAAACCTAGCTAGATCGATTTGTCGCCCCCGAAAGCCCCCCTGCATACTAAATTTCATGAAAATCGTTGGAGCCATTTCCCAGATTCAGATTATATATATATACAAGAATTGCTCGTTTAAAGGTATTAGATAAAGCTACTTAACTTATGTGCTGTTAGAAGCGAGAGTGTAGCGAAAAAGTTAAACTCTAACAATGATGCGTATATTTATTTTACACTTAAATACATACATAGATAAGGTAAACATGTAAATGCTTCGTTATCTGTCTCGTAGACGGCCTTCAACAGTACCTTGAAAGGCTTCCCCTTCGGTAAAACAACATCTTGATACAAGATACATAACTAGCTCTAATAGAAGTTTCACTACGAATAGTGAAACCGGCTGATAACTTTCCAATCTGTATGCTAATGCCACTTATAAATTGAGGGGCTGATGCGAGGGTGCACTGGCAAGGAGGGACGGGGGAAGTGAACTCATTAATTGCCACGATAGTTCCTCCTAGTATTATTGAAAGAAGGATTTATGAAGGGGTACGTTCAGATTTTCTATTAAATCAAGGTTTGGATTAGTTTGGAGTTTTTACACTTAATTAAAACTTGTGATACATTTTATTTTTACGAGTAATCTTAAAATAATGTAATGTATGATTCATAAACATAAAATGACCTAACTATGATATTCTGGACGAAGGCTTTAAAAAACCAATTCATGACTTTAGAATCCAAAAAGGCCTCATTTCATTAACATACACATTTGTTATTATAAAGAATCTATTTGTGAAGGAGATACGCAATAATATACATAATAATTATGAATACCACTTTCGCATTTAAATACTTAAGAGAAGATCAAACGTCTAATCTAGTTTAAATCTACCAGTTATTATGTTCCTTCAGACAAAAATACATATCGCACACCTAGATCTAAAGGGATCTAACTCAAAAATTCAATGTTTGATTATGCACACCATCGATTTCCTTATCTCAATACCTACCGACCAATAAACCAGATTTAAAAATATCACCACTACTCGACGCTAGTCGTTAAATTCACCAACACGGGCTCAATTCAAAATAATATAACAAATATACATTGTTAAGCAATAGGGAAATAATTGTTTTTAATCTTTTAATTAAACACAATTCGTTCGAAACGTCAGGTAACCAAGAGGTATTGTACCTTTTAAATATCATCGCGATTAAGTCCCGAGTTACAAATCTAATATGGAAACAACTACAAAAATTCAATTTTCAGCCCCTGTTTAGATATAGGTGTGCTATATGTCTACAGGAATGTGCATGTACAGTTAATTTTCTTTAATAATAATAATAACTTCACACATCCCACACACGGCCGTCTGATCCCAAACTAGGGATTTAAAAAAGTAGGGAGTCGCTGAAGTCGGTTTAAAGTAATGTCAATGCGATCATACTCATTCTTCATTTTTCAAAGCTATATGGGACCACCCTAGAAATCTTACTAATATTATAACGGGGAAAGTTTATGAGGAGCAATGAATGGATGGATATTTGTTACTCTTTCTCGCTAAAACGGCTGAACGGATGTAGACGAAACTTGGCACAGAGCTAAATTATAGTCTGGAATAGTGCATAGACTTCTTTTTATTCCTGACGTATGTTTGAAGTCGTTAGCAACAGATAGTATTTAATAAAAGTAGTCGCTACAAATGGTTCTCAAAATAATTACACAATTGTGCGGCTTCTCTGTTTCATTTCGATTGAAAAGTATATTAATATTATATAAACATCAACCTTGACATTCAAATTATTCTTATTCAAGATAATATTACGACCCCGATTTTAATATCTATTTAAAAAATGTTTGATGTTTTTTTTTATGTGCTTAGTTTTTACTCTCAGAATATTAATATTAGATTACATCTACTTATTAGTCCATTAATGCTTTATTTAAGTAAAATTGGTGCATAATTAGACAGCTTAAGTAAATAGAGAGCTTTTTAGCCCCCTGTAGTGCTATGAAGAGCCCTCTCATAAGAACTAAACAAATGCTTATTTTGGGGGCTATATTCTGACCTACTTTCTTAAGTAATATTGCACTATGTGTATTCTAGAAAACTTCATATTATCATATCTTACGTGCGTGCTATCAATTTAGAAGATAGTTTAAATGTACTCGCTGGATTTTGTAAGAAAAATCCAACTTGTGCTAAAGTAAGGGTCATAATAATTAATTATTATTCTCAAGGGAGATGACACTGATCGCGATAGTAGGACTTAATGCAAAAAACTTCTAATTGCGTATATCGTTGGAACTGAATCTATACTAGCCAACATCAACTGCGCTGCGATGCAGCTAACCTATGCAACTTAGTTCGCGTGTCACACGCTAAGTTTAAAACACCTTACAATTTAAAAGCTACCGCCTAAATTGACTTTGAAATATTTTAAACCTTAGCATTGTCAAGATAAAGTGTAAATTTGAAACGTATGGTACGGGTGATATGGACGTTTTGGGATTAGTATTTCTCTAGTCTTATCAAGTTACTCGTACGATTCGCAAGTCGTGAAGGTGAATTAAAACCTAAACGTGAGTCACTAGCTATCGAATATCCATTTCTATTGTAGTTCACAATTTATTTTATGGTATAAGAATATCATCAGTTACGTCAGTAAGTTAAATACCTGGTTCTGTTGTTTGATATCGGGTTCTGAGAGCACGCGAGTAATGTAATGATATACGAGCCATTTTTCTTTTCTACCGAGACCTTGATTTTGAAAAAAAATATTTTTTGTAACAAAATGGGTGTAGTAATATTTCTCTTGATCTTAGAAGTATTTTGGTTGACTATATCTCCAATAAACACCTCCTTCATAAAATTGGTTTTCTTTCTTATTTGTAACTATTAGGTTTTCATTGCACGAGCATTGAGCAACCAAAGTCGCACAAAGGAATACCATTTAATCGTATTTATTCCAGCCCCGTCACAATTTCATAATATCATGATAATTAAAAAAAAAATTTATATAAAAATATAATATATATTGAGGGACTCTAAAGGCCAGTAGCCTTTAGAGTCCCTCAATATATATTATATGGATTTTCATACAGTTTCACCAATAGACGGAGTGATTAGTTAGGGAATCATGATGAGGTAAAGGAATATCAATGACAAAGAAGAACAACCCATCTACATTTCATTTAATGTAAAAAGTCGATCTAGTAGAAAATAACTTTCATCCTACAAAACATACATACATTCCCGAATTACATTATCGTGGGAGAGCCATGCCTCGGCACATATGGGCCGGCTCGACCGGAATTATACCACGGCCTCACAGAAAACCGGCAGTGAAGCAATGCTTGCATTGCTTTTTGCCGAGTGAGTGTGGTTGCTGGAGGCCTTAACCCTTCCCTCTCCCCCTCTTCCCTTACTCCCACGGGCGGCAACGCACTTGTGACTCTTGCAGGTGCCCATGGGCGGCAGTAGTCATTTACCATCAGGTGACCCGTCTGCTCGTTTGCCCCTATACCATAAAAAAGTGGGTATACATGTATTAAACATCTACATTCTGGCAAATATAGTGTGGTCCTACTCACATTATAAGAGCAATATTGCCGTCAACTTCGGGAATTATAAATTGGAAAATTGGCAGTATCCTACAAGACCCAGGTTAACCAATATTTCTAGCGAGGTATCCTATTTCTGTTAGAAACCACTTACCATTAGGTGAACTGCTTGCTTGTTTACCAACTAAGAAGTCTAAGACAGTTTTATTTTACAAATAATAAGTTAAGCCTTCGGTCCCGATTGCCATACGAACATCTGTGACATTCGTTACGTTAGTTGGAGCCCTAAAAAGACCGATAACCTGGTCTAACTACAGAACTTCGATATCGCCTAGTACTTGGATTGTGGAGGTCTGATGGCAGTCGCTTCACTTAAAATATCGAAGTTCGGCCGTTTTGTAGTCAAGACTGAAAGCCGACCGCTTAGATAAGGAGGATGATTGATAGCTCAAATTACAAAGTGATCACTATGATTACCTTTAACTCAGCCATGATAAGTAAAAAAAGAACAAGCACACTTAAGGAGTTTTTAATGCAACCGAGTCTTGTTAAACTGAAAACTACATCTGCAGTACAAACCACATTCAGCAGTATATCCACCACATCTGCAGTACAAAATAAATTTCAACTTACCGTTTTAATTCAGCTGCTTTTTTCACATAATTGCTTCAAATACGCCCCTGTTCTACTTGTTTGCCTGTCTGTGGTGGCACGTTAATGCAATAACGCACCGTGACATGGCGAAACAATACGAAAGCTATTGTATTGTCCAATACAAATAATTGTATTTTAACTCATTAACTTTTCATAGCATATTCAGGAAAATAAGTTACATTGGCAACAAACAGTATGCAAAATGTAAGGTCTAGACACCTTCAGGACTGAATTTAGAAAATATTTAATTACAAGATACCGAATAAGGCGCGAGATAATAAACAATGTAATCTGATATCAGGAGAAATAAATTGTGATGTTTGATATGCGTATGACATTACACGTCAAAGCATTACCTCTAAAACATACATAGCCTCCTATGAGCTAGTAATCGGGCTGCTATAATTGAGAAAACTAATAAAGCTCGATAATTACCTACAGAAGGTTTCTTCTTTGCAGCCCTGAAGAGTAGTTCTTCCTCTCTGATTTAGATTTAAGTTAAAGGTTTGCTGGACGGCTCGTGTTTGTATAAACTCAAAGACAGTGAATTTTCCCGGCAACCTGATTTCGGCGTGAGACTGTATCCTTTACCTTCGAATGAATCTAGACAAAGTAAAAAGCCCACCGCTTGTAGACATTTTTAGGCAAGTGTACATTTCGACGATTTTTTCAAAAGCGAAGCGACCTGGCTCGTCCTTGTGTGGCGCCCGAGACCATCGTGGCAGGTCGCTTCCTTCCTCTGTCGGGCCAGAAACTTGACGGGCATTTCAGAATTGCACACGTGAGCATAACCGTATATGTTTAATAAATATGAATACATTCTTATGAAAGAAGCGAGGTAATTGATAATATCGTCTTAAGCTCGAGCAGACATATGTAAAATTAATATAATTCCCTTTTGTAGGAACATAATGGACTGAGTTAAAATGTCATCAGTCATTTATCTAGAAGCTTCCAAATTTACTTCAAAGAACATTAATTACTAATTATTCTCTATATTCCCAAATCAGATTATGTCTATTTTCGTACCGCATTCGCCACACACACAATCTAAGATAGGTATCGTGCACGCAACACCTATTCATTACAAATCGCTGAGATCAAAGCTATTTGTTGAGCCCGTCGCGATAACTGGTCCCTTTGATGTTAATGAACACTGTGCATCGGTCGTCTTCGGGTGTTTTCGGGAGATTTCGGCTTCACTTCATATTAAGCGGACGGAGGATGGTGTAAACTTTGCATATAATAGAGGCTTTAATGAAATTTCGATTTCGGAACTAATGCTTCATTTTGTCTGGCTTAGATACAGCCGAAATTGCAGGGCTTTTAACGAAAATGGGTGGATGTGTCTGTCTGTCCAAAAACTCAGTAAATCTGTTTATTTATATACCTGTTTAACAGTTGGCGATCACAGTGATCTCTTCCAGACGACATAGAACATATCTAGACCATCATTATTTAGCGGCTCACTGAATAGAGAACACATGCGCGTCCGATGTGACATTGATCCATTCGAACAAGGTAACGATTAATAGAAGCCAAAGCGTCGCCATGATAACTACAAATCGAACGGAATCCATAAACTACTAAAAAGAGTCACTCGGTGAAAACCTGTTTTGTCTGCAGTGGACTACTATTACTACGCTAAGGGTTATTTTTCCTACACGTTATAAAAAAACCTTTATTGCTGTATGTATTTGTTTAGTTAAATGTATCACTACATACATTATTATAAAACAAAGTCTCCCGCCGCATCCGTGTCTATGTCTGTCTGTCTATTTGTTTGCGATAAACTCAATAACTACCGAACGGATTTTCATACAGTTTCACCAATAGACGGAGTGATTAATGAGGAAGGTTTAGGAGTATAATTCATTAAGGTTTTGTGTTCAATGGCTGAAATATGACTATGATTGCTGAAGATGTCGGAAAAAAATTATATGCTTTGCTACCCTAGTTATTTTATATAGTGCACCATCAGCTACCCCTCATTTTTGTCCCTAAATCCACCTAAAGTTTGCATCTTACCTAAACCACCTAAAGACAGTGAAGCAATGATTTCATTGTTTTTCGCCGAGTGAGTAAGGTTACCGGAGGTCCTGACCGTTCCCTCCTCTCTCCCTTCTTCCACCCTTACCCTACTCCCAACTTAAAGGCCGGCAACGCACTTGTGACTCTTGAGTTGCAGGTGCCCATAGGCGGCGGTAGTCATTTACCATCAGGTGACCCGTCTGCTCGTTTGCCCCCAATCCCTGTAAAAAAAATGTTGTAAGTTTAGTAATAAACTTAAGATTCATTGTTATTTTGTATGGAGTACAATTAACAGTATCCTATTCTATTCTTTTATATCTATTTTGAAATCTATCAAAATGTACCTTCATACCTTATATTCATTTTAATTAAATTTAACGCCTGCCATCCCTCTACGGTTCGTACCTTGTCCCGCTCCGCTGTGCTGAAATATGCGCCGATTTCCAGAGCCATTATCTAAATTAGTTTGGGATTAATATTCCCACTGAATTTATACGAAGGTATCATGATAAATCGATGTGTATCATTACTGATTTTCCATTTGTTGTCTTTCTTTGTACGTTATACGATACGGTTATTTCAAATGCGGAAAGTTTATGGTTTTTAATGCATTTATACGGATTGTGCTCCTTTTGGTCAAGTTATAATTAAGAAAAATACTAGTATATCTATTGAAAAGGGCTTACCGCATAACATCCTACGGAGCTCATAATATCAGACACAGTAAGCTAACACAAAAACAGTAAAAGGCATTCTTACGAAGATACGAAAAATTAACTCTAAAAAAATGTATAAGAAATCATTATATGGCCAATTGCAAAAACCGACTGCCGTGTTGACGAACCTAAAGATTTGCGGGACAGCAAGAATAATCTTTGAACGATGTCACAATTAAATAATAAGATAGGATTAGAAAAAAAATTGAAAATAGATAAATCTGTTCAGCCGTTCGAAGATTATCAGTTTTTATCTAATCGCCGGGGGGGTATTTTTAATTTATAGTTGTAAACATGTAAAATTATATTCAATCAATAATATTGCTGAGGATACGGTGAGTGTATAATTAATATTAATGTTATATAAGTCTAATTCAAAATATCTTTTATTAAGTAAAAAAAAATTAGGAATATATTTGATAGTTAATTTGAATCAAAGTCTAGATATAAAGAGAGCTTCGATATGTAGATCTTACATAAAAAGAGACGATTCCGAGTAATGGGCAATAAATATTTACAAAGAAATTCATAATAACTAAAATTAAAAATGGCACTTGTCTAGGTTTATCCTCAACAAGCGTCTGATAAGATGATGATCTATGCTTGGTCTTGGTCCCTCGATGTAAAGCAAAAAAAAAAATGTAAAATATGATTTTGCCAAAATAGTAGTTTTAATCAACTTCAGTTTAAGACAAATCCTCTTATATCTGTAATTAGAGCATAATTATACGAAATGTTGTAATTAATAAAGCAAAAACAAATAATCACCGAATAAATGGCTGTAAACATTTACCCACAAATATAGTAATTACCTTTTTGTAAAAAATTACAATCGAAATAAAGCAAGTAGATAATTAAGGAAGACGGTATTCAATATAGCGCAGTATTGAACAGAAAACCACCCATATTTTCCCATGTTTCTTTCTAATCTTGTAAAATCTCAATATCGAATCGATGTTGACGACATCAATCCACTCTCCTACTACAATATTTACACAAAGATTTAGCAGATTTGCGTTTTCTCTCTAAAATATTGAAATTTCCATTCCAAATGCACGTTGTTTTGGAAACGTTTCTTGTTTTCGTTCAACAACGTTAAAACGAAAATCAAGAGTCCACTTTGAGTAATTTGCAAGTCGATTCGAGAGAAATACCAGTGTCAAAGGAATTTGTTAAGATGAGGTGAGCGGCCCACTTCGAAAGATGTTAACTTTAGACCCGTTCGGGGTGGAATATTGTAGATTTTTAAATATGACCTTAAAGGATTCAAAATACTAGCTTTGGTTCTCATTTATTTTCCTTTGGATTTTGAAAGTTATCTACACTTGAAAACTATTTTCTCAATACAATTTATACCAATTTTCCTTAGTAAATTTTAGCCTAATATTCTCAAATTATAGTAGAACGAAACGTATTTTTAAAAAGTCAAGTGTCTATGACATTGACAGCTGCCATCCTCTTGGATTCAAGTGATTGCACATAAAACATAGGCTCATGAGTTTAATATTAAGGATTCTTCTAAATGTTTATAAAACATAGAAATTAACCTCTGAAGACTTCCAAGACGAACTTAAATTGAATATATTACAATTACTCTACTCTGATAAACCTGCACACAAAGGCTACTAAGACTATAAAAAATAAGTTTGGCTTCGCCCAAACTACGCTTCTTTTTACCATCTCAATGCTCTGCAAAGGCATGACTTAATCATACTTTAAAACGTACAGTGACAATTAGAAGGTTTTTAAAGTGATGCTAAATGCCGGTACGCTAAAGTGAAAGCTTACTATCAAGCAGGATGCTTGCTTGCCACCTCAGTAGTATAAAAATGTTATATATATTTTTTTTTTTTATGGTATAGGGGGCAAACGAGCAGACGGGTCACCTGATGGTAAATGACTACCGCCGCCCATGGGCACCTGCAACTCGAGAGTCACAAGTGCGTTGCCGCCCTTTAAGGTGGGAGTAGGGGAAGAGGGGGAGGGGGGAAGAGGTTATTACAATTATGTAATTAAATATGTATTTGCGAAAAACATTGGTTTTACAGTTACGGTTTACAGTTTAGTGTTAATCATAATCTATCTATTAGATGATGATTAACACTAAACTGTAAAAAATACCAATAAATACCTACGGTGGCTGTAAAGACAGATTTAAGAAAGTTGAAAAATACTGTTTATTATTTCTATTTATCGAGCGCTGACGAAAAATATGTCTAAAACAAAAGATAAAGTTTATTTTTATGCTACATAAATTGGGCAAACGAGCAGCACCTGATGGCCTTGACTACTACTGAAGCCGCCCATGGATGGAGCTGGGAGTACGCTCATTTCTTAGTTAGGAAAGTGTTCTCAAAGCGAGGTGATATAACAAACGGTATCTTTATGGCGGTGAACGCGCCAAACTGTGCCTTCGTTTTGTTAAATTGGACTAGATTCAGTCGATCTTAATCTAAAACTTTTTTTAAGGAAGCTTCGATTTCAGATATAAGTTTAGTTCGGTTATTGATGACGTTTTCCCGAGAAGTAAGTGGTATCACCCCTGCTATCATCCGCATAGCAAATTATAGTAATTTAAACTAGACAACTTTGAGGACTAGGAAGGTCACTCATGTTAATTAAATGCTAGAATAGAATACTTGAATATTTTCATTTGCGTCACATTTATTTAAAGATCCATAATTTACTCTATTCGAAATATCACATTAATGAAAAGATTACTATTTGGGTAGATTGAATCCACGAAAAAGGGATGATTCATATTACAACGAGACCGGGATTTGCCTAAACCGGAGCAGGGAAGCATGATGAAGCATTTATAGCACACTTTTGTATGAAGTAATTCATTTTACAACGGTCGGTCCGAGCTTTGGCCGGTGCCACGCCGCATGCGTTATCTGCATGTAGTTGAGAATTGGTTCTCGGCCCGATACAACACGTCTAAAAGCTAATTGTTAAATAACAAGGACCTTGGCTGGACCAGCCCCAGCCCTGTTAATCGTCCGTAAAAAACAGCCAATGAACGTTTTAATAGATTTGATCGTACATCTTTTGCAACCCGGTCAAAATAGCTTTCGTAAAAAATGACGTCCATATTAGACCATCTGTTTCGAAGCTACAATAGCATAGGCAGACATAGATGTAGGCGTATATAACGTCAAATCCAAAGGCTTTCTATTAGCGATGAAGGTTAAAAGCAAACAATTCCGTTACATATGGACACATAACAAACCAATTACTTCAAACGTAATAGGTAGTGTATACAAAAACACCAATAACACTAAAACTAAACAAATTGCTTTCAATACAGTCAGACAATTGGAATAAATTGTCTTAATTGCAGCTTTACGTAGTACAGTTGTTATCCAATTTCTAAAATTAACAGCTGAGGAGAAAGTTATGGGTCCTTAAGCGGACTTAGTGATCGTTTCTGTTGATGGTCCGTTACGCCATGCTTTGTACAGAAATAAAACTTTCTTTTGTTACTCACTAAACGATGTGTAAGCTACACTTAAGTAGTGTTAGTAAGATATCGTATAAATATTAATTATATCAAATCACTGAAAAGATTTTAAGAGTACTTATTGAGCGTTATCTTGTGTATTTCGTAGAACATTGATTTTTGTATAAGTTACAATAGTCAATAAATTAATTTACTCGTAAAGAACAAAAAGTGGCAAACGGTTAACTATAAGACATCTTGCTTAGCTCACTTACTGCAAAGCACCTCCTGTAGCCTTAGAATTATTTTGTTAACCATATCAGCCGAGCTCATGAAAATCATTTTTAAAATGACACAAGTTTCCACTTATGTCTCTTTGTGGCATCGGAACTCATAAGTAGATACACCGTTATTATAGTTTTGATTTCTTTCTTTACGATAGTTATTTAAATAGAGTGGTTCTTCACTAAGCCAGAAGATACTATTCGGACGTTTATTATTACATATTATTTGCACTTCATATTAACCTGTCACTTGTTATTTGTACAATATCGTGTGTATATAATAAGTTGTACGAACGCACTTTAATATATATCACGTAATAGAGGCGGACTAAATACTGCAATACTGCTGCCTGCATTTGTGGTCAGTTAACGCTAGGGCTGGCACATTACATATAGTTGGATTTGCATATTCGTAGAAACATAATAATACGTCATTATCGTGTTAATCCAGCCATCAATTGGAATTAAATAGCTTCGGAAGTTAGCTGTGGTGATCGAATCATGCAAACACCACTTCATTTCATTAAAAACTTTTACAACACCATGTCTATGTACCTTTGGTGTGAGATTTTGTTGAACATTTAAATAAAAATATAAGGGATCAGGTGAGAGATGGGAGACTTGGTGAAGGTGGTTCGTGCTTTTATCAACAACACACGGTCAATAAATACCTTTAAACATGTTCAAAAATAAACTGCGTACCATGGTGCCAGAAAAAATAATGAGATTTATATCGGTCGGCAACTGCATACCGATGTACCTATTCTAGAGTAGATATACTACGGACATCCCTATTTTTACACTTTTACTAATTTTTACTAATACAACACTACAAGGGTTGGAACGAATAGAAAAAAATCAGTTAATAGTGTTTTTTTTTTTTTCACGTTACGTTACGTTTCTGGAGTATGTGTGCCCTGTTGTGTTAAAGTGGTTTAAAGAGATGAATGGGCTTTGGATGAGAATATTAGAAATATTTAACAACTGGTATCGCGTCAAAAAAAAACACTTTCGATGATTCTGTATATCTCGTTAAAAGAAAAGAATACACAAATATTTCGATACTAGATGACCCGACAGACGTTGTTTTGGCCTATAACAACAAAAGGACCATGAAAAAAGCCCTTTCAGTTTTCCCAGATTTTAATTTTTTTGTCAAATTCACCAATTTTTTTCCATCCTTCGGTCCTATACACTGAAGGACGCTTTTTGTGTGTATACGAGTATACTCACACTATAGGTTCATTCCTTCTAAAACAGTTAAAAATATAAACACTATTTAAATTGAAAAGCAGGATTGTATGTGCATAATATGCATTTAAGATACATGAAACCACCTCTCGACACACAAAAAAATGAAGAAGATATACAGAAATAAAAATAGGCAGGCGTAACCAGGGTACAAAACTAGTATGTACAATTATTTTTGAATAATTAAAAAAAATACTGTTTAATTACAAATAATGATGATGAATATAAAGAATGCAATGTTCATATTTATTCAATTGATCGCGTTCATAGAAGAAAATAAAATATTAAAGCAAAAAGTGAAAGGTTCCACCGAGATTTGAACTCGGATCGCTGGATTCAAAGTCCAGAGTGCTAACCATTACACCATGGAACCGACTGTCGTACTTGTCAAAATAAGTGTCAACATGTATAACCGTAATACATACATATATATTATTACTGAATGTTGCAAATGGTTTTAGTGACTTCGTATTATTTTTCAAAATAATAAAAATTAAGTATTTCTGAATGTATTGTAGAAATTATAAATAGAAGTTAGTCACGACTTTCCATCCCTCGTTACCAGTACTTTTTTGCTGGATAACAGGTCCTTTTCTATATCTCTGGAAACGTGTATGTGAAATTTCATGATGATCGGATGACCGGTGCGGTAGGACATAAAATATGAACAAACATACATTGGTTTTTAAATTTAAGAAAAAATATATTACAAGACACACACACATATATATATATATATATATTATATATATATATATATATATATATATATATATATATATATATTTCGCTTCGCTCACATAATCTAGTTAGTAGTAGATACATTTGACAGTCAATCAGACAATTTGTCGATCTGACCAAATGTGAGTGACACAAATGTAAAAATTTATAATTTAATGCCGGTAAGTGGGAAGTACATATTTAATAACATGTAAATAAGTACGCTTCAATTACCTGCAAATTAGTAAACAATTTGGTCATTTGGGTCTATAACGAAACACCAATTTAGTCAATAAGCGAACCGGTTGTTGTGTTGTTGACAGTGAAGAGATCATTTGCGAGAATTTCCCATAACAGGTTGCCCTTTGAAACATTCTTACGAATATTCTCTTCTGTAAGAATACTAACGAGTATTCGTAACGAATATTCTCAGTTGTATGGGAATTCCCATACAACTAAGAATATTATCCATGTTACAAGAAAATATTTTAGGAATTACGCAGGACACTCATATTAACATTCAGAGTTCTGTCATTGAAGATGTTTATCATTATAAGAGAATTCTAAAGAGGTTTTAATTTTAGAAAGTAACCCCTTAGCGTCCACAAAGAATGGAAGTTACCAGTAGCAGAGTCAAGCAATTCTTTTTACAATCGGATATTTATATTGCAAGTAAGTATTCCTTGAAGATTGATTCTCGAATTTTCTAAAGCTTTTTTCAAAGACAGGATAAGAGAAAAATCCCTATGGCATAAATACACAAGGTACACCCAAACTCAGTAATATATAATGGGGACCAAACCGGCGAAGTCAGCTTTAGATTTGTCTACTTACAACACACATTATACTTATAAATACTACGCTTTTAGTATTGGCAACCCTGCAAAGAAATAATGTACTAAAAAGGTAAACCTTCACAAACACCTAGATCGCTATTCTCTCAGTACGGTTCTCATTCAGTTTAACTTCAGTGATTCACTTTCATACTTCATATCATAAGTAAACTTTGCTATGAAGTTCACAGAGTTCACGTATCAAGTTTTGATGCGTTGTCATATACCAGAAATGAGTTTTAAACCTTATGATGTATGCAATACGCTATCAAGTCGAGTGTAAATATTTGATGACAGGTGGTGCATACGTGCATCCAAGGATGACGGTTAAAGTGATAGATAGACTACGGTTTAGTTAGTACGTAAACTAACAGAACTTGTTTAATATACTTTAATGAGTTTTGTAAGCCGAGCCAATGACAGACAATGTCGCAGCACCACGTGCCATGGGGAGCAACCCCAGCAGTCGTAATATGAAAACAGCAGGCCGGGCAAAAACCAATCGGCATAGTATCTTACTAATATTATAAAGGTGAAAGTTTGTAAGTATGGATGGATGGATGGATGTTTGTTACTCTTTCACGCAAA
This sequence comes from Euplagia quadripunctaria, assembly GCA_963859945.1. Lineage (NCBI taxonomy): Eukaryota > Metazoa > Arthropoda > Insecta > Lepidoptera > Erebidae > Euplagia > Euplagia quadripunctaria. Next base: position 21,751,991 of record OY982563.1, on the reverse strand, counting down.
AACTACTGAACCGATTGCGATGAAACTTGGTATGTAGATAGCTGGAGATCTGGATTAACACATAGGCTATTTTTTATCCCGATATTTCCACGGGATCGGGACTTACGCGGGTGAAACCGCGGGGCGCAGCTAGTATAATATATGTTTGCCAACAGTATGGGGACAGTGGGGCCTCATTGAACAATCCATGATGATAAGGCCCACTCGCTAACAGGGGGCACATGTTTTGAAATAGTACGTAAACTAAGAGAACTTATTTTATAAACTTTAAGGAGTTTTGTAATTAACTATTTTAAAAGGAACGTGTTTAAACTATTTATCCATAGACAAGCTTAAGGTTACTGCTATGCGCTAGTACCGAGTTGTTATACAGCTATCATATACTCGTATCGTCGTCAGTATATTGTAGTCTCTTTCGGCGTAGAGCAAGCCTGGCTGGTAACGTAATGTTTAAATCTTTTCGTTTTTGTGATTTTGAATTACATAGATTCAATATAAAAGGAAGAGAAGAAAGGGAATCGCCGCAGCCAGCAGGCAGAGAGGACATCTGTCAAGTTGCAGAGCTACTTCTATGAAGCCAATATAAAGTGAACATATTATTGTGAATAGATCAGTTTCAATATATAATCTTTCAGATATGTTGTCGACTATCAATCTTTCTCATCTCACACTTTAACACCACGAACCCACTTCCTCTCAGCCAAGCGAATCCTTACAATAGGCGATAAATATATCGTCTCACAAGCCTACAGCTAAGGATTTTTGAAGTGAAAACTTCTTTAGCGGCGTTGTGCACTTTTTGGGATGGACAAAAAATGTTAAACTTGCGTCAGGACACGTGACCTGATCGAAAATTCGTAAGACGGAGCCGAGTTTCTTATATTAAAGAAAATATAACATTCGAAATTCAAACATTTATGAGCGGCCAGGAGCGCAGAATTTCCCCGTATACCCTATGTATACATTTAGATATGTTTTTACCTACTTTTTATTTTTAACCTAATTATATATATACAGATGTGTGTGTGTGTGTGTGTGTGTATATATACAAATACATTGTGAAGTTATGTTTTCACTTCTGACGTGCAGTCCTACGACTGACTGTTTTTTTCCTTGAGGATCAAATACCAAGTGTGTCCAGTTCTAGTTTCTCCACCAAATATCTAGTAATAAGGATCGCTTTTTGTGCACAGAACTATACATGTGAGTAAATATAATTACGTGGCCACGTACATGAATTACATTATCATATGCTTAAGATTGATCCTTGTATAAAAACGATTATATATGTTAATTAATACCTAGGATAAATTGATACTCCCTCTTTTTAGGATGAGGTACGAGGGGGACAAGGTATGGCGGGAGTAAAGTAAACCTGAACCTACTCATAAGTAAAGATACTATTCAAACACTAATGCTTCCCAGTGTTCTTTCTATTTATGACATCACAGTCCCGATCCCGTGGGAAAATTCCCTTCACTCTGGCGTAAAGCCTATATCATTCCCTTGCCTAAAATCACAAACCCTACACTTCCTAACCACTTTAGACCTATTTCAATTCTTCCCTTCCTCTCTAAAGTGCTAGAATCCTGTGTGCACAAGCAGTTATCTAATTTCATTTATAAAAATAACTTGTTAAGCCCACTACAATCTGGGTGCAGGCCTGGCTATAGCACTACTACTGCTCTCCTTAAAGTGACTGGTGATATTAGGGCTGGCATGGAAGATACCAAAGTTACAGTCTTAGTTCTAATTGATTTCTCAAATGCCTTCAATACCATCAGTCACGATATACTCTTATCCATCCTCTCCTACCTTATGATCTCGCCTGAAGCGCTGGAATGGTTCTCATCTTATCTTCAGGGACGCCAGCAGTCCGTTCGTGTCGATGACCTCTCTTCGAGCTGGTGCGATATGGACTCCGGTGTCCCTCAAGGCAGTGTTCTTTCTCCTTTGCTTTTTTCTGTGTTCATTAATCTCCTAACCCTTGAACTTCAATGTACGTATCATCTGTATGCCGATGACCTGCAGTTGTACTCCCAAGCGAAGGTTGACGACTTAACTACAGCTATTGACGCGATTAATAGAGACCTGGAAGCTACTGAAAACTGGTCTAATAGGTTCGGGTTATCAGTCAACCTGACAAAGTGCCAGGCCATTATAATCGGTAGTCACCGATCGATGAGCAGAGTCGACTTCGAGAAGCTTCCAGCTGTGACTTTTAACGGTACTGCCATACCTATCTGCCGATCGGTGAAAGATCTGGGCCTACATCTCGATTCCACTTTAAACTGGCGCGATCAAGTAACCAACGTGTGTCAGAGGGTTACCGGAACCCTCAGGGCTTTATACCGCCTAAAAAATTTTCTCCCTGCGAAAACCAAGACTACGCTCGTGTAAACTCTTATCTTTCCTTTAATCGACTATGGTGATGTGTGCTGTTATGACCTGAACGCAGATCTTCTCGATAAGTTAGACCGTCTTCTTAATAACTGCATTCGATTTATCTTTAATCTTCGTAAATATGATCATATTTCCACCTTCCGATCTCAGCTCAGATGGTTGCCAATTCATCAACGCCAAGAAATGCGCGCTCTCACTACCCTATTCCCTGTCCTCAATTCCCCATTTCCCCCTAGTTACTTGACACCATACTCCCAACTCTTATGCAATAACCATGACAGGGATCTTCGGTCGTCACCCTTCTACTACTTTGTCCGTCTCACACTACCGGGTTCGTCGGCTCTTCTTTTCCGGTTCAATCGATCCTTCTGTGGAATGCGCTTCCTCTCGAAGTCAGGACGGCCTCAAATCGTTACACTTTTAAGGTAAAAGTTAAGGAGCTCTTATTCAAAGAATTGGCAGAATCAACTCGTCAATAGTTCGAATCATTAATGTCGTAATATGTATTTATATTAGTAAATGTATTATATAGCTATGTATGTATTTGTATATGTATCTGTGCATATGTATATGTGTAAATATCTATTACATTAAGTTATAAGTATTTGAGTATAATGTGTGTATATATTCGTATCAAATTTTGTATGTATCCCATTCCTTGTTTTCGTAAATTTTTTACAAGTCTATTAATTGCACCTACTTCTTATTTTCTCTGCATCACCCAAAGGTTGACTGGTAGAGAATGCCTTAGGCAGTAAGACCGTCTATGTACTAATGTGCAAAAAGTTTTAATAAATAAAAAATAAATAAAATATCGGGATAAAAAGTAGCCTATGCGTTAATCCAGGTCTCCAGCTATCTACATACCAAGTTTCATCGCAATCGGTTCAGTGGTTTTTGCGTGAAAGAGTAACAAACATCCATCCATCCAAACTTTCACATTTATAATATTAGTGGGATAGTGGGATTGATGATACAGCAGGAATAAACATCCAAACGGAATATTTTCTATTCCTTTTTGATAAGAAGGTTCTGCCTAGTAGTAAAGCATGTTATTTTCAATGTAAGATCACCATAAAAGACTGAACAATAGTATAACTTTTTACAATCCCATCACCGTCAAGTCTTATTCAATTTCGAGGAAAATTCGAGCCGCGACTCTCCTCTATAAAGAAGCTAACAGAATACGACTTCTAACACTAGCTGTGTTTACAGACACTAGATGTTGTCAGCCAGCGTTGTTTGCCCTATTCCAAAAATACTTATATTTGTTGTCACCACATCAAAAACTCGAATTTATTTTTTCAAAATAGGGGCAAACTATAAAAGATGATAAAACAGTTCACTATTTAATAATAAATTATTTTTATAAAAAAAATTAAACCGACTTCAAAACCAATAATTATAGTTTTAAAAACTAAAAAACACGCTTTTATAGAAAATGCAACTAAAAAATAAAAAATTGAATCAAATTATTGCATTGTCATTGGTCTTTGACAGGTGTGCAAAATTTGAATGAAATCTGGCCGTTTAAAGTGGGTCAAAATCGCGCCCAAAGGAGTCGGTTACAAACAAACAAACATACAAACAAACAAACATACAAGTGAAGCTAATATAAAGCGTGTAAAAATAGGCACTCAAAAGCGAAAAATAAATTAATATAATTATTATAAGTGCTGCACACTCATCTGTTTGAAGTCGGTTATAATAGTAAAATTTAAAGATTTTTTGTCAGAGAATCGGAATATAATTTACGATCCCAGTGGTTTCTTTAAAAATCGAATTAAAAATGTAATCTTTGTCATGTTATTAGACAGTTTCTCGGATACATGTTAAAATATAAGAAAGTTCAAACAGACAGACAACCGTTTCTATATTAGTAGATAGAATAAGGCTTCCGTAGGCGAGAGGCGTTGTGTTAGGTGATTTTACGGCCGTTTTACTGCTAACCGAAGCCCGGTTCGGCCGACAAATTTAAAATCCACCAAACTCAATGTTAAATACGAGATGGATTTGTGATTGGATGTCTGAATTTTCGGTTGGAAACATGGTGAAATTCGGAACTGAATTTGAAAAAATTGACACGTAAGAAGTATCTGAACTAAATAGTGAAAAAGATAATTTAGTACGTAATAGTATTCTTTATCGACTGTGCTGTGAATTGGGGGATGAAATGTATTTTTTTGGAAGATACGTATTATTCAATATTACGTATTAAAACGCAGATAGGTAGACCTTCCTGACTGAAATAGATATGTGGATCAGTATAACTACTGTACCTACAGTTTGAGGGTTAACGTAAGTTTAATAACTTGACACCTCACACAAGGCCGTTTGAGCCCAAACTAGGCAGAGCCCGTACTGTGGTAACCAGACTGCTGATAAACATACTTATATATTACTAAATACATACATATTACAGATAAATTACAACCAGACATCGAACAAATGATCGTGCTCATCACACAATTAGTTGTACTGGGTGGGAATCGAATCCACGACCTCTGGCTCAGTCAGGATCACTAATCACTAGACCAACAGGCCAGTCATTATTATTAGTATTAGGTGAACTAATCTAATAAATAATAGAAATCGTAGAAATATTACCATATATATCTGTTGCTACTTTTATTACTCCAACAAAACTGTAAGTAGAGTCCACTCTGAACATTATTGCGTAGTTCGTAGCGAGAAAACTAAATTTATATCCAAGTTTGGTCACGATAAAATGCACCTGTTCTATCCGAAATATTATAAACACATTACTAGGGGACTATATTTATTTAACGGCTGAAACTTCAACCGTATGCCAAATGATTATGGTTGGATTTCTTTTGGTAACTCGGGGTGTTTTTGCTATTAAAGTGAAATAAGTGACCAATGAACTTTAAGGAGACCTTTTGCAGTTGATTTTCGAACGTTACTAAATCATTTTCATGAAAGCTTTTTGTTTGAAAATTCGTTCCATTGCCCTAAATTTAGTGACAGAATAACACCATAAAGGCATAATTCAATGATAAATCGTTACAAAACACTTACCTACATAGATTCTATAGCCTCGCCGGACGTTGCAGTTTCGATGCCCGCTCAATGCAAACATGAATATGGCTATTTGAATTGGTCTAGGTATTTCTATGTAAAAAATGTACATATGTATGTTTATCCGTGTTCTAGAATCTATAATGCAAGCTCTTCGTTTGGGTCTAGATAGAGATGTGTAATGTATACCAGGGTATTGTATTATTATTTTCTTTATTATTACTTAATAAATATTCAAAAATATAAAAAATAGTAGACCATCCGACACATCGGGTACTGGGACCAAGACACCGGTGGTTAGGGCTCCAAAGACAGGAACATTCTCACTTTACGGGCGATATCAAGGAGAACTGCCTTCTGCATCAGTCCTTTGATTAAATCGCTTAATGCGAGCCTCTTAAGGAGTTAATCGAGACTCTTGACTGTCAGTTCAGGAGCAGATATAACAATCGGCACAATGATCGCCGAGGCGAATCCAAATATTTGATTTGTTTATCATTTTCAACTTGCACGAGGTTTTCGTAATGAGGAACAGCGATATCGACAATCATTGTGCGGCGCTCTAATCGGTCTATCACCACTATATCAGGTTTATTGATCAACAATGGATCTGGCAGGGAGAATTATTACTAAAATATATATTTTACGTAATCACGTCCCGATATTGAATCAGTTGTTACCAGTGCCTATAAACACTTAATGATTTATTTACAAGTATCTGTGAAATGGTAAAGAGATTTATAACAAATAGTATATATTTGTTCTGCTACTATAAGTTGGATTTCTGTCATTTTGACCGTATTTTAATTTATCGTTATATTTACTTCTATCTAAAATTATACGTGTTTACATGGATCATTTCTACATGGATTCTTCTTTACATATGTGTAAAGATATCCGTGTAGAAACTGTTTCAGTGGTAGACATGAACCTTTTCCTACTATGAGATGGGATTGGAGAAACGATAACGAGCTTGTTTAGTGCAATTTTCCTTGTGCTTGTTTAGTGTGGTTTCTTTACGATTTTCTTCATCGCAATTTTGATAAGGGACTATAAATTCCTAATTCCTTTATGGGTCAGGCCCCTGACTTTTTGATGGTTATGCAAATATTTTTGAAGTCGGCAATCTGACTGAATTCTTATGAATTGTTTATTGTGAATAAGATATTGTAGAAAAAACCCTAATGCTGTGCTATTTTAACTTTTTCTTATAGTTTTGGAGTCTGAAATAGAGCGCTAATCTAAGATACAAGCGGGTTACTTGTCAGCAAGATCACGTAGTACGCTCACGTTTATCCCGTGTGGGGCTAGTAGTATTAGATACGTCAAAAGAAATCCGCCAAGAATAATGTCTTGCTTTATAAAGCAAGCGCTTTATCTCTGACCCCGATTGCTAGGAAATCTTAAAACGGATACAAAATTAAACTTCTCTTCTTAGTCAACAAAATAGTTCTTAAAAGATAAAGAAAGATATTCTATACCAAAGAGGTTCTTTTGGTTCACCTTTGACAATTGGGTTAGGAGGAGATACGCTTTAACTTGACCACAATCGATGAAACTGGGGAGCGTAGTAAATAAATAATTATCATTAATGGCTGTAAGAAGAGTAATATGTCGTTTATTTAACAGACCCTAGGCTATGGGAATCCATGAAGGTTCGATTTCGATATTCCATTTCATTGTTGGTCCAGGAGAGATTGACCGGTTATCACGCGTCAATAAGACTTGAACAATATGCTACCCCAGCACTTCGCATAGGGTATTTAATGAAGTATTGAGTGACTGTTCACTGATAAATTTAATTACTGCGAGTACTCGCACTATGGTACCCGTACAAGTAAAAATATAATTATTGTTCTCCTTGTAATGTAGATCTTCTCTGATGCTGTGTTGTGTACTTATTTATTTGTTAGTATTGTTAGGTGCAAGGGCTGCCTTTTGCGGTGAAAGTCTGAGCCATAAGTTTCCGGCTATTTGTACGATGTCTAACATTTTATAAGCCTTTTGAAGTGATAACTTCTTATGGGAGGGTAAACCGCTTGGTTACGTAACGCGTTACGGCGCCAGTCTGTCTGGCTTCCCTTTCTCTTACGCATACGGCAACGGTAGGTTTAAGTTATCACTTCTGTCGGGCGTCACGAGACGCATACGGTTTTTTTTTATTCTGCCTGTTTTTTGTACGATATTTGTATCGAATTTCCTCTTTTAACTTTTTTTTTTCCAATTAAGTATTATTATTATGTATTGTCCTATATAATTTACTCAGACTCTTCTATTTTGCCTCGTTTTGTTCTCTTATTTTTCGTTTTTCTATTACTTTTCTGAAATCTTCTTTCATCATGACTTTTATCTTCCTACTTGTGATTATGACAACACAAACGTTTTGTCGACTCTAAGGTAATTTTGTTCTACAATAAAATATTTATACATATAAATACATATACATTCTAATGATATTTAATATCACGGAATTAATAACCATATCCGAGTACACACAACACAAATTCTACTAAAATCCTACAATAGGAAATTTCCTACATAAATTAATTCTGTAATACGTCACGCATTGCTATTAAATAATAAGGGTATACGAATGTTCTGACTAATTATACCATGTTGTTTGGACTATAAATACCAGTATAAAGTAATATCCTCATTGAAAAAATGGTCTGCAGCTTACTGTTTGCGACTAATTCTAAGTCGTGTTTTTGTTTAGTAGATGATTGGTTACTTTTTTTATTGGGCGTCTTGCCTTTTAAAAGAAAAAATAATATCAGGCTCGAATAGAATTGTAGTAGTAGGTATATGCCATGACCAACAAAGCTTTACAAATATAAAGTCGCAAAAGTTAATAAAAACATGTAAAAGGGCCGTTACTTTTTAGTTTTCTTTTTTAAGATTTTACAAAAGCTTTAAAAAGATTACTTTAGCTGTAAAGGTTTTAGCTGGTTGTTTATGGGATGGAGTTCTTTTAATAAATTATTACTGAAAGCTCATACTCACTTGACATGGGATCTATAACTCCCTTCCTTGGCTAACTTTAAGTTTTACAACCTAAAACAAGGGTACATTATATATAGTGAGCCACTTATTATTTGCTTGATGTGGCCCATCACTAAAGTATCACTTTTATAGTTATTTTATGGGGGTGGAAAGCACATGAAAGTATCGTGACTAATCTGAATAAACCATTTCCCTTAGCGTAACTTTTCAGATTACTTTCGTAGCGCGTAAATGGTTTTATATTTCGATGTTAAACACAAAGTAGGTATAACTTATTTGCATTGGAGTTCAAATCATTGTTTTCGAGAGCTCTTATCTCTCTTATTTAGTCACAGATAAAATACTTTTTTTACGTAAGAAGTCATCTTGAAAAAAAATCATAATAAAAGGTTTCGAACTAGGTGTTAAAACATATTGAAAGGATCGTGTTTAAGTGCATTACCTTTTACGAAAATATATTGAACTAGCTGTGCCCGCGACTTCGTCCGCGTGGGTTAGTGTTATATAGAATCAACAGCCAAAAAAATAAGTTTCAAGCTTCTAGTTCTAAATATGACGATACTTCCATACAACTTTTCATCCCCACCTTTCCGCTTTTTTCGCATTAAATAGTAGCCTTTTTCCTTTCTCAGGCTCTAGACTATCTGTGTACCAAATTTCATTTAAATCGGTTCAGTAGTTTTGATGTGAAAACGCGACAGAAAGACAGACAGACAGAGTTACTTTCACATTTATAATATTAAGTAAGGATTATACATACGTTCTATAATTTCAACGAATCACACAAATAAGCAACCCAAGTGGACTAGGGAACAACAAAACTTAACACACTGCCATCCTCTTTAACCACTGCACCATCAGTGCAGTCAATTCAACCTTCATACAGTACTACAAATATGATTTATTTGACACTGACACAGCGTGTCCCAGGAACAAACTCTACAATTAAATTCTTACAAAGATTCCAATTAACCTCAGGAATTAGACTAAACCACAATTCTAATTTCCCACTGAAACTCAACAAACCGGTGCATTCTTGCTAGAATTAAACTTCATTTAATACCAACCTTTAAACATTGCACATTTTTATGGAAATTGCAAGTTTTCTCCCATATTTCGTTGCTTTTAAACTAAAGACCTAATTTTATATGAAGAAAATATATTTACACGTAAAAATATAATTAACAATTTCGACTGACCAATGCCAAATAATATTATATTGTTTGTTACGCATTAACTACTCAACCGCTCATTATGAAATTATGTATAGCAAAAGGTGGAATGGGAGCGGGACAGGATCACTCATCCTGCACAAGAAGATACAAGAGGCGAGGAGATTACCTACCTGATAGAAATTAGTCTGAAACGATGCCGCGAAGTATTCTGGGCTAGCCTATTTTATTGGAAGATCCGAGACCGTGTGGTAGTAGTCGGTTCAATGGTGAGATACGAGATTTAACCAGGCCTTATGGTTGTCCTGGGGATGTTTCACTATTCGGATATATATTCTACAAAAAATAAATATTTAAAAGGTAGGACAATGGTTAAGCCCTTGGACTTCAGTTTAGATTGACGTATTTAAACCCTACTCAGCTACCTGCCGAAGCAAATACGCTCTTCGTGAGCGTGAGCGAGAGATTTAGGGGAGCTAAATGAGCTTACTGATTGTCATTTAAGGTAGTTGAAGGACATTCAAACGAAAGCACCACGAGTGCTTACTACTCTAACTAACCTAAACAATTGAATTAATATTTAACGCAGTTAAAGAAGATGCAATACACTATTAAACTGAATCCATTCATCGGGAGCTCGTCCGGCTGACCTGATGATTATCCTTTAATGCAATTGAAGAATAAACCTAGTCTTCGTGAATGCCTTTAACTAACTTTAAAAATTGTCATTAACTTGACCTTGTTGATTATAATTCAATGCTTCACCAGCAACGTTACTGGCATCTTCGTGCGTGTATTTAATATAGTAAAACTCTGTACAAATTCACTAAAACTTATAACAACCCTAGTTTCTGCGTTAGGGGTTAAAAATAAAGTTTCGCTCGCTTTGTGGTACCCACAAAAACTACTCACAATGTTGATGTAAAAGCAAACTATGTAACGAGCAAAATGTTTTAGAAATATTTTAATTTATAGAGCATAATTTTATTGAGATATGTTTTGAGGTTTTTTTTATTAAATAATAGGCGTGCCCCGCGGTTTAACCCATATTACCATATTAGATTATATATTCTTATCAGATTGTGAGAATGGGATCTTAGAAAAATTGTCCTTTTGATTAAAGAACGACTACCTTCTCGGACTGATTACTATATATTATAACATCTGAAGCAAATAGCCTTCAGATTGCGGCGCACAAAACAAGATAATGCAGTTTGGTTAAATCTATAAGACAAACACTAGCCCACAGATTAAGAATCAATTAGAAACCATTGTTTTGGTCTGCTTCAAGACAGCGTAAAAGAAGTTACATACAAAATACATGCCACATAAGTGTAAGGTACGTTTATGTTATGGCTCCTATGACATTAAATGTAAAGAAAAAATATTCTGAAAAGTTGTCAAATGACAATCGATCTGGTATAGTCATTTAGTTACTCAATCGATTATGACCAAATCGCTTGGGATCGAGATGAAGAATCTTATTACTGTTTCTTTGTATTATTTCTTATACAAATGAACTCGGGTTAAAAGAATTCAGGCGAACTAGATAACATCCTTAACCGTTCTAATTTAAGCCGTTAATATTTCAACAACAATTCCCATTTCCCTAGAATAATACTAATTTGCAAGATTTCTTTGCAGTAGGTATCTACTATTTATTTTGTGAACTCAATTTAAACAACAAACGAAACGTCAACTGCAGTTTTCTTTAACAATTCACTCTTGAAAGCTGTACAGCTCTAATGAAACTTGCACAGTATTACAATACGACCTTAAAGGGGGCAAATCCATTAGTGAAAGGCGATCAACTAGAATGTTACTACCACTCAAGGCAATGCTACCATTCCCGTGGCGAGTAATGTCCTTTTGGTACATGACTTATAAATATTAATCCATACACTATTAGAATTTAGCTGTTGCAACGCCATTCGGTTTTAGGGCGGTAATCGGACAGAAGCTATTATTGCCACTACCGATCAAATGTTTAGGGTTTTAAAAACCACTGTTACATGACAATAATTACACGATTCTAAATACAATACAATCAAACGTGATAAATATCAAAATATGTATAACATAAGGAGTAAAGAATTTTACCATTGGGTTAAGTAAACCTAGGGAAAGATTCAAAAGTCGTCTAAAACATTTAAGTATGTTTGTTTAAGTTTTTACTGGGCCAGTATTTCAAAAAAAAAAAGAAAATGTGTATGAATAAACTTAGTTAAGGTATACGGTTTTACTCACGTGTATATTTCGGGGATGCTCGACTAGTTTCGGACTCGACGGGGGCCCTTTATCAAGGCGTCCTGCCGCGCCGGTTGCAGGTACCATAATATGAATACCACTCACGAAAGTTTTTATTCCAATATGAATAAACTTATATAAATGTTTTATTATGCCACTGATTTTTTGAATACATAATTCAAATGTATTGTAATATTTATGGGTGGCAATAGAATAAGACAAAATTTACAGAAGGGGTTTATTACTGCGCGGATGGGCCAGTGATTTAAGTGGAGTTTTATAAGGTATGGATGGGCTTTGTGTTAATTATTTCTACGTTCGTAAAGTCCACAAGATCACGAGGATGTTTCTCCATAGTGGGAGATGTATTTCATAAAATGAACGAAAAAAGAAATACATATATCAGTGAGCAAACCCTATGGAGGATTAATGACGCCTACGACAAGGTATATCTTCATTCTTAACAATAGACTATAGCGACGAGCCACCGATTGCGACAGTATTTAGAGGACGTACAATATTAAATCTGAAGCTAAATATTGTTAACTTTTTTGTTGTGCTAACTTTTCTAACTTCATGTTGATATATTTAGTGAGACGTTTTTATAATAGTTTGGAACAGGCTGCGATCTAGTGGACGAATCAAGGTATCCCCCACACTAGAACTTATTTTATTATCTAATATTCTCATTCTCAGCTCGTCAATAGCTTGAGCAGCAGAGGAAAAAAGGTAATTGTTTATAACGTCTTTATATATTTAAATATAAATTGTTTAAAATAATACCTAACGATGGAATTTTAATATACCTATTGTGTCTATGAGTAACAGTTGCTCTTAAATCCAGTATTTGTTTTTAATAGTATCTTCTTCTTAACGATATGGAACTTTTGATATTAATTTTTTTTTTAATTGTTTCGCATGCGAAAAATTTTTCCTCAACTTTGGAAACAGGAAGTTTGCTATTGGTTCTTCAGAATGTTTTCAAAGTTCACATGATTCAGTATGTTGAAATTATTACATAAGACGTCACGCGATTTGGTTCTCAGTTTCCCATTTACTTAACATTTTATATGCCAATAAGTTTTATGGCTCCTAATGGGTTGGTTTCATGCGCATGCAACACACATGGAATGTTCCACTATGTTACTTAATATAAGTTAGTAGTGGCAAGTAAATAGCGGCGTATTACCAATACCAGTTATGCAAGTTTTTCTGCTCTGTGATAATTCGGTATTTTCTTTTTTCTCATAATTCTATGAACGTAAAAAAGAATCCTTTATTTTATTAGTTTTTGATACGTTTCATATTATATAAATTTTTGTTCTAACTATTAAAGCTCGTATATTTTCGTGCGCGCAATTTGTTTAAAAGGGGTATGAAGTATTCTCTTTACATGTTAGTATATTAAATAGTCATTACAGCAAAAGTTTTTAATCGAATCGGTATAAGTACACACACACAGACATCTGTATATTTGTATATATGTATCAAAAATTAAAATGCTAAACCAAAGTCCCTACTACATGGCTGTAAAAATATACAACAAATTACCTATCCACATAAACACTGAAACTACAGTTACATAATTCACTAAAAACTAAAAACATTCTTAACTGAAAAATGTTAGAATACATTGAAGCAAAACACAAATAAGAAATTACACATCTTTTACACAAATAACAGAATTAATGTACCTAAACATTAAGCTAACAAAAATACTTAAAAATAAAAAAAAAACGGTCTTGATAAGAATATGTCAATGAAAAATTTCGTAATGTCTTTGTATTTTGCATAAATTTGTTACACTTCGCTAGTATGCTACGTTAATGGTATTTTGCATGATTTAATATTGTTTCATTATCATACTACATAATATTATTGATTATGATATTTATATGATATTTAATTTTCTTTTTTTTTTATTTTATCTCAAATTTGCAATGCCCGTAAAAGGCTACTAAGTTGAGACAGATTGTTATAATAAGACCATTTATGTACACTTGGTTGGTAAATGAAGATTGATTTGATTATCTGAGCGTGACGGTCACGCGAGTTCAGTGCCTTTTCCCCATACCAAAAGTACCCAACATGCCTCAAGAAGTTTTCACACACATCGGTATATATGTATCTGAGCGTGACGGTCACGTGAGTTCAGTGCTTTTTCCCCATAGCAAAAGTGCCCAACGTGCCTAAAGAAATTTCAGTTCAAAAAAAATTGGCCCTGAATTTTGATCAGACAGTTACCACCATTGTGAGTTAAAGAGATTCCGTCTCAATTTAGGTACAAGCAATAAGCAAGATATCCCACGATAGTTCTCATACATTTTACATGAGAATTTATTTAAGACGTCCACAATTCTAAGCAATTCAAAATAAAGAAAGAAAGAAACATTTATTTTGCACTCATACGAAGGCACAAGAGATTCAAGAAAGAGTGTTACAACAAATGAAAACAGAAAACTAAATGTAAGCTGAAAGGTGCATTCTATTTTGGCAGCAATCAGCATCAAATTTTGTTTGAAAATGTCATGTTAGTTGTTTAAAAATTAATTCTCTTGAATTTTCAAACAAAAGTTGTAGATTTACAAATATTTCCTTAGTGCAACATTGGACATTTGTCACACACAGCCAAGGATGGTTAAGATAAAGAAGGACTAAATACTACTTGGCAGGGGTTAAATTCAGATATTCCATTCAATTTATTGATCTGTACTCATTCATTTAATTTTTCAAAAAGCATGGATCAAAACTCAATTCAATTAACTTTTAAGTAAAAAACTTATCATTCTCTCAATTATAAGCATCGTTAAATCATTGGTCTTAACAATGAACACGAAAGGGATGTTAATTAGTTGTCGTCTTCAGCCATCATGTCATTACGTCATTAAAACTTCTTAATAAAATAATTTCGTCGCAGTCGTAGAAAAACGGCGGATTTGTATTTTTGGAGATTTTTGTTTTTGACATAAACCTAATGAAAATATGATACTTTATCATAAAACAAAATATTTTTCATACATACACACAATAACATTTTCAGATTTCATTAACAGAAACAGTAACCGTTTTCAAAATATTACGTAAAACATAATTTGAAAACTTTAAAGTGCTCTCCTATAAAGTTATTAAAAATCAAATCCGTCGTTGTTCTACGACGATGACGATTTGGGAGTCTGCACAATTACATTTTTTCACATACATCTGTCGGCTATCATCGCGGAACTTACTCCAGTATGTAGAACTATGCAGCCCGGCGGTAGAAAATTGGGTAGTTGCCTATATTTAAAATAAATTATTTCATAGTTGAAATTAAGTCTTGTATCCTCCGTTTGAAAAATGTTACTTGTACTGTTATTATTTTCACGTTTGATTTTATTTTTTCATGTAAACCCAAAATTCAAAGAAAATGATTTGACGATAGTTATCGACGGTGACGATTTGACTATAGTCAAAATTGTCTACATTTAAAATACGATTGTAGGGTATGTTGGTTTTATTTTTTAAACGAACTATGTTTCTGTCTGGGTCCAATAACGGGCCTTGTATTGCAAGCCTTGGAACTAGAAGGATCTAGTGACTACTAAGTTACGTAAGCTGTTATACTTTTTCTAATATGTTTTACTGTTGGTAATCTATAATGAATCTAATCTAATGTCCTATATTATAAAATAGGAAAATTATGTTGTGATGATTTATTATTCACATTGTGTTCTAATTAGTATTCTACTGCCTTTATATAATATGATTAATGATTAATATGCTTATACGAATATATGATATACAATTATTATAAGCAATGTAACTAGTACCTTGTAAAGAAAACATGTTAAAAAGAGTGTCCTTGGAGATTCTTGCCTATTCTTCTCCAAGGATCTACTTCTTGGAACAGGCAACTAGAATCATACACCGACATATACTGACTGACTCCTATTCCTGACATACTTGAAATAAGTAATTTGGATTTGATTTATTGTTTCTCATTATTCCTGTTACCGCCATCCATAAACTATTATACCTCTAGATAACTTTATCTAAGGAATACTATTATGTATTTTATTTGAGGTTATAACCTTAAAATTCTAACAATTGCATGAACATTTTAACTTGCCTTCATCTGGGTGATTCTATGTTTAATATACATATATTACGTCGGAATGGGTAATAAGTAGCTAACATGGCCACTGCTGTCAACACATGACGTTAGCGCCATCTGCTGGCGCTCGACAAAGTCCATGACTCGGCGTGTGACACCGACGGGAGGCATTGTCGTTGCAGACGGACAAAGTGAAATTAAGGTACAGGTGACATATATGTATTAACAAAATAAATGTATGTGAAAATGTAGATATGTAAGAATGTTTGTCCGTGGTCTAGAATCTATAGTTCAAGCTACACTTAATTTGGGTCTAGATGGCGCTATTTCGTAAGTTCCAGAATATGCTTTTCATTATTATTTCTGTTCATGTTATTGTGGCGACCTCCACATACAGCGAAAAACATACTTCATCGCCATCTAACGAAGACACACCGAACTACGGAGTAACTACTAATCCTGCATCGCGCAATTAAAGTTTTCGCGCCAATTAGTAGATAATATACATATACGTTCGAGGATCGTCTCTTTGTGTTGGAGGGACATAACACCCGTTCCTCTATACTTTCACAGAGTCCCAGATGGACTCTTTTTTTATACAATTCCTCTACAGTTAAAAGCTTTCACATTTGTATATACCTAAAAGTACTAAGAATTTTATGCTAACTTAAGTCAGCAATACATGTTATGGATCACACTAATGACGTCATTAGTTTACAACATACCTATTATTATTCTAGTTAAAGAAAAAGAACTTCTAAAAGATATTTTAATAAAACCTCTTGAAATTGTAACAGGCATGGCTACATTTAATTACAGAGCTACACATAACGGTAATATTAATTTTTGTTATGGCGATAGCGTCGTCACACCATGACGTGTCATATTTATAAGGACTGACGTACACACATCGTGGTTTTACATTGTCAAAAGTATTGTAGATATTATATTATGTACTACATTTTATGTTCTGGCTGACGAACTTTTCTTTTGTTATTATGTTGTCTTTATCAGTTTGTCTTTCAATAAGTGGAGTTCCAAGAGATTATTGAAATCTCTGAAATATTGAGGATAATAATTACTCAACGCACATAAATTTATATTTGAAAAATGTTTTTCTTCCAATAAAATTAAAAAAAATGTATGAAACAGAAAATATTAAAAAAAAAATAACAAAAAACAAAAGTCCCGCCGAATAACCCTCTATATGCGACAGTCCTAAACATGTCACGTATGATACTTAATTAAATTAATCTCAGACTACGTTGGCGAGTTATAAATCATTTTGGTTTCGCGTCGTAGTACCTACGTAGGTGAATCCTTTTGTGTAGAATATAGTACGTAATGTATATCAATAATTATAGCTTAAAAAACTAAAAAACACGCTTTTATAGAAAATTCAACTAAAAAAATAAAAAATTTAATCGAATTATTGCATTGTCATCGGTCTTTGACAGGTGTGCAAAATTTAAATGAAATCTGGGCGTTTAAAGTGGGTCAAAATCGCGCCCAAAGGAGTCGGTTACAAACATACAAGTGAAGCTAATATAAAGCGTGTAAAAACTGACTCGGTTTTTGTTTGTTTTTTTTTTTGTGTGAAAAAACAAACACTTCTTTAGGCACGTTTGTGCACTTTTGCTGTGGGGAAAAGCACTGAACTCGTGACCCTCACGTTAATAATACATATATAGATCCACTAAAGGGCGCTGATCTAAATCTATCTATCAAAAACCTGCTAATATGATGGTTTAAGTTCACCGTTTCGTTTAAGTTTTCACTTCTGTCGGCATGCACGGCATGTCCCATGACGGCCAATTTTTTTTTTATATAATTTACTTTGGTTTAAAATCGTAACCTTAAATAGATAGCGCAATAGAATCCATAATGACGAGTGAGTACTCGCTTAGCAAGCAGCAAGCATGTGCCACTAGTTTTTGCTAAATTGGCGATAAATCAAGAATTTTCCGTACAAATTTAATTCACGACGAATCCATAATTTAATAACGCTTGTTGTATCTAACGACTTCAAATTAATTATGATAAAAATATTTTAACTGAACTAAGTGTAGGCTTCTAAAAAGAAGCTAAGAGATTATTGCAGTTATTTTTAGATGTATATTAGAATTTTAAAGTAAGGGCGTCTCACGTTCGATTTATCTTCGAATGGTTGTGGGTTTGTACACAACCCAGGACATTACCGACTCCTCACATTGTTTAATGTTAAATCTTGAGACATCAGAAATCATTTGAAGCTTCTTGAATTATAAAATAAAAACAGTTTTAGAAAACGATTACTACATTACTAATTCCTTATCCTCTCTCGTCTACTCATTCACGTCCATTGCTGCTTTGTTTATGTCAAGGCCTAAACAGAGATTTAAAATGCAGAAACAAATACCAAAAGACAACAAGAATTATATCCCGGAGGCCGTCAAAATGGTTGTCGAACTTTCAAAGCGAAGGAAGCGAGAGTATTTGAAGTCTAAAACCTACAAACTAGGCTGAATTCGCAAAGTTTATGCAGTCTCAAAAGTTGTGAAACCACCAGCATGGTACTCTTATACATCGCAAAATTGGAGAGGAGTTCGTGTTGACGGAGTCTATCTAGTGATAGTAGCTCTAATGGGCTAATTGGCAGCGCCACACGGTTTCACCTGCGTGAGTCCCGATCCCGTTGGAATATCGGGATAAAAAGTAGCCCATGCATTAATCCAGGTCTCCAACTATGTACATACCAAATTTCATCGCAATCGGTTAAGTGATTTTTGCGTGAAAGAGTAACAAACATCCATCCATCCAAACTTTTACATTTATAATACTTTTTTTTTTATGGTATAGGAGGCAAACGAGCAGACGGATCACCTGATGCCGCCCTTTAAGGTCTGAGTAGGAGAAGAGGGGGAGGGGTGAAGAGGGGAGGGAGGGGAAGGACGGGAATGAGGGAGAGGGAAGGGTTAGGGTCTCCGGTAACCTCGCTCACGCGGCGAAATGCAATGCAAGCATTGCTACACGGCCGGTTTTCTGTGAGGCCGTGGTAACGAGCGGAGTCGAGCCGGCCCGTACGTGCCGAAGTATGGCTCTCCCACATAAATACTAGTGGGATTTAAACCAAATAACATGTAATGGTTCTTAAAGTTTTATAAATGTCAGGATTGATTAAGCGATTTCTCGACAGAAATTTGAAACTTTTTTAATTAAGTATTCTGTAAAGAAATACTTGTTTATTTAAAATTCTATTTTACTAAAATGACTGTGAATATTTACGTAAAATAAAAGTTTATGAAATATTCTGTTTGTTATAAAATTCTCTTTTTATTTCGGAAAGGAACACAAGTTAAAACAACTGTTCAGAGTTGCATTACATTCAACTAAACAATACTCCTATAAAAGTAGCCCTCAATTAAAAATACCACATTCTGTTTAGAGAGAGTTACAACAGAAGTATACTGACAGACATCATAATAACCTGTCAGTCATTTTAAACTAAGGTATTTGTAGCCAATATTCATCAAATTTTAACCTCAGTCCCTATTATTAAATTAATTAATGGCTATCAGATACGACGTCTGGTATAATTAAATTTGGCCCAATATCAGCTTATTCCCGGAGCACAAAACCTAAGATTTTACTGTTGAGAATGCTATGCTGTTTTAAAAACACAATTTAAACTTTGATCATAGTAATTATAAAGTTAGTACACTGTCAGAATTCAATTGGCGTGTTAATAAAAAATGTTAGTAGGCACTACTGTTACATCTTTGTAAGAGATTCACATACACACGGATTTAAAACCACCGACGTTGCGAAAAAGGATCTGCTGGAATGATTTTTAACTTGCTTTCGATACATTCAGTAATTACTACATAAGCCTTAATGCCATCATAAAACTTAAAGAGATATTGCCTTTTACGGTTTACTTCGACATGTGATCCTATTAAGGCACCGCTAAGAGCGGCAACCTTTCTAAGATCAACTAGACAGGCTTTTCGTTAGACTGAAATAGATGAGTTCTTAATTTCAAACTTCGAACAGAAACAGGCCAGGCACCTTGTTCTCTAAAGGTTTAACTTGCGCCGTAGCAAGCATAGGTATTTACTTTTGTAGATTGATTTTACTTGTTAGACAATATATACGTTTTGTTAATCTGGGCCGTATCGCGAGAGTGGTATCGATGGGCGAGGTGCGGGCATGCTATTTCGCCACAGTTCATTCAGTCATCCAGTATGGTGCGGAACTGTGGAGACGCGCTGCTGACTGGGAGCGTGCATTCCGGATGCAAAAGCGCGCCATTCGTGCTATTCTACGAATAGCACAAGATACGTCCGCAAGGCCATACTTTAAAGAACTGGGCATACTCACATTACCTTCAATAATTATATATCAGGTGGTAGTATACGTGAGATTGAATCCAGAGCAATACTCTAGACGCGGAGACGTGCATTGTTACTACACTAGAGGTAGGGAAAAATTGTCGACAGTGCAGAGAACTCTCACTAAGACATCTAAGACGATTCATGTCATGGGCCCGGCAGTGTATAATAAGCTACCTATGCATATCACCAATGCCAGTAGTATTAATATTTTCAAAAGTCGGCTAAAACGCTGGCTTGCCGAGCAAACGTTTTATTCCGACGAATTATTGAATACTAATATTTTTAATTAACTGACAGATTTACGAAATTGACATTATTTTTGACATTAACTTATCATTTTATTCACATCCGATGGGAGTGTTATCCACTTACATTTTTATACTGTTGTAATTTATGTTATTATTTTATCTATTAATTTTTAATTGAACTAATATCTACTTGTCTATGGCCTTTTGTAATTTTTCTATAATTTCTATATTTTTGGAACATAGTTCCTCAGTAATACAATTTAATGTAATTTTCGTTTCATCCTACTTTAAATAATTATTAATATTATGAGTAATTGTGGAATTGGTAGTACGTATTATACTTATAGTTTCATTGTTATGTCATGCACTTATATTCATACGTATTTTGTACCTGTACCTGTAAGTGACCCTTACCAATAAATTACTATTATGACTAATGACAATTAAAAGAATAATCATTACTTTTTATTCTTAGGTCGGCCTAGTTGTGACCTGAATGAAAAGAGTTTCTTTCGCGTTCATTATATTTAGAAACTAGCTGACCCGCTCAACTTCGTCTGCGTTTGTAAATTTTCCCCGTGTTTGCAACATTTTTCATTGATGCTCCGCTCCTATTGGTCGTAGCGTGATGTTATATAGCCTATAGTCTTCTTCGATAAATGGGCTATCCAATACAAAAATAATTCAATTCGAATTAGTAGTTCCTGAGATTAGCGCGTTCAACCAAACAAACCCTTCAGTTTTATAATATTAGTAAAGATTTGCTTACGTACAAGAAGGAACTAACACGTAAATCAATTTTATGTGCCTAGCTAATCGCTAAATGCGTGACACAGTATTACTTCTCGGTAATAACAACGAATTAAAAACCAGGTACAAATTGAAAATATTAAATCATCTAATAAATAGGTTAGTTTTCTTGGACCAGCTACTGGCACATAAGTATTAGTAATCATCGTTTAGTGTTGATATCAAAGAGGGTCGTCATCTTATCAACACAACACAAGAAAAGCCTCCATTAGTCAGTATTAGATATGTATCATAATTTTAGGTACAGTTATTGGTTTTCGAACCTAAAATAAAGTCTGATATGTGGATAAGTTGCAAGTAAAGGTTTGCCGGCAGCCCCTTTGTGTTTATCTGATTGGGACTAGCTTTGTAACTTACACTTGCGTATGATTGGAGGGACTGATAACAAGGTGATATACGTTAAGTAATATTAGATATTGTACTGACTTTAAGTAATAGACTTACTCAGAAAGAAGACGAAGTTAAGGCGCTGAAAATGTTGGGAAAAATCTTGATTTCTAATTTATATATGACGGCGCGTGCTGTTCAAGCTGGTTGAATCTGAACATAGTGCTGAATATTTTGTTTATGGTTGAATTAGCATTGCAAACATTTTATATTATGATTGTCGTATCTGGCCGGATGAAGTTGAGATATGTCATCTTACAAAGTCAGTTTCTGGTAATTGCAAAACTGATAGAGACATCGTAAACTCATCTGCTCCACATTTGTTTATTTCTTTGTGATCATGTAATATTTAGTTGTGTATTTGATTATTACATGTAACTCGGTGAAACATTCGTATTATTGAACAACGTTATACATACTTCATATTTATTTTGGTGGAAATTACATACAAAATGGCCGATGATATCAACGAAGCCAAATAGCGAATTATATTATAGTATTCCGTTTGGCGATCCGATTTATATAATTTTAAGTTTTTTATTCCAAAGTATTACCACTAACGACGTTGAAGGAACCTTCGAGACTATTGCCTCAACCTCGAAGAAGCCGTAAATTGCGAATTTAAAACTAAGTATAAGAACTTGTTCTTAAGTTTTGTAATCGACAAACCCTGACCTTCAACTTATAAAACTTCCATGTAACATGCTACTGAACAGGTGGCTCCATGGAAACACCAGCAACTTGAGATGAAACCATTGGGAACTTTCGTAAATTTTGTTGGGAAATCATTTTCTTGTTTGAAACGTTAAGTTTAATAAATAATTATGTTTAAGTTCAACAAAAGGAATCTAGTTAGCGCTGTGACAAACAAACACAAGCACTTAGCTTAACTGGAGGGGTTAACAAGAATACTAGTAATGTGTGACCCACGTTACTAATATTCTTTAGAAAAAAAATTAATGTCTCTCGGAGGCTTCCTTCTTAGAGGTTAAGCGGGTCCCTTGCAATAGACCCCATTGTAACGGGAAAACTGTTTTAGTCGGTTGGATTCTGACATACCACTTCACCGTTAGGTACGGTGAGATGATGACACGTTACGTAACCACACAAAAAAATCCTTTTTTTGGACTTTAGATACAATTATGTTATGTTATTTTAATGCCTAGTACCCCCTTTCTTGAATGCCCCTTTTCCTTTCTATAATACAAACTTATGAGCTTAATAATATTGATACATGAAAAAACTAGTTTATTGTTCGGTAGTCATATTGGCTTCTGTCGTTATGTCATGGTAAGAGCTTGATAAGCAAATTAATCGTGTGTGATGAGGTCATCATATTTGACGGTTTAGTCGGACGGTTTTCACGCCGAACTTGGCCCTACCAATAAGAAAAGTTTATTCCTATTGGTATCCTCAAATATATTATCTTTATACTAATGTTGTACTGTCTGCTTATTACTTTCGCATTTGAAAATGTATTTGTGATTTCTTTTTGAGCGTCAAATAAATAATAATAACTTGACACATCTTACACACGGCCGTCTGGTTACCATAGCATAGGCTCTACCTGTTTCGGGATCAGACTGCTGATAAACATACTTATGTATTTCTAAATACATACATATTATAGATAAATTACACCCAGACACAGAAAAAATGATCACGCAATTATTTGTCCTGAGTGGGAATCGAACCCACCGCCTCTGGCTCAGCAGTCGGTATCAATGGCCACTAATACTGCAATTCTTAGGAGTTTGTCTGTGTGTTTCTTTGTTGGTTAGCTTCAGGAACTACCAGCCAGATTGGCGAAACATATTTGTTTAAGATCGACCTAGCATTGGGAAAGATTATAGGCACACTAAAACACTTTAACCTGATACTGCTGGCTAAAATTTTACTGGCCTGTTGGCCTAGTGGTTAGTGATCTTGACTGCTATGCATTTTCGCCGGTCGGTCGTGGGTTCGATTCCCACCAGGGTCTGGGTGTTCTTTTTGTCCGTTGTTTGTATGTTTGTAAAGTCCCCCGCGGCACAGGAGTGATTCCTAATGCGGGAGTTGTCTTTAAAAAGAAATTGGTTCATAAAATAAATAACAATAACATTTTTCGCAGTTTTATTCTGTGAAGGGTGTGTGTGCCTTCTGGGCCTATAGAAGCCTATATCAACAACAAAATCACGATTTTGCTTCCTTCTTTAGTTGAAGAAATAGTATCAAAAGTTGTTATGAAACACTTGTTTAATGTTCCAATCATGTTGAAATTTTGATAAAAATTCTGGCACGTGCACGAATTTTTTTAATAATTTACTCTGTGGGCACAGCTCATTCCTTTGGTACATTTTCATTACGTCGTTAAATTAAATATTTTATAGTAATTTTATTGCCAAACTCGGCTTGCGGTATGCAAATTTAAGGTTCAAACAACGTAATATTATAGTCATACGATACTTCCTCCCCTTTTATTAGAAAAAGAGGGGAGAGAAAATATTACAAAACATCCTACATATCAAATCAGGCCCATTGAGAAAGTACCTTTTCGTGTTTTACAAATAGCTTTGTTTACTGTTCCAGCAGTAGGTAGAGTTTCTAAACGCTCACCAAAAGGCAATCTATTCGGTGCTTTCTAGCTCAGTTACTAGGTGAATTATAAATTAAGAAAATGAAGAATATAAAAATATCCTAAGTGTTTAGTCTCTGTAATGTCTGCAGGCGTCCATGGACTATGGCAGCCGACTTTATGAAAGTAGGAAATATGATTATATGATAACTTTATTGCATTGCATTATTTTAACAAATTGCAATAAATGTTTGTAGATATTGAGCAAGGAACTGAGAATGCGAAAATTCTTCCTTAGTTGTGTTTCACATTTAAAATGAAATAAGTATTAGATAAATATATCGAATATAATAATTTATTTTTATTTTTTATACTTTAAACTTTTTAGTAATTTAAATTACCTTATATAAGGTTTTATTGGAAGCCCTTAGGTAGGTAGGCAAGGTAATAAGTCGGCCTGTGTATAAGGACACGGTGTGGGCGTTATTTCAGGTCACTAGTTACAATAGCTAGCTACGTAACATGTAACCGCAAAACTATCAATAGTATCAAGGGAAATAAGACACCAGTGATTTTTGGGACTACGTTATTTTCGCTACAACACACACGATCCTAGTAACTATATAACTATTACAAATTGAGACATCGCTCGTTTTGTTAATGCGTCTTACAGTCAAAAAAAAAGGTAAAACATATAGATATTTTAAATTTATACGATTGAACTTCTAAATGCGCTGGTATTAATATATTTAAAACAATCATAGTTAAACAAAAAATAAATAGACCATTCATTTAATGCAATCAGTCCTAAGCCTAAATAACTTATGAAGGGAAGATCATTTGATTTAGACGTTTACTTATGTATGTAACTATAACCACAAAACCGTAGCTTCGACTTGAGACGTTACGAGTTACGACATGTCTACGTTCCGTGCATAGCGTAGCCGTACTAAGTAGCCGCACATTGAGATGAGACTAGTTACGAAAATTACGCGTACTCGTAACTAGTAACGCCTTTTAAAGTAACTAGTCACGTTACGTTTCGTGAAATTCACGTAACGACCCACAACTAATAAGGACCATCAGTCATTCAATTAGTTGAGATTGACAGAGATATTTGTCCAGCAGTGGCTCGTAATTTTATTGTTCGCAACACAAATTCGTAACACAAATTTCAGTACAAAATATGATCAAATTAAGATCATTAAACGTTCAAGCAAGCAGGTTATTGGAGAAGTCTTATTTTTATGCATTTGCTAACAGCGTAAATATCACATAAAGTATAAAAAATCTAACAGAGTAGTATAAGTATACTCAGTGCAATATTTGCAGAAACTTTCCTGTAAACATTGCACTGAATATATTAAGTTAAACAGCAGTTTGTTGATGTTGGCAGTGTTGTATATAAGTTGGCTAATAGAGTCGTCAGAGTAGGTACTCTACGCTTTTATACGTACTACTTCAAAAAACTGTAGGTTTATTTTAATGCAACAGATTGTTGGCCAACACTTAACTATTGCATAAGCGATCTGTAACCATCCAAAGTTTATAACACAGTCAGAATACGGAGATGGATCGAGAAAAATTTAAGCCTAACGACGTACAAAACATACTTCAGAAATAAGAGTAAGAGAAAAACTTCAACAACAATATGAAAAATTAACAACACGAACAAAGTCTGACCCATTTTCATAGATTCGTTCCGCTCAGATATTACAAAGAGGAGTTTCGAAACATGTACCCACGGTTTTTGCCATTGTATAAAGTTAGACAAGCGGTCTTCGGCAGAAGTTCTTCCATGGTACGATAATGGAATTCTTAGTCGAGAAAACAAGTACAAAACTGTTACAACAGCTTGATAAAGCTAAAGCGACGCTAAGATTGAGGGTGCAATAGGACAAAGTATCACAGGATTTTTAAACAAAGTTGGTCCTGTTTTTGGACACATGATTAAGTGTCGCCTTAAAAGTTTTGTTACAATTTATTTACGAAAAAAATAACTTTGCCCAACATTTTAAGTACCTTTTATGGGCTTGACAATTTTTCTCAACCTTAAGTTTTTGCCGACTGTTCTAATAATAACCTCTATTTACTAAATAAACTCTACAATAACTATATAACCTCCGTGAGCCAACGCATTTAAAATAACAGCGTTTCTGGAAATGTAACTGCCATTTATTTCCTTGCGTTTCAAATGTTGGTAGGTATCATAACCATTACACGTTTTACTATTCATTTGCATAATATTATGGCGTGAACTTTGGAACTTTATCCCGGAAGACATTTTATGGTGTTTTCGCTATTGATCGTTAAATATTGCAACGGTGTTTTCGATTTCACGGTATCATGTCAAGTATAGAAAAATGTGGTTGGAACGTTACCGTTGATAGGTATCTTTTAATATTATATATATTTTATTATTTTTGTTTTGTAAATATTTCAAACTGTTCCTCATGTACAATAAAGATTATTGTATTGCATTGTATAATTTATTTGGAGTGTGGGATGTGAGTTACAAATTTAATTTTTAGTATCAAGACCGATAAGGCAATAATGTAAATGACTGTATTGTTGTACAATATCAGTTTTTGGTTGAGGGAAATATTATGCTCACTTCACATAAAGACCTCAGAGAGACGAAATACCCCATTTTTTCTTAACCCATGGGACTAGTTATTTCTCCACAAATTTGAGAGGAGCACTCGCAATAAGCATAAATAGTAAATAGAGCCATAGCTGTAGTTAAATGTTAAGAGGCTAGACATTAAAGAGACAAGTGCTAATCTAGGTAACTAGGGTATAATGTAAACGTGTATATGTACATATCATAAATAGTAGGATTATTATTTAATAAGTTATTTTTAATTTAAATCGTCAGTTTTGTACTAACAGGGCCATGTAACGAAGGGATCAATTTTTTTGTTATGGTATACTAGCTGCGCCCCGCGGTTTCACCCGCGTAAGTCCCGATCCCGTGAGAATATCGGGATGAAAAGCTTATGTGTTGACGGAGTCTATCTAGTGATAGTAGCTCTAATGGGCTAATTGGCAGCGCCACACGGTTTCACCTGCGTAAGTCCCGATCCCGTTGGAATATCGGGATAAAAAGTAGCCCATGCATTAATCCAGCTCTCCAACTATCTACATACCAAGTTTCATCGCAATCGGTTCAGTAGTTTTTGCGTAAAAGAGTAACAAACATCCATCCATCCATACTCACAAACTTTCACGTTTTTAATATTAGAAGGATGGGGCAGACGAGCAGACGGTTCACCTGGTGGTAAGTAACTACCGTCGCCCATGGAAACCTGGAATCAAACAGTAATAAGTGCGTTGCCGGCCTTTGAGGTAGGAGTACGCTCTTTTCTTAAAGGTTTGAAGGTCGTATCGATCCGGAAATACCGCAGGCGACAATTTGTTCCAAAGATTGGTTGTGCGAGGCACATAGTTTTTGGAGAACCGCACAGTGGTGGAGTACCAATCATCTAAGTGAAATAATATAATGTTTTGTACATTTAATTATAAGATAAAAAGCATAGCAAAAACTCTTAACTTTAATTACAGCAATTTAACGGATGTTGTAACTCAAAAATGTAGCAGCCCGACCTCCCTTAATTGGTGTAAAGTTAACTGACCATAATTTGTCCCCGCAGTCAGTAAATCATCTAGTAATTTCATACAAAATGTACACAGTATTTGTATCTTCTTTGTTCCAGTTGCATTAAAGGGCATTGTATATTATATATTTGAACTTTATGATATTTTTTCATTTCCCTACGCACTTTCACTTATACTGTGTTACGTCGTAATTTTTTACATTTACGGATTATTTTTGAAGCCACTGGGATAAAAGCTATGAGTATTATATTTCTGTGGTAAGTGAATAATCCCACCTAATCAGGAGAAAGCCGTTACGATACACTTCTCTTCTCGAGAAGAGTTTCCTTAACATTGACTGAAAATCGGGTTTCGGTGTGCCCTGACCGTCACCACCAAATCATCTGGTTTATTTTTAGACAGATTACAACTAGACTACGTTATAAAAATCCAGAGACAACAACGCCCCGTCCACGTCATTCCAGCCTCTGCTACTCAGAAGGATACGCAGAGAAACAGAGTAAATAAAAACCTCGGCCGTTAAAAAATCATTGTCTTAAAAATAAACTTGGCACTTAAATTAAAATCTCATTTTGAAATGTATGAAAATTAGTTCTGAAAGGAATGCTTTGATCTGAACATAAAATAACATTAGGTAATCAGGTGATAAAAATAAAAAATGATTCGAATTCAAGTTCTAATATTTTGCTGTATAAATGCGCACCGTACGATGCGATTAGTACACAAAATATGTTTTCTGGTTATACCACCTTATATTAAAGGACCATGTGATAAAATAACCTACGACCCAAAGGCCATTAAAACCTCTATGACAACAACACAGTTTAACGCTTCCACTTAAATTACTTCCAAATTGCCTCACCATCGAAATTGTTGTTATTTTAACTCATTAAATGAGGTAGGTTGCGACATAAACTCTTATTATGAGAGTTGAAAGGCTGTTACCGTCTGAAGTAGGCCTTTTGATGGCTCTGAGCTATATACATGGTGTCCCTTTGATAGCTTGGCCAAGCCTTTAAAACTGGAAGTGCTTGGAGCGAGGAATACAACAGGTTTGGTATGGAATATTCTCTTTGACTTGTTTATTTAGTACGTAGACAGGAACACACGCTATTTTCTAGGGTGGCTAGCTCAGATGTTTTAGTATAACGATTAAATTGTTCTTCAATGCGAAGGTCACAAGGTGAATTTAGTTATTATAGTATTTAATGTGTTTAGGCTGTTGGAATCAAATATAACTCATTAACTTAGGACCGACAATCGTATAAGCCGCAGTCGATTTTATTTGCATTTTCAGTTACTTACCTACGTCCTTCAGTAGGTTTAAAAAATTTATATTTTATAACATTTGTAAAATAATATCATAACTTAGAAAGTAATATAAAATTTTCATTAAACATGTTGTTTGAGCTATAACACGTGGTTTTCTAATTAGACAGAGGCAAAAGGGTAACAATATCCTACTACTATTATAAACGTGAAAGTTTGTGAGGATGTATGGATATTTGTTACTGTTTCACGCAAAAACTACTAAACTAATTGCAATAAAACTTGGTATGTAGATAGCTGGAGACCTCGATTAACACATAGATACTTTTTATCCCAATATTCAAACGGCACCTGGACATACGCGGGTGAAGGTACAGTTATAAAGCAAAATCATATTGAGATTATGTTAGGTAAAATGAATCCTGAAGGTCGACTTCTAAATTAATATTCAGTATAAAAACTTACGCTAAACTATTTCGACTAGACATTAAAAGTATTACATAAAGAGTCTTTGATACTAAGACGAATTGACGCAAGAATCTTTGAAACAAACTTGGTAAGGAATAATTGATGTGCTGCGTAGCCAAAATCAGTTTAAAAGACCTTCAAAAGAGTAGATTTAAGGGCCCCAAAGGTTGTGTAATCTTAATATGTAAAGAAGTATTTGTTTTAATAAATGATGAGTGAACAGGATGGGCACGGATTTTCTAATTTATGCATGTATGTCCCGAACGCGTGGGTTTTCTGGAATTATAACAAAAGCTACGTAAAGGAAACCGCTTGCTTGTGTTTTCTGGGTAGTAGTAAGCTTCAGTATCAATACCTATAGACTTATTCTTTTTCTAACTTCATCCCTGGATTTTGTGCTTGTTCATACAAAAATACGTATAATCTGACACTACACTTTGTGAAGACACACCGGGATAATTTTAAAAAGTAAAAGAGATTTAAAAAAGAATGTCTTCGTCTGTTTTAGTACAAGTCATTGCCAGTCAGTTATTGTAATCCTAACTAATATTATAAATACAAAAGTGAGTTAGTTTGTTTGGCTTTCACGCCTTAACTACTCAACCGATCGCCATGAAATTTCGCATACACGTTTGTCAGGGTCAGGGGTACAGAACCGGAAAAGATCTGGTTCTGTAACCCTGGTACAGACCGATATCTGTCTATCATATCATTTACACAGAAAAAAGGACTGGTCCCGAGGGATGGAAAAAATAACTTTTACCGCAAACGAAGCCACGGGCAATAGCTAGTAGATATGTACCTATAGGTTTAAAAATATATTATTACCCGGAAGACACGTTAGTTAAAATTTTAATTTGACTAAGACAAGAGTGCTTTCTGTATGAATGATGGCAACTGACAGGCGTTTTTGACAGCAAACTTTACGCAGTAGTTTTATTTACTTATTGCTTCGTACAGCAAAGGAAGTGTTCAAAACAATAAAAAACTACACAAGTATGATAATGACTCGGTTCAGAATTGAACGTAAGTTATAAAAAGGTACTGATTTATTTACCTCAACTTGGAAAGATAAAAAAAAGCTCGGAAAGTGGGTACCGTACGAACTCACTTAACAACAAAAACAAAATCGCGTCGAAGCTTGCCTTAACTTGTTGAATAGCATACAAATGAGGATATTCTGAACAGGATTGAAACTTGTGATGAAAAGTGGTTTCTCTATGAAAATCGAAAACTTCCATCGAAATGGTTGGATACAGGGTAGCTAAACTGCTAAGTGTATAATTATTACGCTATTGTTCTTTAGTTACTTGAGTCTGTATATTACGTCATCATAATAGTTTTTAACCGACTTCAAAAAAGGAGGAGGTTCTCAAACCAACTGTATGTGTTTTTTTTTTATATTTGTTACCTCAGAACTTTCGACTGGGTGAACCGATTTTGATGATTCTTTTTTTATTTGAAAGTTGGTGCTTCCCGTGGGGTCCCATTTCCAATTTGGTCCAGTTCTGGCAATGGCATCCATGAGAAAACCATATATAAGTCTTTTATGGAATGGTTTTTTTTGTTGAAGTCATTTTTTTTTTTAAATAATTATGTCGTATATTATTGTCGTTGAATCCCACTAATATTATAAATGTGAAAGTTTGGATGGATGGATGGATGGATGAATGTTTGTTACTCTTTCACGCAAAAACCACTGAACCGATTGCGATTAAACTTGGAATGTAGATAGCTGGAGACCTGGATTAACGCATAGGCTACTTTTTATCCCGATATTTCCACGGGATCGGGACTTACGCAGGTAAAACCACGGGGTGCTGCTAGTTGATAATATATGACGACCTGTGTGGCGTGGCGGTAGTAGGAACATTCAACTGCAACTTCAGAGATCGCGAGTTCGATTGCCACTCAGTCCAAATATGTTTGCATGAATATATCTATGTGGTACAATATGTATGTATTTAAAAAGAAGTATATCCGTGGGCAAGCTGTAGTATAGTAGCTTATAAAGTAATGATTAAGTGCGTGTATGTGTGTCTTGATAATTAGTTTCAAATAAACACATATTTTACATAGACACATCCAAATAGATGCAAATAAGTGTTGAACTGAAATCGAACCCACACTAATCCCCAGTGGATTAGTGTGGGTTTGATTTCAGTAGTAGAGTTTTTAACCCCCGACGCAAAAACGACAGGGTGTTATAAGTTTGACATGTCTGTGTGTGGCATCGTAGCTCCTGAACGGATGAACCGATTTTGATTTTGTTTGAAAGGGAGTGTTCTTAGATATAATTCAAGAAAATCTGTTCAGCCATTCGAAGATCATCAGCTCTTTTCTAATCGTTGAAGGGATTTTCGAGTCGGGGGTATTTTAAATTGTAAATTTATAGTTATTCGCTAAAATACCAGTCATCCACTTGTATTTCTAGCGAAAAACTCTCGATATGACAATTATACGGCGAAATAAAATATCAAAGTAATAGTCTTAAATTAATAACTGCAATTCTGGATGTCTTCCAAATATGAAAACGATGAAAAAATTTGACAAAAAAAAAAACCACTGGCAATAAATTATAAGCACAAAACACTTTATTGCAGGCACTAATTCAATGACCGAAAACTAACAGGTGCATAGATCCTCATTCCACATTTACGATCAAAAAGCTATAAAAATCACGTCAACATTTCATAAGAAAAAAAGGAGCTAAATCAATTTAACGCTAATGTGTCTTATGGAGTAATCCAACACTAGAATGCTAAAAGCTAATTGAAATAGGCTAAAAATACCTAACGTTGGCAACTCACCGACTGACATATGGATTGACAGGTTTCTTTTGTTAACGACACCCATGTGTCCTATGCTTGTGATTTTCTAAATCGAGATGTAGATGGAAAACACGGGGAAAAGTTTTGGTGTTTCTGCAGCAACATATTTTGTTACCCGACTTTAAAGAAAGAAGAGGTTTTGCATACGACTTATGTTTGTATGTTACGTATATATTTTTTTTTATATATGTTATAGGGGGTAAACGAGCAGATGGGTCACCTGATGGTAAGTGACTACCGTCGCCCATGGACACCTGCAACTCAAAAGTCACAAGTGCGTTGCCGGCGTTTGAAATAGGAGTACGCTCTTTTCTTGAAGGTTTGAAGGTCGTATCGGTCCGGAAATACCGCATATTTACCAACTATGGACAGATTTTTATTACATAGATTATCACTTTATAGTCTAATATTTTAAAAAAAAATCAACCAAGGCTGCAAAATAGTTATACCTTAGTAGCATGACCCTTAGACCCACTGACTTTTTTAAAAGGAATTTGACGGGAGCAATAGTTATAACTGACTATTTCTGCTGCAACGTATCTATGTGTTTTGTGTATTATATTACTTTCATTTATGGAGTATATAATTGTCTATTTAACATAATTTATTTCACTAAACTAGCATTATTAGTTTCCGGGTTTTCAGTATCTTTATGTGACCCGGTTTCATTGTTCTCGAGTGAATTATCATTATATTAATACGTGAAGAGAATTCTTTGTACCCCTTTTTAAGAAAATTTCGCGAACGTAGCAACGTGAATTTTGGAATATTTACAGTTTATGTACAGAAAACGGATAATGAAATTACAAGCGTCCAGTATATGCGTTGACCTGTCATGGTAAGTAAGTCTATACAATGACAGCTCAAGTTATACTGGCAAATGAAAAAAACCATGGTCGACCATGGACCACCACGCGATCTCTAGTGATAATAAAACTGCGAACACATTTTCTCATGACTTAAAAATGTATAATTTACATAATACACTGAAGACAAAATAGTAACATAATTCCTTACACTACAAGCTTAGATATGCATCATCACATTAATATAACAGGAGCTTCGTGTCATAACTAATATAAATAATAAAAGCTTATTTAAAAAAAAAAAAAAAATTTATTGTTTCGTATTTATAAGTCGGGATTTACTATGAATCAAACGAGTCCAACCTCGAAGGGGTTGCGTCGTTTCATTACAGAGTTCCTATGACCACCTTTCAGCTCCATCATCAGATCAGCTCGATGTTATCATAATATTGCATTGTCACGTGATATACACATGTGTGCAAAATTTCAGCTCAATCGGAAACCGGAACGTGTGTCAAATTTAACTTGCAAGATTTGATGACAAACATCGGGACAGGTGCTAAATAAAAGCTTGTAAAATACGATTTCCCTTAAAAACCGTTTCCATTGTGTAAAGCCACGTGCAGCCACGGCCGAAAACTGTTCCTGTATGTTTCCACTCACGAAAAGGAAACTACCTTCATATTTTATTAACAAAGACGCTGGCCGGTCATTGTATTGTCCCGTGTCACATAAAGTGTCACATCTAACATCGGATGGATATTCGGAACGACTATTTATTTCTGGAAATTATTACAAGCGCGTTACTTTGGATATTAAAATGTTGGCTCTTTGTTCTAACTAGTAACCGTAGAAGCTATCTTTAAAATTATTTTTATGGCTTTTTTTGTTTACAGACAGAAAGCGATTATGCGGCTGAAGTTTTAAATAAATATTTAAATAAAAGTTCTATCGTTTAAAATCCTGGATAATGACACAACAAAATAATGCTTACTAAATTGGAATACCTCAGTACATCTTTAGTCATAGAATGTCGGGGCAGTACACAGTCTTTACTTTAACGTTAAAGTTACCCGCGATTTTGGCCTATTACATGTTATTCATAAGCGTAATAAATGAGAAGTCCTACTACCTTCTATTAACACAAATCCAAATAAAATGAGGAGAGCCTTTCACAGAAAAATCTAGAAATTTCTTTTATTTATTTTAAATTTATAATTTATTTTATTTAATGCAGTAGTTACTTTCGGTAATGGACGCATTTGTTTAATTGTTATTGTCATTGAATTTATTACAGAAAACAAAATTTTGTATAAAACAACAAAATTAGTTCTTTAAATAGAAGATGATTAATCAATCACTCTATGTGTGTATTTATATAAATCATGTTCATTCGAAACGACGCGTTGCAAAGATAGATTAAAAAGTTAAATTTAGTAATTCTGAAACATTGCCATAAAAAAATTACTATTCTAGTTTACAAATACAAATGCAGGAAAACAAAATGGAGTCGTTGTAGGTAAGAGAAACTTTTATCAGATAACAACTCTTGATGGACCAATAACTGTTAATAGGTACTGTTGGATTTCATCGCAAAACAAACATCGCTTTAATCACTCACCGAAATTGTTCTGGTAATGACTGCGACATAACATCAACATACCCAGATTCTAGAACAACTACGTCCAAAAGATTTATGTATGCAAAATAGTCAGTTAATCTTATATGTGTCGAACAGTATTGACATTTAACTACTGTCACAATTTGTTAGGAGTTCAATCAGAGAATTTAATGCAATGCAATGCGCTTTTATCGCCAGTATTAACGACATCTGTTTGGTGGACAATCATTTCTGATTAACGAGTTAAAGAGCGGTTAACGTTAGTTTTGTGGACACTACAAAATTACCAGCGTTTACCTCGTGTGGTTTTAAGCCACTCGGGGGACGCATTTAGCAATTTGTTCCTTTTTATCACGCTTATTAGCTTGTGTGTATGTTTCTATATAACGGAATCTTGGAACACGTGATTTTCACCCACTTTAAAACGTCGGATTTAATTGAAACTTCGCACGCTTATCAAGGACCGATGACAATACACATTAAAGACTTAAAAAGCTAAAATAAATAATAGTTTACAAAACTAAAAAAACACGCTTTTGTAACTAGCTGAACTAACAAGTAGAAAATAATTTTCTATAAGTAAAAAAAAAATCATTTTATCGTAAAATAGCGTGGGGTGATTTTTAAAATATTATTATAATAACTTTACTTTTACCAACATCATATTTACAATAATTTACATCTAGCACCCCACGCATTTTCAATCACTCTATTTTTTTTAACATAGAAAATTATTTTAGGGTCACTTATTCAAATTTTAATAATCAGGATACGTACTAGAATACTATAATCATCATAGTAAATGTGCTACAAAAAACGGGAGAGTTATACGAGTCACTGACAATTCAAATTAGAGATTTGTTAGTGACTCACATAACTTATTTATTTATTTTACAAGAAAAGCAGTTTCGTATATAATATTTCAGCCTCACATAAATGTTTTTTTAATTCGAAATAATATCGCCTTGTAAGCGACTGTACACCAAAGTCTTAGACAAGTTACATGACATACCTAAAAATTTTAAGAACCGCGGTTTTTAATGCTAAGTGTACCTAAGTTAGCTTGCAACTTGTACTCGGTATGTTACTTTATTATTCAATTAAGGAATGATGATCCACGTCAAACATATAAAACTCATCATTAAACGCAATCAACACGTACAACCATCAACATCTGAATGCGCCACTGCATTAATTGGCGAGTAATGTTCACTAATTATAAAGCACTGCTTTATTGTTTCATTAACAGGCCCCCAAGTTACATTGTAAATAATGACTAAATTACCGTTGATGAAATGTTCTTTTAGTAAATGTATACGAGTCGTTAAGATAACAAGGCGTCAAATTGAAACCAACCATATTGGTAATGAGTAATGTGGTATATTGAGATGAGCTAATGAGCGTCCTATCAGTGAGTATTTCAGAGGATTTACATAAAGGTGTGGACATATTTTTGGTTCACTCCCTATATACCTGATAACATGTATTTTTTACTATACTGTACGAATGGCATTAGATTTCTTCACTTTTTATAGGAATCTCATTATATTAATACGTGAAGAGAATTCTTTGTACCCCGTTTTAAGAAAATTTTGCGAACGTAGTAACGTGAATTGTGGAATATTTAGTTTATATATATAGAAGTGCAGAAAAATAAAATATTTAAACAATATGTCTTACAACTTTAAACATTACGTGAAAACGGTTTAATGAAAGTACACGCGTCCAGAATATGTGATTACCTGTTATGGTAAGTAAGTCTATATAATGACAGCCCAAGTTATACTGGCCAATGAAAAAATCATGGTCGAAATTCGACCGTAAGGTGATCTCTTGATACGATATTAAAAGGCCTAAGTCGAGAAGTTCAATTCCCTCTACTAACCTTTCTCGTACAATCTCTAATTTCTTTTCTAGTGCATCAAAACGATTTTGCTGTCACTATTATCGCCAATAGAAAATACGAAGTATATCAAGATTGTTATGGAGCTTCGCAACCGGAACCGAAACTTTCAGATATCCGAATCTGATATAAAAGTTTAGGACAATTTCCTGATAGGGTTTAAATAAGATACGTTATCACAGGTTTTTCTTTATTTTTGAAATGACTGTGTATAATTATTTTTGTTTATTATAATGTTGATTTTGAATTTTGAGCAGATAATAAATAATAAACAAAATTAATATAATTTAAAAAGATAACCGAAAGTATATGTATCTGAACCTGATATAATAATAATTCATATATCAGAAATTCAGAAAATCAGTCGGAAATCAATCCATAACATCCCTGGTAGGAATGCCGTATATAGAATAGGTATATGATTACAAAAGGGGATAAGAGAGAATACGTAGACATTGAACCAACGAAATTAATTAGATACTTTCCTTGGTTTCATTTAGTAATGAGGCAACATAATGTAATACATAGTATAAGCCGCTTACAACTTCATAGGAGACCGTTGGTACATTCCATTGAGAACGGAAGTTACGTCAATCAATAAGTATTTGTCTCGGCTCGAAAACTGTACTATACATAGAGGAAAATTACACAGCGTAAATAATTATATATCTCTGAAAGAGGATAAGCTGTTAACAGGTACATTCAAGTTCATTTATGTTGGTATTCAACTAGAGATAGACGTATTTCGTGTGCGATCTGATTCATAATAGGTGGCAAATTCTAGAAGATTGAAAATCCTAAATATTTACAATTTATATGGCAACTGAAATAATATTGTTGTATAAGAAATATCCTAAAATATTAACTTTGCCTATTTATCCCCGGGGTCACCATTGAATTTGCAAACCTATTAAAAACCCATTTGGATAAAGTATGATACCCCTCGCATATAAATCACCACAATATTGTGTAAGGATTCTTTTGGCTTATTCTTTGTGATCTCTATCCAATATTTGGATAGATATAATCGAATTTTCCGATTACATCGATTTCTCAGGCGTAATTTAAAAAAAAAAAGAACAACAGATTTTCGTGGAGATGTAGGTAATAAACCTGAATTGTCAATGTTTTTTTTCCAAATTGCGCATAAGTCTTATTCAGGCGGCCGTCAAGTGTCAATTCCAACGGTACTTAGGGTTGTGGAGACAATTTATTGACCAGTAAATCTACCTTTTGGATTGAGAACAAAAGCACCAGTTCCTGCACATCGCACAAGGTCACTAGAAGATGGATGACCCAAGGACGATGGAAATGTTAGACACTTTACTAGTGAATGAGAGTCTCTATTCTTCTTTCAAATGTGTAGTACGCTATCTAAGTTCGAAATGTCATAGTTGCTTGTCATTGTGTCTGTTATTTTAGATTTATCTAAATTTTTCCACTTTGTGGTCACCGTAGTTATTAATATATTTTACATGCTCAAAACCATGGAGAATAAAAACAAACAGACGTGGTTTTTAGCGATAGCACGTGTCATGATATCCGTATGATTTTGACATTATCGCTTGCTTTTATTATATCGTATTGTAACACTAATGCCGTCAGTTGTACATAACTAACCTTGTTTTTAGTGAAAACTTAACAATTATTTTTGTGGAAAGTTACAGCGAATAAAATTTCACGCTTTGAGCTTGAGGATGTTGCTTTAGAGCCGCATATTTTATTTAAAGAAGACTATTCCTGCAGTAAGGAATAATGTCGCAACTTCACAGTACACCCAAAATCAGAACGATTGTCTTTTGAACACATATGTACTTTTACAATTTTTCCATGTGAAGAATGAACCCAAACACTGGGTCAGGATCAGATTTGCAACATCAGTGATGTCACTCGCGCGCGAATCCTGTTCACGCTAATGGCTTTAGCAATCGCACTACGATACTATTAACGTCTATACGGTGAAGGTGCTTTCTCCGTCGAGCTCAAACTCGACCCGAAATCTGATAACCTATAGGAATTCTATGGTTTATCATCTACCTTTTTCTATCCCTAAAAAAGGTATTTGTTTCGTCGCCTTCATTTTAAATTTTAAACAGATCTTCGCCAGCTTTTGTTACATCCGCAGGAGTTAAAAGCCTGGGAGTAAGTAGGAAAGACGTACAAAAGTAGTTTTATTTCCTGATCTAGACGTATCGTCTAGGCTGAATAGGCGTGAATGGAGGTTGAGCGAGGATTTTGGGTTGTGTTTTATTCATGCACGCTCCTGGAATCACCCCTACTATAAGTTGTATCATTAGAACATTTTCAAAATTGTTTTATGAACAAAGTTTCTATCAAGTTTTATCACTTGGTGGCAAAAGGTGGATAAGACACAAAAACAGGACAAGTGGCATAATGCGTGATTTTAAGGATTATTGACTCGTTTTGTATAGATAGATAGATGTTGTACACCACTAATGACAAACAGTTAAGACAAGTCTTATCTTACAAATTATAGAACAATGGGCGGTCATACCGCTCTATAATACTTATAATTGCGATCTCTACCAGACAACTAAATAATAACAAAAATATTTAATAAAAATATACTATTGAGGATACAGACAAATACATACACATAGATATATGGTACAAGGGAGACCTTTTTGTAAAATCGTAATATTTTTTTTGTAAATTTACGATTTTACAGGAAATACAACTGTTCAGTTGAACTTAAAATGCAAAACTATATCTGTATAAAAATTTTCATCAAAATCGTTAGAGCCGTTTCTGAGATACCCGAAATGTAAAGACTATCTACATATATAAATACATACAAACAAGAATTACTCGTTTAGAGTAATAAGATATAGTTGCTAGGATGATTTTAAATAAAAAAACAACTATATATATATATTTTTTTTCTTTTTTATTAAATAAAGGCTTTTTAATAGATATTATTTAGTATATTCGAAAGTAATTTCGATCTTAGTTATGTAATAAAACAAAAAAATGTTATAGATAATGTTGTTTGACCATACCTTTAAGAGTTTCAGTTTGCCCTATTTGTAATGCATTCCACAAACGAACATATAGAACCATATAATTCTTTAAAAAAAAACCGACTTCAACAAAAAAAACTATTCCATAAAAGACTTATATATGGTTTTCTCATGGATGCCATTGTCAGAACTGGACCACACGGGAAGCACCAGCTTTCAAATAAAATAAAAGAATCATCAAAATCGGTTCGCCAAGTCGAAAGTTCTGAGGTAACAAACATAAAAAAAAACATACATTCGAATTGAGAACCTCCTCCTTTTTTAAAGTCGGTTAAAAAGACGATGTCAAAAAAGGCACTTTTAACTTCAGATTTTCTGATGATAGATTGATAGAAAGAGGTTTATTTCAATATTTTAGCATGTATCTACTTCGTGCTACTTAAATAAGTTATTATGTTCCATTACGTGTCACAACACATTTTTGTTAAACCTTCTCCGGCAGAGCTTCTACTTGGCAAGTTTTGACTTGTACATAGAGGGCATTCACTTCTAGACTTTTAAGTCTACTTACTTAGACTTACTTACGTACTTACTTACGTAGACTTACCCATTGCTTTCGTTACAAGTACCTAGTGAGTTTTTCTGAAGGATCCTTAACATACAACGTTTACAATCAGTAGTGTTGCTAAAGTCCAATATTTTAAATGCAAAAAGTTTAAATAACGTGTACCTATCGTGTTTTTAAAGATGTTATTCTTGCATTGTTATTATAAACAGATGAACACATTAAAAATACTT
Source organism: Euplagia quadripunctaria (assembly GCA_963859945.1). NCBI lineage: Eukaryota > Metazoa > Arthropoda > Insecta > Lepidoptera > Erebidae > Euplagia > Euplagia quadripunctaria. The sequence continues at coordinate 21,711,367 of OY982563.1, read as the reverse complement.
AACGAACACAAGAACCATGTAAAACGTTGGAACTGAAATCTTTAAATTAGATTATTTATTAATAGCCAGAGTTAATCTATTTTCCAAAACATTTCTACGTATGAATGCCTTCTGAAAATACATTTATCATTTTATAATAGTCCTCCAACTAACAATGGTATATCTAGCATGAGATTGCGCCTACGCTTGCCAAAACTCATTGTGAATCGTCGCAAATAAATGATAGGCTAACATCTATTTAATGGTTATTTTCTTATACGCTCACTAGATGCAACTCTACAGGTTCAGTTTACTCGGTAAATGGCTTAAGCACTATTGACTATGTGCACGACAGTATCGCCTCCTAGCATGCGCAACTATCCGGGTTTATATCAAGTAATGACACACAAATGTTTCATTCTTTTCTAATAAATAAAGTAACTAAAATATATATAGACGAAAAACAGTATTTTTAGAGAAATTTGTTAAAAAGAAAAATGGATATTATTATTAAAAAAAAGGTTTTGAAAGTATTAAAGACAATATAAATAAGTTTTAAACCTCACTGTGGTGAAAGGAAATATATTAGTTTTAGCACAACATGTAAGAAATGTTTTAGAGCTACGAAATAATAGCAATAGTTACTTAATACGAGCCGACATTATTCAACAAACATCTGTGACATTAACACCCTATAAAACAAGTTTAAACCTTAGTACTTACTCTCATAGTTTTAAACATAATGAAGTACACTTAATTTAGTATTGTACGGTAGGTAAAGTACTTTAATTAACAATATACTTTATTTATTATAGATCAATTAATTTCATTACTATTCATGCTACAGATTAATAATATATTAGTCCATATAAATATGTGAAATAATAATTAATCACATAGGTAATGTATGATACCGTAACCCGAGACGGCGGCGCGGCGCGACCCGAGACGGCGGTGGCGCGACCCGAGACGGTCGCTCGACATGTTCCGCGTGGCCCCTCTGAAGCGAGAAGAGCCTCCACATTTAAAGATTTGCACAAATCAAATACAAAGTAAGTTCTTAGTTGGGGGGAGGGAGGGATCTCGAAAAAACACAGTGGCATATCGGAATGAGAGTAAACCTTCTTGTGAGCCCTTGACGTAGACGTACAAATAGTGTATGTAGCCATCTTCCACTTCACTGACCGGCTTAAATTGGGCAGTGTCTTCAAAGGACAAAATATGCTGTTTAAAAGTGTCCATGTGTAACTACTAGGGAGACCTCTGATCACTGATGATGATTGTAGACACCACACAGTATTTTAAGTTTACACTTAAGGTGTGTTTTCACATATTATATTATAAGCAAACATCCGTACAATCGCTTACGTACAGAAACTGATTTTGTTAATTTTAATACTTTTTCAGATCCAAAGTACGTATATCTCATCACATGCCATTCCTACCAGCCACAGACTCACTTGTTTCTCACCCGAGACAAATGGTTATGTACTACAGAACCCAGTTGATGGATAGCGTAAATATATGAACTGTTCGAACAAGATCCTTGAATTTTAGTGCGAACCTTAAGCGTATAATGTCTTCTATCTGGAAATATACTAGACTTAGATTTGAATTAAACCATTTTATGTAGTTTTTGTTTTTTCTTGTATTTAATAATTTTCTTTAAAAAAAGTATTACTGAGTTCAATGCGTCTAAATCCAATGAGTTATTATTACTAGCGTATAGACGTATAGAGACGTATAGACACCGCGAAGAAAAAGTTTGTAAGGCGAACTGCGACCCCTGCACCGCAGTGCAAACAAATCTTTGTAGCAGATCGTTGGGGAACACGCGTAAACGCCATGAAAATCACGGCGCTTAGGACCTTATGCTCGCGAGAAAATTACAACACAAAAACGATCGAGCGCTGCTTGTTAATACTGTAGGATTTGACTACAAAATTTTGTTTTAGCGCTGCAGCGCTTTTTTGTTTTAATTCAAATAAAAACGGAACATTAATTTTGTTCTGAGAGGCTTCTCTAGTACATAATATCTCGATGTCTAAATCACGATAATATGTATAAGCTTCATCCCTTAATTTGCTATCCTTAGAGGTGGAATATTTTCTTACAATTTAAATAACTACCTTGAGTACAGTCAACTCAATTAAAAACAGAATGATTTAAATCGGTTCACAAATGGACACACGAAGATATCGAGTAACATATTACTATACACAAAAAACCTTCTTTTTAAGTCTGTTAATAATACTAATGACTGTTGTTACGTGCTGTCACGTTAATATATGCTAATAGTTGCTGTAAGGTAATTCTAACCCATGTTTTGTGCGTGTAGAAACCCCGTCGGTCCATCACCCTACCGGAGTTTTCAGAGAGGCGATGTGCGTACACTAAAACCCCACGGTGTGCCATACTGCGCCTAAAATATTATTTATATTATATTTTTACAATAACTCTACTTTTATTAATAACTACCAATGAATTATTTGTAGCATTGAAGGCTAGGCACCCCACACTTTTTTACAATACTAACTCTTTTTAGTTAAAAATAATTTACTGCTTTTTACTTCGATTAGTTATTAAATTTTATTTTATTGTATTAGTTTTCTTATGTTTCAGTCTTTTATTGTCTTTGGTCATCAATTTTTAGGTGATTGGGATTGATTGACTCCATCTGGCCGTGTATTGTACAGCGGCTACTATGTGATTATCCCCTACGGTTAAGGACACTCGTGGAACGTGTTAAACGTCCACGTTGGACCTTCTTCGGCTAGGGTAATAGGTAACTCTAACCGAAACCCTCAAGATCATCATCAAACCTTCATCTTTTGCAGAACTTGAGTGTACTAGTCTAGAGTGTACTAATTTAGTGAAAACTTTAAGAAGTGATCCTATGAGAGTTTACTTTTTCCTTTTAAGGAACTGAACCCTAAAAATATATAACCACCTAGCCACCTACCTGTTAGACTTGCATTTAAATATTTATTATTAGCCCCGTCACGCACGACTGCAAAAATGTATTCAATATTATATATTCCGAACTATACTTAAGGCAGAACATTTGTCAAGAAAATTCTAGCAAATAATTTAAAACCTCAAAATGTTTAGGAAATCGCGTGACATTCTACTATATATTTATTTCGGAGTTCTGACCCAACTTGTCAGATGTCATGGGTTTAATAAATGAATATAGTGCGAGGTTAAACTTCTGTATTTAATAGGAAAAGGCGAACTGAATATTTACTTCCACACATACAAGAACTTAATAATTTCCTTTCCAAAACAGGAAATCTTAACAAAAAAGAAACTTATAATAAAGTATGAAGAACAAACTTAAAACACCTACTTGGTTCAAGACCTTGGATCCAATTTTTCTGTACGTGAATAACGAGATAATCACGTTTTCTATTCCTACTCGAATACAAGAAAACTCCCGGTTCGTTTTCAATGTCCCCCCCCCCCTTCAAGTAAGGTAAAAAACCGGCCAAGTGTCCAAGTCGTACTTACGCATGAAGCATGCATGATTTAATACTATAAGCCAAAAAAATACGTCTCTAGTAGGGGAGCCCCCTTTAATTTTTTATTTATTTTTATTATTTGTTGTTATAGCGGCAACAGATTTACATATTCTGTGACAATTTCAATTTGTCTACCTATTACGGATCCTGAGATACAGCCTGGTGACAGACGGACAGACAGACGGACGGGCAGCGGAATCTTAGTAATAGGGTTCCGTTTTTACCCTTTGGGTACGGAACCCTAAAAATGCTTGCAAAACGCTGGTGATTACAAGAAAATTCACATATTTTTACACTTTCACTCCTTCAGGTAAGTTATTTTTGATCTTAGCTTACTTAAAAGGGGCAGTGAGACCAAAAACTTTGAGTTTTCTAGTAATTAAGTAGGAATCAAGAGTGCCTTAATTTATCTATTCATGTACACACTCATATAACTAATTAAACGTGCTTAAACAGACAAAGCTACAGGGGTTCTGCTTATTTAGTTCGCCTTACTAGAATCTTCTTAAAGACCCATTAGCGATGGTGTGAATATTTCTAGTAGATTTCCATAATCCAATACAGAATACTTTGATACTTAATAGATGGGTAATTCGGGAGTTAATCGCGAAAATAAAAATAACTATCGCGAATACTTTTGTGGAAATGTACATATCACATGTCTACAAAACTGATCTGTTCCCAAATATCATTTAAAGCTCTAACTTGATCGGATAAAAATCGGAAATGACTAATTTTTAGACCGTCACAGTAACAAGTCGATAAAAAAATCCCAATCCTACTGTCCAGTGAACTCCTGTCATATGTTGGCTGCAATCACATATAAACTTAGCCGTCAAAAAGCTAACAAAACACTGTAAACCTTCTGATCTCGATGACGAACACAAAGTAAGAAGCAATAAAAATACATTGGATAAAAATAACTCAGTGATTGGATATAGTTTATTACAATTTAAGCCTAAGTATTATCGTGAATGTATTAACAAGTTTTAGGGTATAATCAACGGTGTAAACATCGCAAGAGGGTTTAAAATTGCAATTATATATTTTATGGCCTAGTAGCGTTCGGAGTAGATACAATTATGTCAGAAGGAGGACCTATATTATGTATGACTGTTTGTTAGTTTCCCACCGTATAAAATTTTAAGAACGCTTAGAGTCATCAAATTAATCTCGCTAAAAAACGGGCAAGTGCTAGCTGAACTCATGTGGAGAGGGTTCTATATATAATATTGAGAGATTTACCATGTTATATTGAGACTACTTTTTTATTTTAGGTTCAGTAGTTTCGGAGGTAGGGGGACGGGGCAATCAAATTTCAACTTAATCGGTCGTGTAAATTCAAAGCAATGACAGGCGGACATACAGACGCACGAGTGATCCTCGAATATTAAGGTTCCGTTCGTTATTTTATTAAGACCCACATCATAAAATGATAGATATTAATTTTAACATTATAGTCAGTTAGTGTCAAAGAAATTTATAAAAAATTACGTTTTTCTTTATTCAATTACTTTAAGGTGATTGAAGACGAATAATAATAAAAATCCCCGATACACGAAAACTGGTATTTTTAAACAAATTAATTGTTTTTCACCGAACATACCATTGCTTGCCATGTTACCATAAGTGCGCTTGGTCGCCATGTTATTTGTATTACAAAATTTATATAGATAGTCTATAACTGTCTAGCGTAATATAACTCGAGCATATAGAAAGTAATTAAAACAAAAATGCCAACTCGTTAACATCCTACATGAAAAAGGGGTTAGCATTTAACTCACTGCACTTGAAAAATGTTACAACTCGTATGTTACCCGTTGAGCGCCGTGAAAAATAGCCAAGTGTGTTGTTTTTAAACTAAAAGAATGTAAACATAATTAAAATTTCCAAGTGCGTTTGTGTGCTTTCTTCAACAATTTATTTTTATATAAAAATGCAAGTTTAGATTTTATTTTTAAGAGGGTATTAAGCTCTATGAGACACTATACGGTTTGTCTCATAGATATATAAAAATAGACCACGGAAGGGGATGCGTATGCGTGATATTGATGAATAAAAAAAGAACGTTGCGATACGTGGTCCCTCTGTCTCTTTTTAACTTTGAAAATTTGCATTAGCATCAGCAAACACACACGCCACTTACACGCTCTAGACAAGGAAATTGGGACCACGTATAGCAGCGTTCTCTTTTTATCGAGCTATCGCTTGCACTTACACTATAGTCTATGGATTGTCTATAGCCTTGGCCAAAGTGTAACCTAATAAAGAAACACCCCTAGAAAATTATTAATAGACCTGCCAACTATTTTTGACATCACTTCATGTTATAAAACAAAGTCCCCCGCGGCGTCTGTCTGTTCGCGATAAACTGAAAAACTACTGAACGGATTTTCATGCGGTTTTCACTAATAGACAGAATGATTCATGAGGAAGGTTTTGGTGTATAATTTGTACCCGTGCGAAGCCGGGGCGGGTTGCTAGTTAATATATAAATTTTTCAATCATTTAATGATTTTGATCGGATTGTATTCAATCGTGATTGAATTAATTTCTAGTAATATAATAACCATAACCGCGATTAACAAAATTTGTTGTTAATTGTTAAAGAAGAAGCAAACAGTAATTGTAACATTTGAGACTTTAGAAAAAACCAAGCTATCTGAGACCTTTGCTGTCAAATTTAAATACGTCCGTAAAAGGTAAAGAATTATGCGATATTCATATTTTCTCATGATTCTTGGTCTTTTAATTGTTCTACATCATTTTTTTATTTTTTTTATTTAATGTTATGTTTAAAAATAATTCAACCGACACGATCAGCGTGTCGGTTACTATTAATTTGTTGTAATAGTTGTTAATATTGAGATGTACGTTCAAATTTTCAATTTCTAATATTAATGAGGTAAACTAGACCAAAGTATTCAGACTTCATTCGTTTCCCTTCTCTACGGAGTTCTGTAGGTGTATTTATAACACGAACAGTCCAAACTGTTGCCATAATATTCACATCGCGGTATCATATAACTTCATTAAGTTGAATGTACATACGTTACGTGTGTACATACTGCATTTATTTCATTCGTAACATTACACTCCGTAATTATTTTACGCAAGGCATACGCTTTGAGCGTCTCGAAGTGTAGTACTTTGCGGATGTTCTTTCACTTCGTAATGCATGATTTGTATTTATTTGTGTAATGGGGAAGGCAGTGGATAAAATTAGCGATTATAAAACCAGCGCGTATTGTTATTACTAATTTTCCTTTGAATGATCTTAAGTCGCCTTGCAAATACTTCTTTCTTTAGATTTATTTTTATTTATATTAGATTAAAGGTTCAGATGCATGACATTCCTGCCATTGACATTTCTACACACACTACTAGAGAGTACAGTGTTCTATTTCTATTAATGTTGTCAGTGGTTTTACACTTTGTTTTTGATACTGATTTGAGATGATAGCCGATCCAGCCCAAGGCCTTCCTCAGCGTCAGTGATCGGTTCCTGAGACCCTATATTTTTCTAAATTTTTTGTACTATTTGAGTAGACTATGCCTATAGATAGTATTATTGATTTATGTTAAACGTGTGTTCCTATGACATGAGCCACACAACAAAATGAACTACGCTGAAATACAGAGTTTCAGTAATAACCAGGCTCACAAACTCAAATAAAGTGCGTTCATAATAACGCCGGTACTGCCACGTTTTCAGCGATTTCATAGCAATTACTAGATGGCAGACATCTTTCATGTTTTAGTAACGTTTAGGGAATTCAGAACAACTTGGTGTTGAGCTTCTGTACTAAATACTTTTAATTAACTTCAAAGTGAAGTCATGGCAGACTGGTTACGGTAAATTAAGTCAAGACCCTTTTTCTCAGGAACTCGTGGAGGTATCAAGCTGGAATTTATATCAAATACTCAGGTCTACTGTTCCTTGGAGCTGTGAAAAAATCAAACTTCTAAGCCAACGCAATCAAAATATACAGCCGTTTACGCCGCAAATTTCCGCCTTCGACACTCGCAAGGAAATCAAAACCTACAGGGCACTTCCCGTGAACTCAGAATCTTGAAATTCGGTAAGAAGCAACGTCTTATAGCACAGATAAAGGAAAAATTGCAAAAACCGTAAATCTTTAGTTACCTCATATAATAAAAATATTTTACGGAACCCTCGGTGCGCGAGTCCGACTCCACTTGGCCGGTTTTTTTTTAAGGGATAGAGTAGTTCTACTCTATAAGAGGGAAAGCTGCTGTTAAATAGTCAATGGATAATGAATAGGAGATTCATTATCCATTGACTATTTAACAGCAGCTTGAACGTGTAAGTTATAAGAGCTCTATACATTTATCTTGACTCAGTCATGCGCTGCCTTACTCTAATGGTCTAATGCTTCAATGGATATAAATATACGACTATGATTCGTGGCGTTTTCTAGAATGTTGTAGTTGTAGAATAATAACGCAGGTGCGATACCTTACAACATCTTCTGGCTGTGGGTACGTGTGAAACTGTGAGGTGGATATAAAACTCTTGAGCCCTCAGTAAGCTGTTCATTAACACACTGTATATAACTCAACCTTGAATACTCCTGGAAATCCATTTGCATACCTGTAACAAAGATGCTTTTATATAGTTCAATATTTAGATAAACTTCTAATGTTATAGAAATAATAAGCTAGAATAAATAACAGTTGCAGTTTGACAACTTAGTCGTATGATGCATACGACAGGTCGCTTAAAGTTATCATAAAGGGCACAGAACCTAATCGGGATTCCAGGCTCTGAAACATAAACATAATCGTATTTCTTCACAACAGTATAATCGTATTTCTTTTATAAAAGACTAGCTGACCAGCGCAAGTTCGTCAGCGTTTGTAAATTTTCCCCGTTTTTGCCACATTTTTCATTGATGCTCCGCTCCTATTGGTTGCAGCGTGATGTTATATAGCCTATAGCCTTCTTCGATACATGGGCTATCCAACACTTGAAGAATTTTTCAATTCAAACCATTACTTCCTGAGATTAGCGCGTTCAAACAAACAAACAAACTCTTCAGCTTTATAATACTATACTAGCCGTTCCCGCAGTTTCACCTGCGTTTATGGTCACGGCTCCGCTCCTATTGGTCGTAGCGTGATGTTATATAGCCTTCCTCAAAAAATGAGCTATCCCACACTAAAAGAATTTTTCAATTCGGACCAGTAGTTTCTGAGATTAGCGCGTTCAAGCAGACAAACTCTTCAGCGTTATAATATTAGTTTACATAGAAGTGAGGTGAATTGGTACAAACCGTTTGCCCCTGTCACACGATTGAGGCGTGACGTTATATGTATATTATGACAGGGATTTTATACATGTACAACTATAATGCGATACAATTTTGTACATAATGTTAGCTTTATTAACCGTAAGTAATACATATAATCGTTGGTACATCTGCTTCGGATCAATAAATTTCTCTACCACCAGACTGGTCATCATTCGATCGTTTAGTACCTAATTAATAATTTTTAGTTTGGAGTTATCCGATTTTAAAACAGTCGCAGGGAATCTATTTTAGGAACCAATTGATAATTAGTTTTAAAATCACAAAAGGCACAAAAATATAACAAAATTGCATTTAACCAATTTCAAAAAACATTCGTTGCTCGATTGCTGTTGCAAAATCAAAATAGTAATCAAAGTTTCCACATCCACAAAACACGAACGCTAGATAGAGCAATTTAATGTTCGCAGAAAGGCACTGCATCAAACGTCGAACGAAAAGTTCCACTGAAATGTAACGGAGTCGAAAAATAATCGAATATCGTTCATAAAGTTACGGGTTTGCCGTCACAGAGTATGAAGTTATAACAGAGGTGGTATTGTTACCGTTGGTCTAGATATTTCGGAAGATACCCTGCACCAGATACCAGCTGTGTCAGCTGATAGAATATGGAAACGATACGATTGAGAAAACATAAAGAGGAATAGCTTGGTAGTTTAGATTCAATAGTTGATATTTTTGGTGGTGTTTAAACTCTTGGAATATTAACTGACCAGAAGGCTACCTTTTGTCTTAGAACAGAGGAGAATCAGAAGAGAAAAATTAATATTTACTTACGACTTAATTACTACTTATTATGGTTAGAGTATTTGGTTTTATATTCATTCAGTTAAAACTTTAATAAAAACTTGACATAGATATTAACATTGACATGGATCAATTTTTTCAATTATAGTTTATGTCAATTTGTTTTAAAAAACATGTTAAGTGTAAATTGTGTTTTAAGCAGAACATATGATTACAAAAAAAAATAACTATCAAAATCGGTTCATGAATAACGGAGTAAGGGCTGAACATAGATAAAAAAAAATATATACGGTCGAATTGAGAACCTCCTCCTTTTTTTCGTCGGTTTAAAATTTAAGATTGATTTAATATTCAACTAGCTGTTCCCCGCGGCTTCAGCCGCGTAGAAGTCGTTATCGCGTAAAATCATAACCCTCCTTTTGCGCAGTCGGTTAAAAAGTAGCCTATGTCCTTCCCAGGGCCTCGAACTATCTCTATACCAAATTTCATCTCAATCGCTCCAGCCGTTTAGGCGTGAAAGCGTAACAGACAGACAGACAGAGTTACTTTCACATTTATAATATTAGTAGGGATGTAACTGATACTTATATTCAATTTGACTGGCCTGTTGGTCTAGTGGTTAGTGAGCCTGACCACTATGCTTATAGGTCGTGGGTTCGATTCCCACGTGAGTCTGGGTGTTCTTTGTGTCCGTTGTTTCCATGTTTGTAAAAGTCCCCCGCGACACAGGAGTAATTCCTAATGCGGGAGTTGTCTTTTTCAAAAATAAGAAAATAAGAAAAATAAGAAAAAATAATGTTTCATTCTCACAAAATTGATGATTCTTTACTAATTCTAAGTAGGAACCTCGTTAACTTTTCGCAATAAAAGTAGTGAGGATAAAGCGAATATAAGTACCTAGTCACTTATCTACTGCAGAGGCAATAAAAGAATCTTACAATGGGACATATATAGCTAGGAATAAAACGGACCAAACATAAACAAAATGATTTGAAAATATTCAACGTAGAGCGATAAACATTTTCATTAACTCGAAGCAATATCACGTATCGGCAAGAAATCATAGTTATCTCGGGCCCGCGTGCCATTCCAATATTTTTTGGGATCGTTAAAGTGATATAAGCTGTACCAAGAGACACGGGAGACAAAGAATGTTTATCTAGAAGGTCGTGACTCGTGACCGTAAATATGAATAATAATTTTTCTGGTATTGTATTCTATGAAGTCATAAGCATGGTTATACTCAAAAAAGTGTGTGTGTGTGCAATTCACACACGGCTGAAACTTTAGAAAATAGCCTACGAGAGAATGAGAAATAATAAAAAGTGAAATCAACATAAATAATTTACTAATGTTAATTAATTTAATTTTAGATAATTTCTATAAAAAATATTGGTCAAATTATTTTATTTTAATTTTATTCAATAGGTACACATTCAGACAACAGATCAAGATATACAAAGAATGGCCTTTAAAATAAACAGTAAACAAACGTGAAGTCCAGTTACAACTGTACACAACTTTCAAAACAAACAATACTTCGTTTTCAATATAGGTTAAGGTTGGATTTAAATGTAAATTTGTAAAGAATCAATATAAGTGAAATATGGATAAAAAACAACCAAAATAAATTTAATACGCAAATGCACAAAAATTACACCACGTTGACATTGACATTTTCTGAAGGCTTGATAGTACAGAGGCGCAAAGACAAAGATTGGTAGTACGCAGGCGCAAAGACAAAGAATATAGGACCTTTATCGTGATGCTTTTCGTTTCAACGAATTTCAAATCACAACGATTCTAAAAAAGTTTCATTCAAAACTGCAATAACATGAAGAAAATACCAATGACAGTGTCCCACAGTTACGTTTAGATTCTCACTTTTAATGGTTCAAGTTTTTTTCTACTTTGAATCGAATGCAAGCAAATTAAAATGTTTAACCCATTACCGTTAAAGCGCCAAGTGTTGTAAGATTAATTTTCACACTAAGTGATTTTATAGTTCTAACTTGTATACTAAGTTTGCTTGTTCATAAAATATTTATGAGTGTACCACTCTAGACCACAGCAATGAAGTGATTATAAATTATTAAGTAGTTATTATTTAAATATGTTTATCTGTGTCCTAGAGCAAAGGCTATGTGTAGTTTGTGTCTAGAAAGCATTGTGTAATATGTCCCTTTTTTTTTTATTATTAAAATGTTTTTATAATTATTTTTGACAATTTAGCATTACCATTTGTCTTCTTTTTGTAGTCTAGACTTCAAATAGAATTAATAGAAACTACTTTTCTATTTATTCGAAGAAAGCGCTTATTCCTAATTGTTAGATGTTTAGTTTTTATGTTATTCTAACTTGTTATATTGATTAAGATTATATTTCAAAGTAAATTGATTTTGAAATTTTCTTAAAATGTTTTTAATCTATGACTCCCATAGAGTAAGGAAGCGATACACTTGGCACCGCTAGAGTGCTTCCGTGACAACTGATTATAAAACTGTTGTAGAAACTAATTTGAAATGCGGCTTCGCAAATAAAGGTGCAAACACTGAAGTATGAATAATGACTTTATGTTATGTACATAACTGTAATAAATGTTAATGGGCTTTGACATGAACAGTTTAGCCATGTACTGTCGACTCTGATAATTAGTAATCGTTGGTTTTATTTACAGACAAGGAATATAGATGTTATGACTTACTCTATACGTTTTTCGAGAAGTATAGTAAAAAAACGAGGCATTACAATGAATAGGCATAGCGAAATAATTTTAACCCTAAACTGCTGTTCTTCCCGCCTTATGTACGATGTTCTTGATAAGCATTTGCAATTTTTTAAATAAAATTTATATGAAAACATGCAGATGTCACTTGATTTCTTAGAGAATGTGCAAAACCTTAAAAATTTAACAATGACTTTTGTTGTGAGGATCAAGGTCGAGATTCAATTTTATTTTACTACTAGCAGCACCCCGCGGTTTCACCCGCGTAAGTCCCGATCCCGTGAGAATATCGGGATAAAAAGCTATGCGTTAATCCAGGTCTCCAGCTATCTACATACCAAGTTTCATCGCAATCGGTTCAGTGGTTTTTGCGTGAAAGAGTAACAAACGTCCATCCATCCATCCATCCTTCCAAACTTTCACATTTATAATATTAGTGGGATTATAATATTAGTGGGATAAGGATTTGTGATGTCAATATCCAAGGTTAAAAGAATTTTAGTGACTTGAAGCTGTGTGAACCGTAATTTGTTAAAAATACATTTAATTTTTCGTTCATTTTTTTACATTTTTTGTGTTAATCTTGGATACCAAACTGCTATCCGCGGTTTGACACGGCGAATCACGTTTTCGTTTCTTTTCATTTCACATATTAGTTATACTTGTCCATTTGTTACGTTCACAAAAGTAATCATAATTAAATTGCACCCATAAAGCAGAACTGGGACAAGAACCAGAATGAAAATGAATATCGCAATTTCATCGCATACGCCTGTATGTTTTGAAGGTAAAAAGACGAATTAATAAATCTACCTGTTCGAGATTGGGTACCTACACTTAATTGCACAAAGGTATGAAAATTAACTTTTCCTTTAGAAGTTACCGGAAAATTAAAATATCTTGATATAGGTCACCTACGCTTAGTCTGTCAAAGCGTCAATTTTCCACATTTTGGGCTCGAGAGCGCTTTTAGACATCAAAGGGAAACGTCACTGAATTTCTGATAATACGACTTGATTTCTCATGAGTATTATAAACATTAGACACATTTCGATTCATATTTGTTTATGTTTTATAAGAGAAATTATTTTTTAGGTCAATTTCTATATTTATGTCTGAAGTCCAATCAGTTGGATAGTAAAAAACAAGGCACCACACAAATCAGCAGCGAGTTTCTTAGATAATAATAGGCGTAAGTAAAATAGCAGTGCGATTATAGATATATGGTGATACACCTTGGAGTCAATGCCCAAAAAGCAATAAAGAAAGAATACATTCTTTCTATTTCTACCATCAACTTACGTTAGTATGTTAAGTTTATGATTTCTACCAATCAATTTCTTGGAAGAAATTGTTATAGACTAGTTGTAGAATAGCATTTGACAAGCCATAACATATCTACTTAAGACCATTAGTTTTTGTATCTCAGTCTTATAGTTAGCTACAAGACTGACATTTAGAACAGATTACATGACACTTTTACTATTCGAGGCGAGGTTTCAGAGGCAACATTCTTAAGAACATTTGCTATTATGTCTCAGTTTATCTATACTAATATTATATAGCTGAAGAGTTTGTATGTTTGGTTGAACGCGCTAATCTCAGGTACTACTGGTTCGAATTGAAAAATTATTTTAGTGTTGCATAGCACATTATAACATGCTTATCTGGAATAACTATAAGTTTACGTCATCGTAATCTTATTCGAGACTTTTTAAGTCTAATAGTACCTAACAAGAGCGCTATAAGATTAAAAAAACTAATAAGCTACTGGATCGATACGTAAACGTCAGCCATTTTGTTAACTGCAAATACTGGTTAAGTACTTAAGAATTCCGCGAACAAAAATACTAATTCACCTTTAACCCAGTCAATAAGGGAAGAAGTTGAAAATTGTGAGAAAGAACACGATGTCGGTATCGAAGAAACCACTGACTCGAAAAAATAATCATGAAGTGCTTAAATATGTAAAAAGTTAGGTCATAATATTTAATATACCTCACCTAGCACTGAATGAACTATTCCAGTCTAACTAAACGACAAGACATCAAGAAATACAACCATTTTATAAATGAAACTTTAAGAATGAAATTTAAAATATAGTGGGCAGATTTCATGAGGAACCCTAATTTGTTTTAAAATGAAGCCGAACGACCTATCTTGCCGGAAACTGCTTTAAGTAGATACTAATTTACCTATATTTTTTCCACAAAGTTTTTTTAATGTAATAGGATGTAAACGAACAGACGGGTTACCTGATGGTAAGTGACTACCGTCACCCATGGATACCTGCAACTTAAAAGTCACAAGAACGTTGCCGGCCTTTGAGATGGGAGTACGTTCTTTTCTTAAACGTTTGAAGGTCGTATCGGTCCAGAAATACCGCAGGCGACAATTTATTCCAGAGATTGTTTGTGCGAGTTTGGTTGTTCAAACACTATATTTAGTAATATTTTATCACTAGTTATGCACTACAATGATACAAATATCAGTAATAAAAAGCCTACTTATGTTTTTAAGTTTGTGTTTCTTTATTTCATAGCAAGCAGCCGAAACAACACAAAATATAACCTCTATCCATGTACAAAACATACATATAATTAATAATAAAGTACGTATAAGTATAAAGTACGTATAACAAAATACGTAAGTATAAGCAATATTCAGATCATCATAGAAACAATTGCACTTCCTCAAGTATATTATAGGGCTTAGTAACGTTCCGTAAGTTGATTATTATTAGATAGTTATATAAATAAACGCTCCTATTATTGCGCCAAAATCCAGCTTCGTAGCATGCTAGAATTGTCTTATAGGTAAAAATAAAAATAGTCTTAAGATCGTTATAAGTACTAATTTTGATAAAAATACTGTACGTGTGTATAAATATTAATTTGGCTAGTTGGGTGGTGAAGTGATTAATTAATTATCGTTTGTATTGAAGATATTTTTATATACTAATGAGCATATATTATCTTTTGCCAAACGACAATATCGTTAAATTGTCAAAAGGTTATTAAATGTCTACAAAGAAAAATTACCTACCGCTAAATATTATAAACATATAATACATACACAATATGAAGGTACACAATATTTTCTAATTCCACTACAGCAAATAATTTGTAAAACCTTTTTAAACTTGCGTACACTCGCGCTATCGTGTTTACAAACTGTTTAAAATATTCAAATTTATACGAGCCCTATGTCTGCTTACATTTTATATAGTTGAAATGCAAATTACGTGACTTATCAACGAGTCATGTATATTTAAACTACAAAAGAAAATGTTCGTTATCGCGCCTTTTCATTATTAATCAAGCAACTTTTGAAGCAACTCTGTTTATTTTTCAAAGGCATGTGTAGACATGTACACAAAGTTTGACAACCAGCCTAATTCAGAGACGGCTACACAAGTATTACTACACAAGTATATGGCGTTAAATTTCATTAATCATGACGTATAATAAAAATTTCGTAACTAAGTCTTGTGTAAAATAATTAAGGTGATAAGACTTGAATCGAAATAAATTGGCAACATTGTGATTGACGTCATGAATTTTAAATATATCTACATATTAACCGTTCACTTAAAAGTAGATAACGTCAAGACGTGTGGTGCTATTCGAACAAGTTCGTGTCGTTCAGCCTAATGTACTTCAGATGACGATGGGCGATAAACATTAGTTTCTTCAAAGATTTTCTGTTGACTTGCTACAAAGATTCATTTATCTTATTCAATATTAGAACAAGGGCTCAGCTAAATTCAATTTCAATTGGTAAATTAGCTAAGTCGTAAAGTTATTTAGACAGCTATAAGAAAATTTACAACTTTGTCTATGTGTCAGCAACATTGTAACTGCGAGTAGGATCTTGTTCCTGGCATAAAGCGTGAAGATGTGTGGAAGGTTAAAAAAATTCTAGATTAAAATAAAGTTTCTGTGAGTGAAGAGTAACAGAAAATTTATTTTAACCTATAAATTATTTAATAATTTGGGAGTACAAATAAGCATAGGGCCAACCTGATCGGAAGTGGTTACCGGAGCCTATAATCATTCGCAACACCCAACCACATATAACTTATTTTGAAGTATAAAGCAATAGAAAATATGAAAAAATAGAAAAGAATTGAAAATAAATATAGTCTAAACAAGGCTAAACATTTTGTCTCTTAATAACTCCAAAACTATTATCAAAAGCATTGCTCTGAGAAACTTGGTCATACAAGTGAGAACGGATCGTTCATCTTGGCGGGCATTTGATCGAGCGATTCTTGATGAGAATACCGCATGAAACAAGTCGACTGGCGGCTGCATTCCGGACGATGTTCATCAAGAAATGCATATAGGAGTTGTGATTTATTGAAATTTAATAGTTTAAAGTTTGCCCCAAGCTTCGCTTCAAATGCGACCTTCAATTAAGCTTCAGGATGTGGCATTTTACGATGCACACTGATTTTTTTTTTCTTTATGTTATAGGGGGCAAATGAGCAGACGGGTCACCTGATAGTAAGTGACTGCCTTCGCCCATGGATACCTGCAACTCAAGAGTCACAAGTGCGTTGCCGGCCTTTAAGATGGAGTACGCTCTGTTCTTGAACGTTTAAAGGTCGTATCGGTCCAGAAATACCGCAGGCGACAATTTGTTCCACAGATTTGTTGTACGAGGCAAAAAGTTTCTGGAGAACCGCACAGTGGTGGATTGCCAACTATCCAAGTTATGGGGATGATAGTTTTGTCGCGTTGAACGATGGCGGAACGCTGCGGCCGGTATAAATTCGAACAATTCCTCGGAGCACTCCCCATAATACAAGCGATAGAGACGCACGCAGAGTGAAGCTACATCTCTACGCAATGCCAAGGGGTCAAACCGATCTGAAATATCCTGGTTATCGTCGAGTCGCTCTCCGTTGAATGTGCGGTCCAGAGGGAAAATCTGGTACTGGGGTACTTCTGCATATGGAATGGAATACTGTTCTCGCAGGTTCGGCCGAACACACAACACAGGTAAGAATAGTATTCCATATGCGGCCGAACCTGCGCCTTATAAAGTTGTAGGTGGTGAGCCGGGGTGAAATACTGTCTCGATCTGTTCAGCACACCAAGCTTCTTCGAGGCTAATTTGGCCTTACTCTCTAAGTGACTGCTAAACTGGACTTTGCTCTATATATCGACGCCAAGGATTCCGATGCTGGCTGTGACAGTTAGGGAATAAGGAATACAAGACATGCTTTCGACGGACTGGAGGGAAGTATAGGGAAATAATAACACTTGATGATCATAACCTATGATCACCTCTGAAAAGGCTATATGATAGGGATATTCTAGCCACAATTAATGCCTCTCGTAGTAGAGGACTCTTCGACTGTAACAATATACTTTCATTGAAATGAAATAATTGACGGCCAGAAAAGTCAGAAATATTTTTGGGGTCATGGTCATGGGGGGGGGGGGGGCAACATTTGAAGGGAGGTAAGCCCATGAGCTACAGGCTTATATGTGGCCCCCACTCATAGGTTCGAGTTACCTAGTTAAGTGTTATGTACGTTCCGTAATAGTATAAGTTCATCGAAAGGACAAAACTGTATATCAACCCCTTCTGATTTATTTCTCCAAGCTCAACGTAATTCTTTCTTTAAAGAATTTCTTTTCTTTGTCTTCTCTTCATCTTCTTGCTTTTTTTCTTTTTTAAAACACAACCCCCGTATTACGAATATTTTTGTGTCAAGGGGGGCTTCATAAACATACAAAGAACAGCCAGACTCGGGACAAATATTTGTGGATCACACAATTTTTTGTTCCGTGTGGGATTTGAAACCACAAACCCGCGCGGTGTTGTAGCAAGGCGACCACTTAAACCATTGCGCCATCCATGCAGTCAACAATGTCATCAACTCTACAAGAAAGAATGTTCCTTTTTGGTAAACAGCAACTTAGCCCACCTATGTACCGCAATTTTTCCACTATTATAAAAGCTGACAACCCAAAATAAGTGACATAACCCGTTTTCACCGGTTTGTGACGCTTCGCTGTAGAGTAATTCAATATTGGTGTACGTAAAGCCACTAATATGACAGACGGATCTAACAAATTGAGTTCCCAAACGTGCGCTGATGCCCCGCTGCTGGTTCATAATGTTGTGTTTTGTTTTAATTTGACGATCGAATCGAGTTTGATTAAGTCTCTCTAATTAAATCGATACTGTAGGAATTATTTTGTTGTGAATGAGAAAATATTTTATTATCCTGAATTCTATGGAATAGTAATTTGAGACTTGTTTGAAAATGGTTAAAAATGACGTTTTAACAACTATAAAACTTATGTTGTAGCATTTGTCTATTTTAAAACTTATTTGGTATTTCTTTTATACTTTTACGGATTAAGCAGTTATATATTCTTTATAAGTCAATTATTTTAAGAATAAGCAATTTTTAAACCTTATTCTTAAAATAATTTAATAATTTATTTAATTAAGAAATTTACATTAAAAACTTAAGGTTAATAATAATAATAATGCAGTGTGCTTAACCTAAAATACAATAATTAAGTAAGTAGGTAACGTTTTGATCGGTCAAAGCCATTATAATAAGATATATAAACATAAATACAATTAAATAAAGGTGAATAAGTGTTTTTTTTTATTTATTTGAAGGAAATCAACAGCGCAAACATGGAAATAGTACAGTAATATACAACCTTTAGCCAATTAAAGGCCTTCACAGATAAGCACTATTTTATACAAATACGTGCGGACAATGTAGGTGTGTATCACATTAGTTATACATAATTATTATGCCATTAGTATACAAAAAAAAGGGAAGAAAGAAATCTCGGCTTAGGACCCGTCGTACTGTGGTTATTTTAGTGTTAAAAATGTCAACATCATGTGACTTGCAGATATTATTTAAGGCGAGACCTTAGCTCGCCAGAGAAATATATTCCGTCAGTAATTTGATGAGGCAATGGACAGGTGATTAGGTTAGTGATGTCTCATAGTTTTTAAAATATATCTTTATTATTATTATTATTCTTTGGATGGACGGGTTTTCGGGATATTTCGCAACAATCATTCTAGAAGATAAAAGGACTGTTATTTCAGATTGGTATGTCAGTCATTGTCTACCAGTTGTCTTGGAAACCAAGAACCAGGATCCTCCTCCTCCACGACAACGCTACAGCTTACTCGGCCAAACGGACTATCGAATATTTGTCTATCGAAGGTGTGGACCTAGTCAGTCATCCTCCTTACAGTCCCGACCTGGCACATTGTGACTTTTATTTGTTTCCAAAAATACAAGATAAACTTAGAGGAATTCATTTTATGAACCCTGAAGATGCCGTAACTGAGTTAGAAAATGGCGTGGAAGAGATCCTTAAAGAAGAGTGGGCTCACTGCTTTAGTCAATGGTTCCATTGCATGCGACGGTGCTTAGAAAGTAACAGAGACTACTTAAAAAACCAAAAAAAATCTATTAACAGGCTTCTATATCATTCCGTTTTTTATGTTCTAAAAACTTTCAGTGTGACCCCCGTACAGTATAGTGTTTTGCATGTTTTCACATCTTTAAAACAACTAGACATTCGCATTACAAACCCTTGTAACTGAGACGCTTTCTTTACTATATTATCAACATGCTCATCAAAGAGTAGTTCCGAATCTTATATTACACGAAGATCACGAAAGCTATGACTTCTATGTAGCCTTCGTCCTTTCAACGTGTATTCTGGCTCAATGGTGATGTATTTCCTTGTATATGTGACAACAGAACACTTTAATGGGTTTTGTTCTAATGCAATAGTCATCTATACGCAGCAGATCGCTCTGCAAGGCTTGAACGTCTGACTGTGATGATTTAGCTTTAAAAATCTTCATATCATCAGCGAAGCAGAGTAATTTAGCAGACTGTGAGCAATTTCCCATGTCGTTTACAGAAATTTTAAAGAGTAAAGGACCTAAGAGAGAACTGTAATCTAACTGGAAATGTAATTATTAATAGCTACAACTTGCGACCTGTATGATATATATGAGGTAAACCATCTGAACAGATCTCTTATCCCGACTGATCCTGGCTTGTATATTAAGGTACAGTGGTCGATCCGGTGAAAACAGTTGCTATAATCAGTGTAAATGACATCCATCTGCTTACCCTGGCTCATACTCTCCGTGATGTAATAATCTAAAAGTTGACTAGATATAACGGTAAAATCTAAAAGTTCTTTTTTCAAGTTATTTATTTAATTGTTTTATAAACTCGTATTAGAGTTAAGATTAATTTATTACATATCAACGGTGCCAAAGAGGTAATGGAAAACAGAAAAAAAGTAATATTGATCTGGTATAGATAAAAGTAAATAAAAAAAAAGATAACTGAAGATGACTGGATATCGAAATATTTTGATCACAACTGTGGGGATTTTGGAAATTACTTTTTGGAATGGCAACTCCAATATTTTATGTATTCCCTTTGATGACAAAAATATACCGCACAAAGTTGCCATGAGCCATCAAAACTGTAATAAAACCGTCTCATTCCTTTGTAAAAATGTCATTGACAATACCACCGAAGATTAATTTTTGTAACTTGTCGGAAAAATCACGCCTGTTTATAATAAAATAAAAACTATTAAGTAATTTCCAATTTAAAAAAAAATGTTCCATTGCACTCACTGTAAATCTGGGCCTGTACCTTTGCCCTAATACATTCCAATGTAATATTGAATTTTATAATCTTACTACATCGTAAGAGCTCAGGGTGAGGATGTCGCTGCCGCGCCTCCACCGCGCCTCTAGGCTGTGTAATTTGTGTATACGCGACGTTGACAGCCAGCCGCCGGCGCCGCACAGACGACGCCGCTATCACACCGCCAGGATTTGTTTTATATTGTGTTATTGTTATTCCATTACCGGCCGACTACGTGTTTGCACAGGCTTGGAAAAATAATGAAAAATTTTTACTTTGAAGAGTTTATAAGTTTGGTTTGCAAGGTAACTAATATCTTATATGTGGTTTAGTGGCGGACAGAGACGTTTTACGGGACAAAACTCGGAACTGTTTAAAGACACGGGCAAAAGTCTAAAAGCTTTTAAGGGATCATCAAAACATAAATATCATCTCTACGTAAATATTCATGAAGTGTATTATTTTTACCATGTTTCTCTCTTTGCATCTAAATATGATGAACCCATAAACTTCTTTTTGACTTTTTACTAAAATTTTGAAAATTTCTGTAAATATGACTATCTAATGGTTAGTGATCCTGACCGCTGAGCCAGAGGTCGTGGGTTCAATTCCCACCCAAGACAAATAATTGTGTGATGATCATGATCATTTGTTCTGTGTCTGGGTTTAATTGATCTAAGATATGTATGTATTTAGAAATATATAAGTATTGTTACGAAAGTTTAACCCGCGGGCGCCATCTATTGTAGAGTAGAGGAAGTCATAAAAGGTTACTATTATAAATAATGTGAAATATCACGATCTCTACGAAAAAGCGTTCGCGGGTATAAAAGGACAGTTACATTGCGGTATTAATTGAGTTTTAGTTGAGCGACACTGCGAGTAACAACGAATAATATGAGGAAACTAGTCGAAGTATAAGTGCGAAGTACAAGTGATTATTTAAATAGTGAGAATAAATTGTAATTGTGTTACTTGTGAATTATTGAAATAAATTGTGTCTATTTTGGAAATAAATTGGTGTAACTTTCTAATCTCGAACCCGAATAATTTAAACCATTCGTTGTTTGTAATATAAGTGTTACGATTTATTATAATAGTAGAGTATTTTCGTTATGAATTGAAGCAAATAAGTGAACAATGTTCTCACAGTCAAAAGCTGTTCTAAATTTATTATTTATTTTTTTATGGTATAGGGGGCAAACGAGCAGACGGGTCACCTGATGGTAAATGACTACCGCCGCCCATGGACACCTGGAACTCGAGAGTCACAAGTGCGTTGCCACCCGTTAAAATGGGAGAAGAAGGGGAGGGGGGAAAGAGTGGGAAGAGGGGAGAGAGGGGAAGGATGGGAATACGGAAGAGGGAAGGGTTAGGGCCTCCGGTAACCTTACGCGGCGAAATGCAATGCAATCACTGCTTCACAGCCGGTTTTCTGTGAGGCCGTGGTAACGAGCGGAGTCGAGCCTGCCCATACGTGCCGAAGCATGGCTCTCCCACATTGCATTTTAAAATTTATAAAAATGAATGTGGCGACAGTGACAGTTCCTAAATGCTTGAAAACATAAAGCCTTGTAAATGAAATGATAATAAAATATGTTATTAATAAACTAATTAAATTGGACGTTTGTGTTATCTGTTCTTATAATTATACATTATAGCTACATATAATAATAATAGATTTTTACAACTGCAGTCAGCGCCTCTATAGGTGAAGTAGGGAACTAAAGTTCCCTTGCTCAGAAGCGCTGACCTACACAAAACAAGTTGCCAGTCTATTTCAGTATTATATATTTTAGTTTGTCTAAATGAGCTCTTAGACTGAACTACACTACAGTTATGTTTAATCTTTCGGTTAGAAGTTTGTGACGGAAATCTCCAAAACACTATGTAGGATACCATACCCTATAATACAGAGACAGTCTCTAACAGTGCGATTATTTGTCTATATTTATATATAGACAAATATTTAGATTTCTAAAACTAAGAACAAATTCTACGATACCAGAAAAGAGTTATGAATATCTTTCAAAGAATAAATTATCAATTTACAGAACATTTTATTCTTAGAAAGTAATTTGCAACAGCAAAAGTTTTGTGAAAGTTGCGACTATTGGAGTTTGCGAACTCGTTTTAGCTATCGAGCACCATTTAAATAAATAAAATGGCGAAATTTATTCTGGGTAGGCCACCATCTTTAGTTCTATTTTCTACTAAAGTCAATAATTTTATCTACTTATACAGAAAGACTGCTCAGAGTGAATGGGATAACGGGAGTTAGCATGCATGATGGACAAATGGTTGTGACAGAATGTGAATAATGACGAAGACTCTAAGTTTACAAGTTATATATTATCGTCCCTTCCTTTCTTTAATCCTATGCATGTGAGTTTTGAGGGATTGTAAATGATATTTAATGATTACCTTATAAAACTATGACTAAAAATAGGCAAATGCCATCCACTTCAAGTAATTGGAATAAAAGCAGGAATATGACGGTTATAACAAAAATAAGTTTCCATCACTTGGAACCACCACATACCATCAATCCGACACAAAAAAGATGTTTATTACGCAATAAAATTACGTCAAAGGGATCCCCGTCTACGATTTGGGAACACCAAACGCTTCCCACTATTTAAATATACGATTATGTAGGATTGGCAACGTCCGAAATACGTAGACGTCTACGTCACAGGAAAGCTGGCAACGTCTTGACATTTCCAATTGAATTATGCTCGATTGTTGTAGTAGGATCCGTTGGGTAATGTAAGCGTTGTGTTTTGTCGGATTTCGGGTTGAGCTGTGAATGACAAGACGGGATGCGATTGTATTGTCGTAGGGTATTGTGGTTTTCAGCTAAAGGGCTCCGATTTAGAAGGTAAATTAGTTAGTGATGTTTTTACCATAAGAATTACAATATTTAATAAATAAATTAGTGGTTTCCTATAACAATATTTTTGGCAATAATAAATAGATATCATGTTACGTTATATTGGTGGATAAATTTCAAAATGTTTCCCTATAGTTAAATTGCTTATTGATTCATTTTCTCAACAAATAATTTTACATTGTAATGACAAAATTATGTGCAATATGTGGGTATTTTCTATGATAAGACTAGATTTTGTTTTTATTTTAAACCTAACATCCCACTAGTATTATAAATGCGAAAGTTTGGATGGATGAATGGATGTTTGTTACTCTTTCACGCAAAAACCACTGAACCGATTGAGATGAAACTTGGTATGTAGATAGCTGAAGACCTGGATTAACGCATAGGCTACTTTTTATCCCGATATTCCCACGGTATCGGGACTTACGCGGGTGAAACCGCGTGGCGCTGCTAGTTTTATTATAAACCCAACAGGTAACATATTTACAATCGCCTAAGGCAAAGCTGTCATTTCCTACAAACAGAAATGATAGTTTAATATCACCATGAGCCGATTTTATAAGCTATCCCAATGTTTTGTTTGGCACCCATTTGTCTGAGTTAAAGCCAGGTTAGGGTACAGTCTGCCTTCTAGCAAACTTTCAGACATGCTGGATGTTTTTTCCAACTACTTTTTTTTTTAATGCAAGCGATGATTTTCTAACAGTTCACAGGAAATTCGAAAAATGGTTATTAATGGATTGTAATTTTTACCCACACACAAGTTTGTAGCGTATTGAATGGGTAGCTTTACCTGAACGCTTGGATGACCGCCAAAGATCTCAGTTTTGAAATATTAAGAACAATATTTAATATAACATCCGCCGGCGCTACGATATGAACATTTATAATAGTTAAAATTAACATCCTTTATTGAACTATATAAATAAATAAATAATTAATTAGTTCAGATCTTCTTAACTTAAAAGAAAGTGTTGACGTGACTAAAAGTAGGGTCATACTGCGATAAATAATAATAATTCAGAAATATAAAAGGCTCCTTAGGGCTACGCAGAAGTATCCTTTACAAAGGATAAGCACTTGGTCATCTGTATTTGTGTACTTATCATAGGTACGTGAGACAAACTATCGCCTTTGCTTATTGCTACATCTGTCTATGGGACAAATATACCTAATATATAGCAATTATCTGTCACCGTTTACGCAAATATTTTTTTTTATTTATGAAACACTATCAGCGCCCCGCAGTTTCACCTGCGTAAGTCCTGATCCCGTGGGAATATCGGGATAAAAAGTAGCCTATGCGTTAATCCAGGTCTCCAGCTATCTACATACCAAGTTTCATCGCAATCGATTCAGTGGTTTTTGCGTAAAAGAGTAACAAGCATCCATACATCCATCCAAACTTTCACATTTATAATATTAGTGGGATTAGCTAATATGGTAGGTTTACTATTCCTAATAGTTCCCCATAGTTGCGTGCTGTCGACCCGTGACATTTTGCCGAACCTAAGCATGCTGCGACAATAACAAAAATTACTCTTACAGTAGACCATTCATAGTGTAATTACTATAAGCTGTTATTGAATTGTTCAAAATTTAGGACACAGAATTAAGAAAAGTAGCTTGTGCAGTTGTAAATTAGAACAAACGTGAAAGCCGAGAGCCTGTAACGCCACCATCATTAACAGTGACAATTTGATTATGAATAAGTAAGTGTTTTGCGCCACAATTCGCTATTAATTGTGGCGGATTATAATATTAATACAATAGCCAAGAGGATTACCACAATTGTTGGAATGCTAAAAACTCATTCATAAGAACGACAAAAAAAAATTAAGTACGAAATTATACTCAGAAAAATCTTGATGATTGTAAAAGCAGAATATAAAATTATTCTTATTTTCTTTTTTCTGGGATAAGGGGCAAATGAGCTGACGGGTCACCTGATGTTAAATGACTACCGCTGCTCATGGGGACCTGCAACCCAAGAGTCACAAGTGCGTTGCCTACCTTTAAGGTAGGAGTGAGGGTAGGGAAAGGGGGAAAGGTGGAAGAGAGGGAGAGGGGTGAGGAGGAACCGGGGAAGGGTTAGGGCATCCGGTAACCTCACTCATTCGGTGAAAAGCAATATAAGTATTGCTTCACTGCCGGTTTTCTGTAAAACCGTGGTATCACTTCGGTCAAGCCGGCCCATACGTGCCGAAGCATGGCTTTCCCACGATAGATATTTACCAACTTTAGATAGTTATAGCCAAGCCAGGCAGGCCTTTGGCCTGCAAAAAAATCAACTCAGAAACAAAGGTAGCACTCGCTCGAATCTATGAATATGTCATAACGTGTATTTTGGTTACTGGGGCAGTTGTCTGCCAGACCAGATGGTTCGTCTATTTTAAACTACTTTTGAGACGATATTTATTTGGAGATTCCTGTTATGTATTCATTATTCTCATGCCTGTGGCTCTTTGTACAAAATACATTCTCAAATGAATTCATACTACGAATGAAATACTGCAGAATGAAAGATTAAAAAGTTTGATAACCGGGAAATTTTGTATTTAATCTCAAATTCTTTGAAATGGTTTTCATGCAAAAATGTTGAATTGTGCAACGAAATAGATCCTTTAATTAAATGTACCGAAACTAAATACTTTTAACTACTTTTAATGACCGTGACGACAACCTATGCGTTGGGCACAAAGTGTTATTCATACGCCATTTCACTGCTCACCACCCTCATCTAGCCATATTCTCTTTCACGCAGTCCATATATCTCATCTTTGGTCATCTTCTACTCTTAGATCCGTTAACTTCCACACATAAAACTCTCTTTACCACATTTTGCTAACCTCTTCGCATCGCATGTCCATAACACAATAATCTATTGCTCTTCCGAGCAATCAGACTTCCTCTAATGTTGAATACTTCGACTGATTTTCCTAGCAGAAAGGAGTTTCTGCTAATGTTTTATTTTTTTTAATTTGTATAAGCTTATTCAAATATAAAAAAGAGCGTTATAATAATATATAACATCAAAATATGGTTTTCGTGATTACAAACTTTTATTTTGCGGTTGGAAAGTTGACTTTCCCAATCCCAATATTCAGATCTATGCAAATTATTGTAACCTTACCACTATTTTTGAGCTAACTTGACCAGACTATAAACAGTTAGATACTATGGAACTTACTCTAGCTCACTGTTTACTTCAATTATCATCATAAATCATAACAGAACCGTACAAGTTTGTCCAAACATTATACACAACACATCTATCACGGCTATTATCTTGGTTTTAGAGTATGTAAACTACTGATCTAAAAACTACTAATTGCAAGACAGGAGGATATTGCGGGTTGCATGCAGAACAGATTAATTTATCCTGGAACTCGCCAACTGTTATACCCGGTGTCACAGCAGTGGGAATGTGTTTAATCAGTCAAAGAAGATCCCTCGCTCCCTTTCGGAAATACTATTTTACTTTAAGTACAGTCTGCTTTGTGTAATATTGTATGTATGTCCACTGTGGGTCATAGTCAACGCCAATTGTTGAATCTTGTCCTACTCCAAGATGATATGCCAACTCATTGTTATTGTAACAATAATCCTGTTCCAGTTATTTACGTACTTTATTTGCCGTACTCTTGAGTTCAAAGTGACTAATTGTCATAAATTTTCAATCTTATCGAAAGATGTAGGTAACAATTGACGTTGCCGTTTAAATACAATAATAATAAATGAGGCCTTTAATCTAGCGAAGATACCGACTAATTACGCTTCAAAAGTGACGTGAAAGAGATTCGAGAAAACATTAAGCATTTATAAACGCTATTGTCTACAGTCTAGACAACTTCTTTACCACGATTATCGTATCAAGACAACAATGGGATTAAAAGATTTAATTTCATATTACGCGGTTTCTTGATTTATCTTATTATGATTTCTCTTCATTTATGAACAATTAAAAGGAACCAGAGATCGCTTGGTCGAATTTAGACGCGTGTAGCTTGATGTAGTCGTTTTCGCGTAATTTTTTAATTTGTAACACAAATTGTTTAATTTTTTTTAGCTTTCTGCACTTCTTCTATATATAAACTTTATGTATTCCAAATTTCACGTTCCTCATTTCCCGTTCCTCATTTCCCGTAATTTTCTTAAAATGCGTACGAAAAACTCTCTTTACGTATTAATATATATACATATAGAACGTTACTAAAGAGTTAGTTACATCACAAGCAAGGTCACCGAATTAATAAGACGAGGAATTTAATAAGTAACTTTCTAGCTACT
Source organism: Euplagia quadripunctaria (assembly GCA_963859945.1). NCBI lineage: Eukaryota > Metazoa > Arthropoda > Insecta > Lepidoptera > Erebidae > Euplagia > Euplagia quadripunctaria. The sequence goes on along the minus strand of OY982563.1, from coordinate 21,683,196 downwards.
TCTTAAAATTTGCAAATCATAATAATAATAATAAACTTGACACATCTCACACCCGGCCGTCTGATCCCAAACTAGCCATAGCCTCTACTATAGTAACCAGACTGCTGATAAACATACTTATTTATTACTAAATACTATCTATTCTATCTATAATACATATTATAGATAAATTACACTCATCACACCATTATTTGTCCTGGGTGGGAATCGAACCCACGACCTCTGGCTTTGCAGTCAGGGTCACTAACCGCTAGACCAACAAGCCAATAAATAATTGGGTATATTCTAATACACAAAAAAATATAACGAGATTTGTCATTTAACGCGCTGGTCGAGGTGACTGCAGTCACAAGTATTTATTGGATATAAATTTATAGGATTTATGTCAGGACAAGCGTAACTTATTGGGCATCTAAAACATCTAAACTTTGTAAAACTTGTTACTGTCAGGCCGTCATTACGGTTGGCTGGGAAACAATGCTTAAAATATATTTCTGACGTTGTATAGTTTTGTGCTATAAATAGATAAGAATACAACATATAAAAGTAGTTCGTGGTAAAGTAATTTTAAACTCTGTAAATAAAGGTCAAAGCTGCTCCTAAATAATTACAGCGGCCTTACAGTGCACCGGATAATTAAGAAATCGGCTACCCTTCAATAACAGTATAATTATACCTCCTACATACTCTCATTTCTATTTCTTAGAAGATAGACACTAAGGCACATGTATCGACTCAAGCGTGTGAGGAGTCAAATATATTCAAAATAGAAATGGCAAATTAAAAAACTGGTACCGGTCGACAACCTAGTCACGATTGTGTCCCTTCAACTCTGCTGAACGTAGTCCACACATGTCAATTTATTTTAGATGAAAGTACACGGCCCGCTTGATGGACATAATCAGCATAATTAAGCCATACTTTAGCTCCATCTAGCGAATACCAACAGAACTACATAAGAACTAGTGATCCTGCATCGCGCAATAAAAGTTTTCGCGCTCATTTTCCTACTAACTACCCAACATCAACCATTGGGCCGCGGTCCGTCAGGCACGATCACCTAGCCTGCTCGGAGAATTCTCCTTTCGTGTTGGAGGGAACGCACTCTTCCTTCCACGGTGGTAAATGTTTACTACTTATAATATTATTATATCAATAATTGTTTAACCCCTTAAAGGTTAAAATAATTTTACATTCGAATATTTTTTCAAGTACTCTCTTTGCTGTTATTATGTTATCATCATGAAAAATATAGGTAAAATACAATATTTTTATTTTTTTCCCCAGAAATTATCATGCATATTACTGCATTAAGCCACCCAGTACAAATTAATGTACAACTCATCCTCTAATTAGAGTGCAATCTTAATCATCATTATCAGGCAGTATTTATATCTCTGTGGTGCCTTATTTAGTATAAAGTGTCGGTATTAATAATCGCACAAAAACCGTGACAACCAAACAGGTGCGAGAAGAACTCATGCGCAGATCACTGCGTAAGCGGATCAACGTAATCCTTTTAACTTTACTGTATTAACTGCTGTTGCAAGATGTTGTGCGCAGTCGGTTAGGAAATACGATTATTTGATATAATCTTCTGCACCTGTTTTGATGTAAAGTGAATTATATAAAGATTTCAGAGAGAAATGCGGAATCACTTTAAACTCTATGTCATTAAACACAATTAAAGGTCAATTCAGATGAAGTTGCTGATTTCGGTACAAAATACCAAAATGATGCTTTATCGTTAAATGTATAAGAATATTTAAAGGTTTTGTTGACCACCACGTTGATGTTTGTTCAAGATTACCGAATTTTCCAGTCAGTGAAGTTGGGTCGTAAATATAGCCGCAAGCTGTAAGACACACGTCAATAGTATCTTCTCCGTAAGAAACTACGATACTCCAACAACAAACTAACTTACTAAACTGAAACTAATCACATCTATTTCTGCTCCAGGTTACACATCTCACGGGAGTTGAAACGTCATCCATTATGGATCTATTAGAGGCCGTTAATAGATAATACAACAGACGTCATTGGAAAACAGTGACGGTGTAGGTGTCATGACAGGTACATCTTGAATTAGATATGAACAAAATACTATGAGGGATAGTTAATGTTTGCAGCTTAATCAGATTAAATATATAAATCTTGAGTTAATCGCTAAGTAGTACCCAATATTTTTTTTATGAAATACGATAGCTGTTGTTTCGTTCTAAATGCACCCGTCATAAAGTTTGGCAATCAAAGATTAACAAACCTCCTCACCGTGCACCTTTGCTGGAGACATTGCTGGTTCCGATTGTTTTGCCGAAGCCAGAGTGATCTTGATCTTGGGCTGCTGTGTTTCTCACATTGTCTGAATGTAGGCTCTGCCAATCTGGTGGTCTAATCCCGTTATTAAACTAGCATTGATTCAGTAATTAGCAGGATACAGTGGAGGAACCACGAACGTCATCCGAACCGGGTTTTCTTTTTGAAAAGCTGTAAAGATATAGTTGATAGATCAGGCTTACGACTTCGTCGACTAGTGTTTTTGTTTTAGAAATCATCTATAAAGAAATATTCAAGTGAAAGTTTACGAAAAATTAACCAGCCAATTGACATTGAGTTGAGCGAGTGTATAGCGCGCAAGAATATGGAGTTTCTTATAGTCTCGTATCAACGTACTGGATGGCGTCCAATACAATATTGGTTTTCGTCCCAAGCAAAAAAGGTTATACTAAGTTGACATACATACATTTAAACCAACGGTCTAAACCAATTCTCACCTTGTCGAAGTTATATACAATCGTTACATTGCTGTAAACCAATAAAATGTAATGTTAGATAAATGTAGCAATGTCTTTAGGGATAGAGTTTAACGGTACGAAACAAATTAATCTAATTTGTCGTTCCATGTTCAAGTCCTCCCATGATGACATTAGCATATATTAAACTTAATTTATTAACAAAAACATATCTGAATTACTGAACTGCACAATCATTCATCAAAATTTTACATGTCGCTATCCCTTGACTAATCTAAACGGCCATGTCACCGCCCAATGGAATAGCACTCCATAATGTAGCTACCTGGCTACCTAAATACTTGTACACTGAATTTTAGTTTATATACCTCCGCTGTAAGGGCGAATTTTGCGTGTATATATTTAAAGATTGGTAGTATTGAAAGTATACGTAGAGTTGTGACTAATGCATCAACATTAAATAGTCCAACGGGACATGTCTGCAGCGGTGGATGGATCGTGCTCGATATTTGTTCGATCATCGGCACTAATATAAAGTAATATAGTGTTGCGTATTGGTTTCTGGTATCATGAGACTTTGAATGGAGCTTTAGAAATAATCCTTATTGACATTATAAATAAAATATCTATTGGTAGGGTATTCGGATCGGACGGAGCGGCAACCGGATGGCGAGTGGTCACTGGTCACTGGGTTTCAAAATGATACAAAACAAAACGTAACTTGACGAGGCAACCGGGTGAAAAGGCGGTTGCTTTGAAATTTATATCCTATTTAAATAATAAACCTATTTAATAGAAAAAAAATTGCCTTCCGTAACATGCAGGCCATTTTCGTACTCGACAATTGAGAAAAAGTTATGAGGCAACCGCTCCAATATCGGTCCGTGTGCGTGTTCTAGTGCACGTGTGCGTGTATGCGTGTGTGTGTGTATGTTGTGTGGAAGCTCTTAAAGCTCATGTGCAAACAGAAGCTACTAAAAGCGTATACAGGATATGTACACGAACGAAACCAGAATGGCAATCACGAACACTAAACTCACTAAAAGAGTCGGTTTTCGAAAGACGATCTCTAAACATGACAGCGGAGGAAATGACATCAGAAATCGTGAGAAGGGACATAGTAGACATACTACAGATGGGTACAAGGCTAGAAGGGCTTGAATCGAACAAAAATGGTAGTTACGAGTGGTACACCGATGGATTTACAAATGTCTTGATGTAGGTTGTTCCATTCACGGAGAGAGGCCAAAATTCAGGTAGAGGCCTCCATCTTTCAGGCCGAACTCTTCGCAATAAACAAATGCGTGGAGATCAACCTCGGAAGAAAAGTAAGACAACAACACATCACATCCGACAGCCAAGCGGCGCTATTGGCACTAAACAATTATCTAGCAAGTTAATACAAAATTGTGAAGAAAACCTGAACACACTGGGACAATCAAACAGAATCACATTAAGATGAGAGATGGCAATGAAAAAGCCAATGAATTCGCCAGAGCAATTAGAACTTTGCTCGTATTCATACATATACATAGTTTAAAACGTAGCTTTCTTGTAATTTTAAAATACCGAAATCTCGGAAGGCTCGTTCATGTTAACATTTGAGTTCATTCATCCTTAATCATTCTACCTATTCCGTCCTATGGTAATAACTATTTTCATGTACAATAACACTTATTTCAAACGGTATAATAAGTTCGCGTAACATTGTATTTTATGACTGGAGAGGCTACATTTTACAGTCTTCACTAGACGCTTAATTATAGTTATAGTAATATGGATTGTATCCTAAATAGGTTTGGGTGTCTACTTAATAACCTTGGCTTGAATGGTGTAACTCTTAATGGCTTGATGCTTTTGATCTCATTGTAACACGATTCCTACCAGCTTACCTTCATAACCTTTAAATGTTATATTACTTTTTCAAATTAAGATCCTTTGTCAAGTATTACGCTACTGATTATTCATCGTCTGATGGTTTTAACTTGTGCTTTGTAAATCTAAGATCAATTTCTAATTATATGTAACTAGCAACCCGCCCCGGCTTCGCAGGGGTAGTAGAGACATCTTCAACAATCATTATCACATTTCCACCAATTTACACAAAACGTTAACAAATTATACACCTAAACCTTTCTCGTGAATCCCTCTGTCTATTGGTGAAAACTGCATGAAAATCCGTTCCGTAGTTTTTCAGTTTATCCTGAACAGACAGGTGCGGCGGGGGACTTTCTTTTATAATATGTAGTGATACTCATATGTAATGAAGAATACCAGTGGTGAAGTATCCATGTAACAGGATATCCATACCGGCTTAAGTTGGTAACTTATAAATAGTAAATTTATTTTTAGGAAATTTATAGTTCTTTGACAATTATCTACTGTTGTTAACGTAACGGCTAACCGGAACATTTTATAATCACTAGAGATCGCGTGGTGGTCGAATTTCGACCATGGTTTATTTCATTGGCCAATATTACTTGACCTGTCATTGTATAGACTTTTGTACCATGACAGGTCAAAATATATACTGGACACTCATAGCTGTATGTACCCGTTTTTGCATTTTTTTTTAGCTTTGTAGCAAATATTGTTAAAAATTTTTAGCATTCGTCACTTCTTCTCTGTGTAAACTATAAGTGTGCGAAATTTCATACTCCTCCGTCCGCCCAATTTTCGTAAAAAGGGATCCAAAGTTTTCGCTTCACGTATTAATATAAAGATAATAAACAAGATCATGAAATAGTGTGTGGTTTAAATTATTGAGGAGAAAACTCACGTCACGTCCAATAAATATATTACGAAAATTCTGCAAAGAGCTTTTCTTCTCAATAAATACTGTCAGTCAGCGGTTTGATCAACACGTTTGACTGACGTGGCAATTTGCAAACAGGAGAGAATGACGTCACGAAGGCTTTGTCGACATTACTCGTCTGAATGTGTGATGTGTCTGACAAGCTTTTGACTTAAAAATATTCTAGAAAATACCTCTTCACTAAGGTTTTCGGTTCGGTGCGTTTAAAAATCTCTATTTCTTTAAATATTTTTTTGTTCCGAACTTACAGCTTAAAAATATTGCAGATTATTTTCATTTAATGATTGGTTATTATGTACTGGAGTATTAGCAGGCAGATAATAACTCGAATGGAACAGATCGTAGTCACGGGTGGTCAGTCCACCCATGACCACGATCGGTGCCATTCGGTCACCTTAAAAATATTATCGCGATTATAAAAAAAAGCCGAGTTACAAATCTTATATTACCAGTATATGAAAAGATTATTTTTTAAGTAATCTAACATTGTAAGACAAAGTCAGTTTACCAGGTCTCAATATATTTGCGTTTCAGCACAAAACTTCTCTGTGAAAATACTCAAAGGCTACCGAATCTAACTTAAACGCACCATTGCCTTTAAATCAGTCAACTCCGACCCCGTGAAATACAGAGGAAAACGCAATTACAGCAAAATAGCAAATTACATTGTTTGCAACAATTGTGCTTTCATTGTGGAAAATGGTTGTTCACTTGTTTACCGCTCCATTGAATGAAATGCAACTTTTTATGTATAAAATATTTCGGCTTAGGTTTATTGATAAAAATTGAGGTGGTATTTGTGTGATGAGCTTGATCATTTGTTCTGTGTCTGGGTATAATTTGTCTAAAATATATGTATGTATTTAGATTGCCGGGGTTCTCAGGGATTTCCTTCCTAGGGTACACCTGAGGCCCCGGCTGTAAGACCCGGTGATGGAACACTGTGTGGTTTTAGTCGGTTCGAGTCCGACATACCACCTCGCCGTTTGGCCCCGGTGAGGTGATGACCCGTGGGGGTTTCCACACATTAAAAAAAATAAAAAAAATAAAAAAAAATGTATGTATTTAGAAACATATAAGTATGTTTATCACCAGTCTGTGTACCATAGTACAGGCTCTGCCTAGTTTGGGATCAGACGGCCGTGTGTGAGATGTGTCAAGTTATTATTTCTATTATTGACACAAGTATGTACTTTGTAAGTCTTGGCGGATGCTTCTAAAGTATTCAAGTATATATAGTTACCTAGTTACTACATATTGATAATGCGATACTTAATCCTGGTTTATATTTTTTTTTATTATATTATCAATACAAATAACTGACTGACGATTCCCACTGTTTGTGTGTCCGTTGTTCGCATGTTTGTAAATTCCCCCGCAACACAGGAGTCATGAAGAAAGAAGAAGAAATAAATAAAATTGAAATGTCTCTCTGTCTGTTTGTAATGTTAAAATAATAGTTTCCTTTTAAGGTTATACAGTGTTTTTTGCACGACACCTATGCCTAAAATTCGGTGGCTAATCTCCGGAATGGGTGGACCGATTTCCACGGGACTTTCACTCGCAGATAACTGGTGTTATAAGGAGTAACTTGGGCTACTTTTTTTTTTAAAAAGAATTAGGGTTCCACGCAAAACATATAAATATACACGCAAACGAAGCCGCGCGAAACTGCTAGTTATTAATATTATACTAACGTCAATATTATTTTGTTTTCTTTTTATATATTTGATTATTTGTAGAAAATAACGCTGCGACCAAAAACGCGAGTGAATTGCGGGGCAAGGCTAGTAATATAGTTAACTAGCTGCTTGGCCCGGTAAGAAGGGTCTTGGACTTGGCATTCATGGCGTTCAAACAAACAAATAAACACTGCAGCTTTATAATATCAGCAGATGTAGATGGAACGAAATTCGAAAGAAATTTCGCGACCGAGATAGACCCCCGTAGACGGAAACTAGTTAGGTGTGATTAAAGGAGTTTGACTTCTTTGTTGCAGTATTAAAAGTCGAAATTTCAGCAGTTGACATTAGGCTATAGTAACTTAGATAAAGCGAGATATTACGTCAAATACTCAAAATCGACTTTAAAAAAAACTAGAAGGTTCTCAATTCGATTTTTTATATTTTTGAAGTGAAAACTTCTTTAGGCACGTTGGGCCAGTTTTGGTATGGGGATAAAGCACTGAACTCGCGTGACCGTCACGCTCAGATGACATTACAGATATGTGTGTGTATGTGTTTTCACTTCTGACGTACAGACCTACACTGACAGTTTTTTTTTATATTATTAAAGTCGGTAAAACGTTTTTTAATTATACGTTATATTCATTAGTCACTGGGGTATCAGTAATGTCAGGATAGTACTATTTCATGTCCTACGATTATATCTCAGCTTTAAAACATAAAAAATAAGAGAAAAGCCAATTTCAATCCACTACCTGACAAATCACATACCTATATAAATCGCTTTGTCAAAATATTTATAATAAAAATGAATAAGTCTGTCTAACTTTACAAGTATTTATTGGTGCTCATAAGTTTTCGTTGTCAGTCAGAAACTTTTACTTACGCTAATAAAAAAAAGAAATGAGCGGCATTATTATATAGTTAGGCAAGTTCTAAGGGTATTTTTTTTGAAATAGTACGTTATATCAAAGTTTTATTCTTCGAGAAAAATATTTCTTCGAGAAAAGGCAATGCCGAGAAATATAAAAGCATTAAATCTTTTCACGTTTCACATATCTAGCTTTCTTATTTTGTCGGGAAACCAGTTTACCTGCTGGCATATCATGTGCGATGATTGCCATATTTTAACTGACAATGATATACTTTAAACAATGTCCAATACAAAAAAAAAAATGTGAAGAAGAAGTAGAAAAAAGTTTTTAGTTTTTTCCATTTTTTCTGGACACATTTTCCAATATTTCTTGACGTAAAAGTGAAATAACAGTTCAGCGGTTTTCAAGTGATGCAATGGATAACTAATATCATTATTTAATTTTTTGTGTTATTACTTTGTGTATCAACTTCGTAGTGAAACTAAATAATGGTCAACGCGCACTAGATATTCTAGACATTCGCTAAAAATATTCGCAACGATTTTGAACAATTTGAACATTTTAATAAACTTGATGTTTAATAAATATTTGTAAGAGTAACATTGATGTTGTTTAATTTTTGTCAGGACTTTCATGGGTGAAATAACCAAATGAAACGTTATATAAATATATAGAAACAGTATATATTTATATATACATTGTGTATATATTTATTTATTTAAACTTCCTGCCAATACATATGCATAAGGCGGACTATACTTGTTGTCGTTGTTGTTCTGAATAAGGGTTATCTTTATATCCGTTAGTTCCATGTTTTTGAAGTCCTCCACGACACATGGATGAGTTGGATGTAGGTACTAAAGAAAAAAAAACATGTCCAATTACATCATCGATTTCCATAAATACCTTAATATTTATTTAAGGAATTTCAAAGTTACTAATTGTAACTAATATCATACATATTTGAATCAAGTTTCTAAAAGTCTGGAGAGGAAAAAAAGGGGCCTAATTTTTACTTTCTTTCAGCGGAAGATTGCGTATTATGGATTAGGACTTATGAGTACCTGTCACACTTTTTAACCGGGCTATTTGCTTTAATAGTACCTACGGTTTACCTTCCCTGTCTATTTATAATATAATTTTATAATTTTTTTATTTGTTAATACTTCCTGCAAATACATTGTAAAAGGCGGACTTAATGTTAATGTAATGGCAGTCAACCTTTTGGGTGATGCAAAACTGTGTGTGGCAGGTGTATATTTAATAGTCATAACATAAAGGAATTAAAAACAAAATGTATTATGTAAATAAGCCAAATGTACTAGATATACATACACATATAGTAAATATATGTACATACGTATATACATACACATATAAATACAAATACATAAATGATAAAGACAGTTGTAAAGTGTTATTCTGATGATTCCGCCAATAAATCTCTGTAGAGCTTGCGTACTTTAACCTTAAAAGTGAACTGGTTGGTGGGTAAAATATTTAACAGATTTTCGAGACATCTAGATCAAAGTTTGAATTTGAAAACATATAAGATCTCCAAACCTTATTGTTAAACTCCACGAAGGTCACAATAAAATACTAAGAATATTTACAAATAAGACATTCCATTCCCAGTGACATGTCTGTCAGCGAGCGATTTATGTTCTCGCTATGAACAAGCTTTCAACAACTAAACTGCGTGTCAAACGTTTATCGTCGTGCACATGAACTCCGTTCCGTGTAACAACTATCAATATTGTTGCTTGTCAGTAATGGTTCCGTAAATTATCAGTTATGAACAGCCGTTTTATTGGTGCTTTACAATGGAACAGTCAAGTTGTTCAACAGACTTTCACTGCTTCGCACAATCTTGCACTATTTCTATTTATTAAGGATATTCGGATACCTTTATCAAGGGGTGAAGACTCATCCCGCATGAAACTTTTAATTCTAATACAACTATTTCGCTTCCGAAGTTGTCTTATACGACACTATTAATTGTTCTATTTATGTTCTCCTGTCTTCCCGGTTTCCAAATTGTTCTGAATCATTAAGGGATAATAATATGATGGGGGCGTAACAATATGATTTATAGGAAACCAGCCGGTGCCCGAGACTTCATCTTCTTCATCATCTTCATCTTCTTCACCACCAGTGTCATTTCCGCGACAGAAAGCAGCATATGTCCTTTTCCGAGATTCCCTCTACCTTTATACCAAAATTCATTAAAATTGGTTTAGCGGTTTAGGCTTAAAAGGTAGACAGCGTTACTTTCAAATTTATAATTTTAGTATAGATAATATTTGAAACTAAATATGACTATAGACCTTTTCCCATTTAAGCTTCTAATGATGTAATGTTTCGTTGAGCGAGTATTGAAGTTGTTGCTTTGAATTTTTTAATTGACTAAAACCACAGGCCGCCGTGCCGCTCCTCCTCAGTTCACTGAAACCAGCAGCAGCAAATGTACTCGCTCTGCAGGTTTACTGCATGATTGTCACACATGTCTGATGAATTGCGATGATAGCACGTATGTTACGGAACTAAATAAGTTGAGACTGTAAACGGCAAATTTAAGAGCCCATAGTTTATCAAGACTAGCCGATATTTTCAAAAATCTTGACCAGTCGATACCGATATTTAGAAAACATGTTTGTTACAAAATGCGCCCCGCGTCATCCGCGTAAGTCCTGGTGCCGTGCGAATATCGGGATTAAGAGTAGCCTATGTGTTAATTCAGGTCTCCAGCTATCTACATACCAAGTTTCATCGCAATCAGTTTAGTGGCTTTTGCGTGAAAGAGTAACAAACATCCATACATCCTCATAAACTTTCACGTTTATAATAGTAAGAAGTAGGATTCATACTAACATTAATTAAAAACATAATTCTATTGTTTTAAGAGATCATTATTTAGGTTACATTTTATTTACCAATTGGACCAAGAAATCAAGGCGTAAACACGAGTAATCAGATATCTATTTCGTAGAAAACAAGATATCTTCAGGGTTTGATTTATAATACTAGGAATATAAACTGGGACGGTGCTGCCGGATAAACCGATTTCCTTCAGCTTCAAGTCAAATAAATTAAGCTTAGCTATAGGTACAGTTGACAATTAACTTGATATTTCAGTATTACTTTATGAAGCAGTCAGTAACTTGTAACTGAAAATAGAGCGCACTTGATAGTAGATATTTACAGATGATTATAACAGATGCCGGTCACTATCAGCTACATCATGAGTATAGATTTCAAATGATAATGGTATAATGACTTTCAAACGGACTTTTGGCAATGATTAGATGTTATCCTAACTATTATATTATAAATGCGAATGTGAGTTTGATTTTTTTTACATTTAATCTCGAAAAAAATGTTTTGAAAAGGGCAAACGCTAGTTACCAATAAGTAAGAATAAGAGTAACAAGGCAATCGGAATCTCTTGAAAGTGATTCCGGGATTGGAGTAACCCTGAATCAGCTCTTGCAGTGAGTTAATCATACATTTCAGTGCTGACTCTAAAATTATAAGGTAATTTTTTTTTTGTAACTTGTTTTGTAAACGGAAGCACATCCTGCCTGATGGTAAACGGTAATCCGTGTCTGAAAATTCTTGCAACACAAACAATTAACCAACCAATACTAATATTAGTTGAGTGCGACCTTCTGCAGAATGAATGTGGTACTTTTGGTACTAGACCAGTCAAGTAACGCTAGCTCAAGCAGAAACTTGCTGTGTCCTGTCTCCTAACATCCTGATGACCCTTAGCAACTGCTTTCACATCTCTTTATTTTTAGATATATAAGACTTCGCGAAATTGTATACTATGAGGCAGTTACTATGCTGGCCATAAATAGTTTAAAAAAATCTGCAAGTAATTTGGTATGTACTTACTGTATAATGATACAGTATATATACTCATATATGATATTTTGACATAATCAGTCATCTTGTTTAATAAAACGTCTTCCATACATCCATATTTCATCCCACTCTCGCCTTTCGCTGTCAAAATTCTGCAACGTCGTGGACTTATTAAAAGGAGTGTCGTCGTTAATAAGCCTCTGTGCAAAAGCCTTATATTAAAACATGCAAATAGAAAGTGATTTATGCGTGAAATGTTTAGAAGTGGCACAAATGGGTTTTGTATCGAAGAATTAATGTCAAACATGTTCGTATTCATAGAGGCATTGAAGGGAGTTAAGTAACTTTAAAATTTTACAACATATATAATAAACTATTTTCGAAGATAAAACATGAAATTATAATCAAATATGCATACATATAACTTTTGTACATTTCCAGATCATCCACAATGTGTTCTCGAAACCGGCGTAAGGACCCAAAGAGCTTGAAGATTGAAGGCTTTTAACTAAAGTTATAACTAATTTAGATGTTGAGAAATTGTTCGGTTACTTAAGGAACCCTATAGAAATCTACTTCGCTAACTACACAAAGCGGAAAGTTGACGTCTCGCGGTGTTCGACTCTTGAATAAGATAAAATTACAGGCTCGTTAAGGCTATTAATTCAACAATTTAACGTTACTGTTATACAACAAGATTTTCAAGAATTTAGACTATTCTATAATTTCACAACTAGTTTTAATTCGTTTGGGTTTCAAAATTGACTGGTCATTAAATTTTGGTTGCTTGAAAAGCCTGCAATCAAATCGGACCTGCTATGTAATAGTACTGATTAATTTCTAAATTATATTTGATATCCGCTTTTTTCAATAAAGGAAGTGCCTATTGGTTCTATTCCATATCCGTATATAATTTATCGTTATTAATTGTTTTAAATAGTATTACAAAAAAAATATGTGTTGCTAACAATGACAAGGAATTAAAAAGAACGAAGAATAGTTGGTAATAAAATATGAAGGACAATTTAAATTTGTAACTTTTGTATTTTATATCATAAATTATCTTATCTTTAAATTAAAGTATAATCTGTCCGTGTCCTGTACATAAGAACTCTAAGAAACTTTTGTAAAACTTTCTGAGTGGCTTAATAGGCACATCATCTTTATGAAATGAAACAAGAGCATCAGTATGTTGCAGTTGTGTTAATGTTCACATTAATACAACCCTACCTGCAAAGAATATAACAAGGTGGGTTTTGACTGAGGATGAACACCATGTTCAAACCATTGCTTTTAGAACGTCAAATTATATGCAGGTCGACTAACCAGCTAGAAGATTTAGGTCACAGAAAACAATAATACTCAATTAACAGAAACCAATTAATTGAATACGTTATAGTTTAGATAGAAATGAACTATTTACGACGAAAGGCTCAAATACTTTAGTGAGATGTTTCATTCCGTATAGCTTATAATTCCCAAAGCAAAATGGAACAAACATACACATCCAATTGCAAATGTCATCGTAGTACTTATAAAGGCGTTCGAGACGAACAATAAACACTTTTATTACGCATTTCATGACCAATAAATTATAATTTCCACGACGATATAAATTACTAAACACAAAGCTGTAAACAAATATCAAACGTGTCCTTTTTGATATTTGTTTTGAACGTAAATATGAAATGGATTTTCTGTGTAGACTTACACAAGGTCTAACGCTGGGGCCTATACATCTTACTTAATAAGAATCATCTACAAAACATCGTGTCTTTTGTTTATGTAAACAAGTGCAGAAAGCTATTTTTTTATAAATATGTTAAAAAATACGTGAAAACGTTAAACTACACGCGTCTAGTATATTATGTTGATCTGTCGTGATATGGAAAGATATACAATGACAGCTCAATTTATACTGGCCATGAAATAAACCACTCAACAATTATTTTGACCACCAGGCGATCTCTAGTCAATATTATTTCATGTAATTCAGATTCAAAACAGATGAGTAATCAGAATAAAAGGAATCAAAAAGGGTGTGACTCTTCTAGATTTTGCTACGGCGGCCTTACTTTAAATTTGATCAGCTTTGAGAACAGTCATTCATTTTCCTTTATTTCAATCACATCCCTCTTTATTTTTAAAATTAATCCACCAAACATGCATATCCAAGACAGACTTAACTCATTTCTACAATTAAACAAGAAAATAGCGCTCCTTGCGAAAATTGCGTACGGAAAACAGCTTACGGCAAGATATTAATTTCCAGCGGAAAATTTAAACTGTTCATTATATAACAGATTCAACTTAATTTTCATCTTGCCGTAGGAATCGGCAAACTAGCAAGATTGTTCAGCATAATTTTTTCTTTAGTAATTAATCGACTTTAATTTGTTGAAAAGTACGCTATCTGCCCAAGCAGCTTTCTCGAGAAAAGTAACACTAAGCAAATAGCATTTTAGCGAGCAGTTGTTTATAAGAATAATGTGTACACTTCGTATTTCCTGCGCTTTTCGCGTTAAAAAAATGAAACGGTATCTGTGGACAAAGTAGGACGTTTATGCAGAGACAATGGAAATAATCATTTCCTTAAATTCTGGTGTAGACAAAATTGTTATTCTTTTTAGACGTACATGCGTTGGTTGTGGTTTATGTGTAACGAAAGATTATGAACAACAACAAAAACTTATAATTTTATATATATATTTATTTTGAAGTTCAGTATTGTATTGTAAATAACTAAGAATTCCTTAACGAATAAACCATCTTGCAACAATTAATCAGGTTGGCCATCGCATTAATTATATTCTCATGTATCATCATCATAGTGGCTCAGACCAAAATTTTGGAGAATATTGATACTGAAATTGGCTTAACAACTCGTTAATTAAAGATAATCCGACAAGCCACGGATTTAACACGAATCCTTCTACCACTCGAAGACTCCAGTTTTCCGTGGCTATTAAATTAATTGTGAGTATTTACATACCAGTTCCTGCAAATAATTTAGTTTTTTTTGTTTTTAAGGTGACTTGATCAAGAGTGTTCTTAGCTATAATTAAAAAAAATCTGTTCAACCGTTCGATGATCAACAGCTCTTTTCTATTCGTTGATGGGATATTTGAGTGGGGGGGTATTCTTAATTTTTAACTTATGTTATTACCTAAGAACTTACTAATGAGTTCTACACTACCTGGGAAACATCGGTGAGCCCTAAACATAATTAAAGTGAGAAGGAACTGAAAAGGTATTAATATGTATGGATATTGTATGAAGATACTGTTGTAAGTTTAAATAAGGCAAAACAGAACCCAAAAGTAATTCCGGGAATGAGTTATGTTATATAAGAGCATGGTGAATAATTTCTAGTGAAAAAACTCTTCAATTTTAATCTTTCACTATTTATCTTCGAAGTATAAACTATTTTCAACAAAATTGTTTCTGAGAATGAACATAGTCATTTATTAACCCCCGACGCAAAAAGAGGGGTGTTATAAGTTTGATGTCTGTGTGTGTGTGTGTCTTTCTGTGACATCGTAGCTCTCAAACTGATGGACCGATTTCGATGTGTTTTTTTTGAAAGCCAGTTTCCTTGCGGTGGTTCTTAGCTATGTTTGGTTAATATCGATCCAGCAGTGTAAGAGTATCAGCTCTTTTCCAAAATGATGTAAGGCATTTTGTAACCGTTGAAGGGATTTTCGAGTCGGGGTGTTTTAAATTTTAAATTTATGATTATTGAATTACAAAACACATTTGTATCGAATTTTACATATTAACATGATGAAATAAAACTAATATTTCGTACCTTCATACATATTCTACCAAATACGTCCGTAACCTTATCCTCCAAAGATGGAGCACGGCTTTTAATCAAAATTTACACACCACGGTACATGATTTCATTTTGTGAATAAAGTGTCCTTAATTCACAGCGAGAAAGTCTCGTAAAGATCTTAAAGTCAAACGCAATGAGAAGACGTTTGGAAAAATAATTAAAGATAAGAATTCTATTGTTCAGGAATTGAGGAGATAAGGTTCAGTGTACACAGAAGTCATGTACGTCTATTAAATACGTTTATTAAAAATAGTTTGGATATTCACACGCTTTTTTTTACACAAGTAAATTGGCAGAAAGGCACACCAACCGCGTGATAGTGACCAGTTGTCGACGCCAATAAAGCGACAGCAAAGTTATGCGGTTACCGTAGCGTATCCACAGAGGAATATTATTTTGGAAGCGAATTTCTGTAGGGCAATTTTCTCTATCAACTTATTTATTACTTATATTTTGTTAGTTTTATAAGACGTGATACTCAAGACGTGATATTTGAAAGACACCGGCTCAAAATATAAATATTTCAGTACAGCTAACATGAAATCAAATACCGGCAAATTAAATTAAAAGCACAATTTAATACCACAATGGAATGTAAACCGATTCCACAATTGGATGAAACGAGTTAGTTAAATAAAAGCGAAATGCTTGTGAAAATTTTCTCAAAGGATGATTTTTTTTTAAAGATCCACAAATCAACATTTTTCAGTTTTAACGTGTTTGCAGAAATATCCTGAGGGCTTAAAATATGTATGATTATGATTTGACTTTATAAAAATAAAATTATTATTTGGTAGGTACTCCAGTCACATAAAAAACAATGTAATGGTAAGATGTAAGGTGACTTTCACGTGAGAAGTTTTTATTGTACGATTTTCATTTTGCGAATTTACCCTCAACTTGATGGAAAAACTTACAAATTAAACTACGAACTTATATTTAGGTCGTATTATGCCGAGGTTTGAACAAATTACACAAACCTTTATCTAAGTAAATTTAAATGTAATCCCACAAGAACGGATGACTGACTAAATATGACTGAGTCTGAACGTACGTGAAAGTCTGTGAGGGTGTATGGATGTTTGTTACTCTTTTACGAAAAACTACTGAACCGATTGCGAAAAAACTTGGTATGTGGATAGCTGGAGACCTGGATTAACACATAGGCTACTTTTTATCCCGATATTCATACGGCACCTAGACTTACACGAGTGAAACCGTGGGACGCAGCTAGTTAATACTATATAGTTACTAGAGACGTGCGTGACTAGCGGCGAAAGTTTCTCATTTAGAGTCAAAACTTTTTAAATTCAGATTTTCAGGTATGGAACAGATTGTCATTTCATCACGAATTTGACTACCTACCGCGTAGTCTTCTTATCTCTATATTTAGAAATAAATCTACTAAATCCTCCGCAATAGCAAGGCGAATCATAATAATATAAGCATTACGCCTTTTCCCCTAAGGGGTAGAAGACGAGACTTGCATTTTGGAAACTTATGATAGGCCCCAGGTGGCGAGTTGATTGTCAAGTGTCGGGCACGATTCCAAATTGCTTTTCCTAATGGAACCGGAACTGAAATTTTTTGGCCCATCAATAAAAACCCAATGCAGCACGACCTGGGACTCCAACCCCCTGGGTTTCAGAAATCATAAGTTTTCGGTTTTATCACCTTTCTGTACCTGTATAATACGAACAAATTCTACATGTACTTATTGTAGTAAATATTAGTAGCAAGTACTGTAAAGTAATATTCTCTTTGATCATATTAAATAATTCTCAAGCGGTTTTGGCGACGTCAAGGTATCAAATCACACTAAAAGAAAAATGTCCTCATATATTTTAAAACATCAAATAGAATGGTCACCAACGTCATAAAGGAAAATTTAAAGGTTCATAACATTCGACTCACGTGGGCCCAGCCGGTATTAATTTCTCGCAAATGCACAAAATATGGCCCCCTTAGGGCTACCACTCAAGCTATCTACACTATTCTACACGTTTCGTAAATTAACTTATTTTATTTTTAACAATTTCAAACAATACAGTAGGAAGTATGCTATGTTAGGCGTTATTTGAATATATATACATATTTACCTACAACTATGAAATGTACCCAGTTAATCGAAAGGAAATTGTGTTTTCAGTTCAAATCAAAGATTTCCGCAATTACGAGTACAGCCAATTAAAAAAAGCAGACTGACATCAATGAACTGAAATATTTTCGAGCTCTAAAAGTAAATTTATGTAACAATACCTATAATTGTTTTGTAATAATAACATACAATTTGAATGACAACAATACAAATGAAACTCTAAGCAATATTAGAACACTAAAAGTATAGGTAAAGTATAGTAGGAAAGAATTACTGCTGTAGGTAAAGTGCCTAATAGCCGCAATAAAGAACAATAGGATGGATCGAAGTAGGTAGTTTGCTATTACTTGGGCTTTAATATGATTAAGGGATTCACCTATTACTTTTCTATGTTAACTTTAATAAGATCAAAATGAAGTACGATTTGAAATATTAATCAGATCCAACACGGCGTTTAGATCCTATTTGGTCTAAAGGAATTTCGTACACTTACATCCAATGAGTAAGAGCATACCCTCTAATGAGCTTTCATGAAATTTTGCATTGAAGTCAAATCAACAGCGTTGACATACACAAACTAAGACGAGATGGTACGCTCTCGCTTTCATATATGACTTTATTTCGTTATAAATTATGAAAAGAGAATAGTCTATCTAAGTCTACCTTCAGACTTTCAACTTATCGCGACCTTAGCTCGTAGTATCTTGACCCAATGATTAAAGGAAGGAATATTAGTTGACACTAATATACCCTATTAAATTCTCTTTCTGGAGATGCATTGCTGATCAAACATTTAAATATATTTTAGTTTTTTCATACAGACGCTGCTATTTATTTCAATTTCTTTATACAGTCCTTTAATGATTTCTGCACTGTAGTCACTTAAAAGGAAACTGTCTGAATAAGGATTGCAGTGTGTGAGAACCCTGGGTAAGCTGTTATACCTATATATTTGCCCACTTCCGTACGTGCCGAAAACGCCCCATATGTTAGTATTACGGTTAATGAAATAAAAATGAAAGATTATTTCTGGCAAAATTGTGGGTTAATAACGGGGGAATGATTTGTGGACGTAAGTGAAAACAGTCGTTTATATAGGGTGTTGGTGACAAGTTGAAACATAAGAGAAAGGTATTGGTTTTTATTTACATTTTATTATTTACATTACTGTTCGAGAAAATCCTTGACAATGACGGTGATGGAATTTCATCTCAAATCTAAAACCTGGTCGCTATTAATCTAACGAAAATAATGACTTTCACTGATTGCATTGAACTGATTGCAAATTGGATGATAGGTACTTGATATCTGTCTATACCTGTAACCACGATCAGTAACAAACTGAAAATCGGTATTTCATCTTAAAATGATAGGATATACATATATATATATATTATCTTTACAGAATTTAATAAAACGCACTGTAATGGCTATTCACAGACTATAACCTTTTTACTTTTTATGAACCAGCAATAGAGTTTCGAGAGCGAGTGCTAATATAGGCGTGTGTCGCCCCTACCAGCCATTTGTGAATCCGGCGGATTGCCAATCGGTAGGTATATAAAACGCAATCTTGATCGATCGATCGATCAAGTGATGTAGCCCTGCCCAGATATCTCGTGTTTGTTTGCCCAGTCTTTATAGGTACCGGCCAAAAGCAAGTCTCTCTTTGCTAGTCTTACACCATTGTATTGAAAGAAAAGAAAACCGATCATAATTAGGTAGGTGTGGGTTGTTATAGTAATTTCGAGAAACAAAACGTAACCAGTTACTTAAAAAGCGTCATTAGTTTCTAGAACGCGGGATTTTCGTAACTACTTTTAATAAACGGCTACGGCAGCTATTGCAACGCTACGTAGTTAACGTAGCCAGTAGCCGCCGTCTCAGGTTTAAGCTACGGTTTAGTGGCTATACAGTTACGTCCGTTAACGTCAAAATCAAATGACTGACTGACATTACACTGACTGCATGTAATGTATGGTATCTTTATTTGTTTGTATAGCTATGATTAAGTAAACGCGTATTTAGAAGTTCAATCGTTTGTATTTACAATGATTTACAAAATAATTAAATTTGTTACCATTTTTTTTACGTTTTTATTAATCGAATCACTAATACCTGTTTTCTTTATCAACTGAATGATTTTGGTGATTTTGTCAATCGTCATCGAAGTAAAACAATTAAACTACAATGAACCTACATGCGCATCGCGCATCATGCAACAGGCATTATAACGATAACGTGCCTAAGTTAACTCTTAACTCCGCTCGTATGACGTGTCAACCAAACAAGGGCGTTGTGCGTTGTAGTGAAAAATAACGTGGTTACAAAATCACTACACTGTTATTTGAAACTAGTTAATCGGTAACGTACATGGAACGTAGCCAGTTATGTAACTAATGAAGTGAAGTAACGCCCACACCTTTAATTAGATATATTTTAATCCTTAAAACCGAAAAATAGCCGTAACTTGGTTTGGTTATTGTTGGGGCTGAACTTCACATGTTAACAGGTAAATATATCCTGTGTTAAATATTCTTCTTGTGAAAATTTGTTTGTTTTATCATCTCGTAATAATCGTAGTAGATGCATTATTCACAAGAATGCTTTATGAGTCCAGATAGCGACAGAGGCCAGGTTTATCCAGCAATCATGCACGGTTCTTGCAGGTTTCCTTAGAATGGCTAAGAAAGCCGCGAATGAAAACTAATTATGTAATGAAAAATGGAATGTATAAAAGTATTATGTCCATTTTACGAGATTAAGCAGTTATGAGAGTCTCTAGCAGTTTGAGTTCGAACACCGGTCGCACACCTATGACCTTGGCCGGCCAGACCATGTTACTGAAAGAACGGACAACCATTGCAGAAAACCGTTTATCGAGTCCGTTTTCGTTCGTTCGTTTTGTGTGTCGAAACCGTGGCGTATGACGTCCCCCAATTCGATGAACGGATGACGAAAATGAAAATGGCTTAATTTTTTTAGGTACCCAATTTGCAAAATATTTTTTTAGTATTTTTTCACCATTGCCCGTTATTTCACAAGATTAAATTAGTTTTCTGTAAGTAGTCTATTCTATTCGCGCAGCTGACATTTATTCTGGACTGTTTGTATTAGGCGGAACCTTAGATATTTATGTTCCTTATATAGGAGAGTTTATTGAACGGCGAGATCCTTGCACAGGAAGCAATTTAGTGAGACAGTGGTAAATTGAAATGTCATTCAAAGTCGCAAAGTGTTGTAGACGGAAATCGAAAGTAGGGCAGTACAAGAATACATTGAAATGAACTTTTGTATTCTTGTCAATTTGTTTACTTAAACTGAAAGTTGAAGTTGTTGTAGAAGTTCGATAGGCTATAGAAACCAAAAAAGTTATAGAATGTGTGTGACTGCCGTGTGTGAGATGTGTAAAATGATTATTATCAACATCATCATCTCATTGTATTTGTTTAAATCCTTATTAATATTATAAATGCGAAAGTAACTATGTCTGTCTGTATGTCGGCCTTTCACGCCAAAACTAGTGAATCGATTTAAATGACATTTGGTACACAGATAGTCTAGAGCCTGAGAAAAGACATAGGCTACTTTTTAGTGCAAAAAAAGGGGGCAAGGGGTTGAAAGGTAGGGATGAAAAGTTGTATGGAAGTATCGTCATATTTAGAGCTAGAAGCTTGAAACTTATTTTTTAGCTGTTGATTCGATATAAATACACCACGCGGACGGAGTCGCGGGCACAGCAAGTACAATATAGTTTTTACACATGAACGTGCACACAGCTCATAAAAACACAGTTGATCAAATATTATTTCCTGAACTATTTCTTGGTCTTCTTTTAAAACACGTGCAACAACATTATTTATTTACTAGCTGTGTTCCGCAGTGTTCCCGCAGTTCTACAATTTAGGTTGGTTTTAAAAGACATTTTATAAAAATAGATTTTTTTTTCGATTACATATTCAATAACTGACTCAAATTTAAATCATTTAAGAAATCTGCGGTAACACTAACAAGACATGATATCTATGATATTTATTTTAATTATTGTACTGTTAAGCAAATATTTCGCTTGTATTTCACCAACTGATTTTTCTCTCTGTATTGCACAAAGATTGACTGGTAGAGAATGTTTTAAGTCCGCCTACGTTTCGCACAATCAAACAAACACAAAACGACACAAGTAGGGTATTATTGAGGATTCTGGAATCATTTGTTCTCGCTGGAATAATTTTTATAGTGCACTACTGTGTGAACCTGGGTGTACACTATGGTCTGGGTGTGATCTGATACAGTTTGCAATGTTGATCGAATCAATCATATTTCATCTTTCTTCTTAATAAGCATCATAATTATTCTAGATATTGTATTGTCAAATGTTTTCGTTGTTTCAAAAAACACCTAAAAATTTAATTTAAAAGTTTATTCTCTTTATACTAGTTATTTAAATACAATACATTTTTTAAAGCACGTATTAAGTCATGACAAATACAATTATACAGGTTATTAGAATTTTTATATTTTTCATACAATAACGGTAAACTAGGAAGTGATTTACCTTGTAAATTATCCACATCATTAGTATTTTTTTTTCGTGTGGACACCCCCACGGGTCATCACCTCACCATGGCTATTTGGTGAAGTGGTATGTCGGAATCGAACCGACTAAAACCACACGGTGTTCCGTCACAAGTGACTCTATTTCAAGGGATTCGGGTATACCCTAGGAAGGAAGTCGCCAAGAACACACATCACTACTATTATTTAATGGTAGCAGTGCTCGATAAAACGAAAAATAACTTTTACGCGAGCGAAGCTAGTTTCTAAATAATACATGACAAATATACAAAGGTCCGAGAACATTGGAGAAGTCTCGACCACAAACACATCATTAAACAACAAAATAACATGTCCGCTGTAACGAAAGTTGTAAAACAAAATGTACTGGAGGACATCGAGTAACTGCGCATAAAATTATTATTCAATGGACGACTACAGCAACATATAAACATGTTTACGGCTGTATCAATTCTAATTTATGCTTTGCTGGACACACAAACGTTTTGCCTAACAACAGTAACAAGAGGACGTTTCCATTTTATTTTCGAACTACCCTCAACTTGCCGAATGATATATAATATGCTTTGGTGTGTATATTCCTTCTTTTTCATTCTTCTTTTTTATGCCTCATTAATTTTTTCTCGTTAAAATAATGAACCCTTGATAATTGTCTTGAAATATTATATTAGTTGCGTGCTTTTCAAGGATTTTAATATTCCCTGTTTAATTTAAAGGATCAGTATTATTTTTTTTCAGATTGTTTGTTCAGCCTAGATGGAAACAGAATGCTGAGGAAACTGTAAGATTATTATTACTAGCTTTTGTTGTCGCCACATCAAAAACTCTTATTTATTTTATTAAAAATAGGGACAAACTAAACTATCATGTATTATAGATGATAACACAGTACATTATTTAATAAAAATAAGTTAAAAGACATTATTTTGACTGGTTATACCGGTAACGCAATGCTATTGGTCGATTGATAAATATTAATGAATAGTGGGGTTATAAAAGGGTAGGAAAATAAGTGGAGAACGATGATTTAAGTGCGGATAGAGGTACGAGCAACTTGGCAGTTACTGTTAGTTAGTGATTTTCATAGTTTATATCAGTGGTTGCGAGACCGTTTCTTACACTTTTAAACGCGGCTTCACAGCTTTAATGTGGATTTTGCCAATCAATTCAGGTATCCCTAGGAACCCGTAGATATCTTTTTCTGGACGAATATTCCTTATCTGTATACCTGACAACGTATATGCAAAATTTCATAATTAAGTAGTTAAGGCGTGAATGCCAATCTAATAAACAAACTGACAGTAGCATTTATAATATTAGTTACGAAGGGACTACTATCTTATCTGTGGTTAGGAGAGACTTCAGAGATCCGTTTGTGCTCCAATAGAATATTACCAGCCTGGTTAAGGATTTAATTATAGAAAGTAAATTTAATAAACCTAAATTGATTTAACAAATTTATTCTCAAGTAAATATAGCTTAAAGTAATTAAAATTAACTTAAGGAGAAAACCTTTGTTTTTTTTTTTGTTTCATTTTTACATTAATAACTTTAAAACAGGAAATACAACGTAACTTTAGGCTCAATAAACTAAATATCGGTTTTTGTAAATCGATTGAGGCGAATTCCACTTAGAGCAAAAACATACTTCAACACCATCTAGCGAAGACAACCCGAACTAGAAAGAGTGTCCTTGGAGTTTCTTGCCTGTTATTATATATTGGATCTACGTATTCTCCATAGATCTTAACTAATTCAGACTGACTTCTACTCCTAAAAATTAAAAAATAGGTACATATATTTTTTGATTTAACGGCAATAAATCTATCTATTTCTCTAAAAATAGTAAATTTAGTTCGTTGGAGAGCCATGCTTCGGCACGTATGGGCCGACTCAACCGGAGTGATACCAGGGCCCCACAGAAAACCGGCGGAAAGCGGCGGAAAGGAATACAAGCAGTGAAGCAATGATTGTATTCCTTTCCGCCGCGTGAGTTAACCTCTCTCTGAAGGCACTAACCCTTGCCTCTCCCCCCTCTTCCCCTGCTCGCACCTTAAAAGCCGGCACTTGTGACTCTTGAGTTGCAAATGACCTACACATAAAAAAAAATTTGGTTTGATTTTGGTTTTGACTGCATACTAGGTATGTATTTTTTTGGGCCTCAACACATAATACGCGAATATAATTTCCTACTGGTATTAGGAAACAAGGAATGCGAAGTCACATTCAACAATTTAAAGGTTCTTATTAACATTGACATAAGTGAAGGCCATTTTAATATGCTGAGGCATTGTTTCTTTTAATTAGAAGCTACGACAAAAAGAAACGTAATGAGGATATCTCATTAGCGAGGCATCTCTTGATGCGAATTAATTGTTAAACATGAAATATACACCGTTTTTTCTTTCTATCATATGTGTGTTATAAATATTAAAGTTTAACTAACGCTGCAAGTAATCTTATACTAATATTATAAAGGCGAAGCTTGTGAGGATGCATGAATGGATGAATGTTTGTTGCTCTTTCACGCAAAAACGGCTCAACGGATTTGGATGGAATTTGGCACAGAGATACATTATAGTCTGGAATAATTCATAGACTACTTTTTACCCCTAAAAAATTACAGTTCCCGTGGGATGGATTTCTCCATAATTTCCAAGCGAAAGAAGTCGCGGACAACAGCTAGTATATAATATAAACCGACCTCTAAAGATTTTAATTCTGACGTTTGAAATCTTTACTCTGTGTGTCAAATGTACATGACCAACATCTTTATCTAAAAACATTGAATTTAATTTGTTATTAATATCCTATTATTTAAATTTTGTTATCTACATTACATATATCACAGATTCAATATAATTAAACCTCCTTTAAATATCATACCCGGCACTAAGTTGTATAATACTAAAGCAGTCAATAAAAATTGACATGAAAAGAATGATCGTGTAGGTACTTTGCGATTCGCGAGGAACTTCCTCCCGTTGGCTTTCAAACCGCGGAACGGCCCCTCAATAAACAATGAAATCCGATGTCTGATGTTTTATCAATTATGTTGGTACATAATATTTTATATATTAATACGTAAAGAGAAATCTTTGTACTCATAATTAGGAACATTTTACGAACGGAGGAACTTCAAATTTCGAATTGAGCTAACATTTTTAAACGTATATTACGTTACCAATGTCAAAATTACGTAAAAACGGCAACATCATTCACACGCGTCCAGTATATATATTGAGTTCATTATACCTAAGTCTATACAAAGACAGTTCACGTTATACTGGTCCATGAAATGAACCAAAAATGAATTATGGTCGAAATTCGACCACCAGGCGATCTACTAATAATATAGCAAAAAATATATATTACGGTTACTCTAAATCTCTGCGAAAGATGGGTTTCAATACCATTTACCTACATATTGTATAAATTCTTTGTAAATAACTCAAATAAACCACACACTTCGAATCAATAAGCCGCAAAATGAATTCCATCTCACAAAACGGCACCATTCAGAGACGTCCATCCATAAAAACAGCCATCAATCCCACTGGACTATCGAAAAACGGAGAACATGAAAATTTTCATGTTCAAAGAAGATTATGATAAACAGTTTCACTTGACGCTGGCGTGGATTGATCGTCCGCGGCTCACTTCATTGCATATTTATTGAAGCGCTTAACTTAAAGCATTCCGGGGTATCGCCGTATTGGTTTTGGGAAATTGAATACATTGACATGCCCGGGGGTCGTGTTATTAATTTCAGTTTATAGGCAATATATATATGTTACAAGAATTATTGGTTCAAATATTGATGCAATTTGCCTAATAGATTTAGTATGTATATTTAGTTTATCTAATAAGGCAATTATATAAACATGACGGAGGAATTTTCACGTTAGAATAGAGTTGTGTTGTCAGAAAAATTGTGTTAGCAAAAACACACGACCCACCTTCTGGAAAGCTATTATTGGTGCTTATAAAACTTGCAAAACTATTGGTATCTCTTCCCCCGTGAATCTCTAGTAACCCTAATAACCAGTACACGCCTGTATCCCTTAATGGGTCGGCAGAGTATGAAACACCCACTTTTTGCCAACTATACTTGGTCCCACTGATGTAACAGGGGCCAAGCATATTGCTGCCACCTGGCACTTTGGGGTATTAAAGATAGGAAAATTAAGAATACCTATATTTAAAGGGTAACGTAAGCAAGAAGGGAAGAAAAAGAATATTGTTATAATTCCCAAATTAACAAGTTTATATTCGTACACAGTACAACCTCTAACTATGTTGTAAGTTTTAGCCACTACGCTTCCAATTAAAGAAAGCAATGCAGTCTTCGCAGCGACGCGACAGCGACTTCAACGTCTGACGCCGCACGGTGTTCTACCGCACGGCGACATCTCGGCGCTGTTACGTGATTTATAAGAATTTGAATTTTGATGCATAGTAAATAGAATCTACATTCGACATTAATACAACACGAAAGCGTAGATACTGCGTGGTAACAGCAAGAAAACATTGACCTCGTTTAACCGCGCTCTAATAAAATATACCCTTTTTTTTAGTAATCTATTATCACCGGCACTTTCCACCTGCATGTGCTACTTAACAACGTTAAAGATTGGTAGCTATAGGTATGTATGTCATACTTGACACTATAAAAATGAACGGGCGTGGCTCAATGTCACATTTGCATGACATTCTGGCTGGATAATGAAAACTGTAATCAAGCCACAGTATAAAAAAGGTAGGTGTTTATTGTAATATTACAAAACTTTAAAATAAATACCGTCATTGACACCCCTATAGAATGAACTCATCGACTTCAACAAGAACATGAAGTACAAATTACTTTAACTACAACTTTGCATATGTCCAAGCAATAAATAACCATTGTCGTTAAAAGTAATTTATATTAATTAATAAGTGTCAATAAAGATTATTTACAGTGCTATTTGTTTAACAGTTTAGTAGGTTAATTGTTTTAGCTCTTATTAAATAATATTACGATTAAGTCTCGAGTTACACATCTAATATGTATCAAAGTCGCGAACGTTTAAAAGCAATTACTACTTACTGCACATAACAAGATAACTGGAACGAGGAATTTCATCAACTAATAGCCACACTGCATTAGATCCCTCGTAGTACCATCCGATAACATGAGCAGGGTGATTTAGGGCACGTACCTGCGTATATGCAAAATCTAGACTATACACAAAATCTTAATGAGTAACGTGGGTCATTGCGAGTAGTCTTGTTAAGCCATCCAACTGAACTAAATGCTTATGTTGGGAGTTTGGTCGATAGAGTATTCGGTTGGTTTTGAAGCCGCAACCACTCCATAGCATGTCTAATGAATGAATTAGCCATTATAATACCACCGCTTCCTAAAACATTGCGTTGCTAATGATAATTTTCTTACTGGAAAACCCAATACATGTGGTCGTCAAGAGAATCGAGCCTCGGATCTCACGATCACACGCGTATATAAATGTCAACTTAGGCGAAGCAATCTAATCTTAGGCGTCGTCCACGTGTGCCTGGACGTCGCCTAAGCGAGAGTTTATAACCGAAGGTGGTGCCCGCGCTTTTGCGGGCAGGCGCTAAGAGGGGTCCGGATGTCTTAATAAAGCTGTTCCCGGATTCCTCCTATTTTAGGCGCAGTACGGTACACCGTGTGGTTTTAGTCGGTTCGATTCCGACACACGGCCCGAGGGGGTTTCCACACGCACAAAAATAAAAAAAGGCGAAGCAATCTTGTAGTATACAAAGAAGTTTCGGTATCTTTTGTAACACCACTTAAATTTTTTTTAGATTAGTGCGATTATAAAAGAAAGTTACTTCAAGTAAACCCAAAGAATTTAGAGAAAATATCATTTCATCGCGTCAAACTTTAGCACGAAAAGACGCGGCGGATTTTAATTAATCGCTCACTAACCTAAAAGATAATTGTCGCCAACTTCCACGATTGAAAGCATCTGTCCTCATTCCGTATTGCAACGGAACTTGGGCATTAATGCATTCTTTCAGTTGATTGATGGGGGTAGCATCGAATCTCCAGTTAACCATTTGTCTCCGTCGGCACTCGATGAATAAATCTTTGTAGTTTGTTTACTTTTGTCACGGATTTTGAAGTTTCGAATTTGCTTGTTCATGCTGCTGAACATTTTGTAAGCAAGATGGATTTTGAACAAGTCATGTATGGCTTAATGTAATTGAACTTCAAAAGAGCATTGTTTTTGTTCCTCGTGTTACGTATCTTCCACCTGACTTTACGGAAGAAAAAGTAAATAATTATGTCAAATTTGTATCCAATAAAACCATTATCTCCAAGGGTAACAGATTACTGTGAATATTAGAACCCCATCCGCAAATAATTTCTGTAATTAATTATATATAAGTTTGTTGCAAAAATATTGTTTCATTGATATAACTACCCGTTAATGACTGCATGCATTTTTCCCTTATACACGCATTTTGTAAGACCAACTGTATCTCATATCTTAAAATGAACAAGGAGATTGATGTGTAAGTTTGCGAGTAGGTATCAAAATTAAATTTTCATACTTCCAATGGATTGTAGACGATAGTATTGGATATTAATTTCATCTTGAGTCCTCCGCGTTTCCTAAAGAAAAGTTATCTTGACAGACCATCGACCTGTTTATTTAATCTAATTAACGTATGGACTGTCCAACAAGATGATCCTGAAAAAAAAGGAAATATATATGTTGCATAAAAACCACATTTTTTAAATTTGTTTCTACTTAAACAACAAGGGATATTTTCTCTAGACCATCTGATTTACATTCTTGAGCATCATTCGTATTTGCATAAAAATGCTCAAATAAATAGCCGCTAAAAGAACAACTTTACCTCCAAATTGGTTCTATCAAACAAAGAGGTTTTCTCACCTTAAATATCTTTTTACCACACGAGACCCTTACAAATTTCTAAAAAAATATATAAAGAACTTCGGTAAGAGCAATTTGGTTATAAATGTGCTTTTGTAAACCTTCGCTCAACGAAGATGGTTTTAGAGAATTTTAATTATTTATTATGTTCCAAGTTTGAGGGTATCTATCAGTGTCGACTTTGATAGCTTGAGGCACATCAGACGTGGTTTTAATGGCCCAACAATTTAGGTTATTGATGTATTTTGTTTTTGCTCAACCCACAAGAATTTAGGCATTCACTTTAAACATCAAAGAATTTTGCTTCTTAAATACAGTTTTGTAAGACATGATATGTCTATGTTTGTAAGGGAAATAATAATGGCTGAAAGTATTGTGGCAGTAGCATAAGCTGTGAAATTATAACCTACAAATTATTATTATTTACATAAAATAACTTAATAGATAACCACTATCGAGGAATATCATTTTAAATAAGTGCGTACATAATTATGTATTCGTGACAAGTTGTCAAATGTCGTACATTTCAGGATAGGTTCCCTCAGACAGCATTATAAGTTTTATGTTAGACTGATGAGAAACTTGATATGATGACTGATGAAAAATTGGATTGTGCGGTGAGCGTGGAAACAAAAATGTTATCAATACCTTTTGGAGGGTTGGTAAGTGTCATAGGGATGTATTGTAAACGGATATTAAGTTATGATATATTTTTGATAGAAAATTAATTTTAAAGTTTTTAGGGATCTATGAAAATTGCTTTCTACTTAATTAGACGGCGCAAGGGATTTTAAGTGTTTTATTTTTATTCGATACAAAATGACGTCATTCGTATTTTTAGTTCAATTATTAACCCAACAAGATTGTGAGATGGCAACACACATTTTTCTCACTGTTGCGGTGTTTCTGGCTCAGGACTGACGTCAGGACCGCATGGTGTCGATTCCAAACCATCGTGTATTTATTAACACACGTTTTAGTCAAAATTGTGCATTTTTCATTATTAGATTCATTATCAGATTTATTTCTGAGAAGATATGACATACGTTTAACTTCCAAATAATTTTACTGGCAGATTATGAAACAAACCCTTATCATCAATCGCCTGGCGTTTAATTAAAACTTACACAAAATAATGTCAAATTCAAATGTCAAAGTACTTCAAAACATACGTCATAACAGTCAAAGATTCGTCGTAAGATTTGTAAATAAGCAGAAACTTTTCACAATGACACCGAAGCCTTTTCAAGGACTCTGACAGAAGACGCAGAGGAAATGTGTCCGTACGTAGGTAGGTAGAATGAAAGGAACAATGAAACCTCAAGCAACATTCACAGAAGTGTTTCTGTAAAGTCTTTAAAGGTTATCCTTTAACAACGTGTCTATCAAACTTAGTTTTTTTTTTTTTTTTTTTTTTTAATATATTATAATTGGCAAACGAGCAGACGGTAAGCAACTACCGTCGCCCATGGACACCTGCAACTCAAGAGTTACAAGTGCGTTGCCGGCCTCTGAGATGGGAGTACGCTCTTTTCTTAAAGGTTTGAAGGTCGTATTCATGAATAGTCATTGTTTTTTCGTTGGTTTGGTATTTTTTACAAAAACAAACACTTTTCCACATTGAAATTGAAATGGAAAATATGCGGTCGTTTAAGAAACTTCCACTTCACGGGGGGGGGACTTCGCTGTACCAGTTTGTCTTTGACCAGTGCACTCTAATCGAGACGTCAAGCAGTGCAAAGATAGTATATATCCCCAACCACCAAATAAAACCACCACTAAAAAACACCAAAATAATAAACGACAGTTCTTTTATAAACATCGTTTTTTATTTTAATGGACACCTTTAGTAATTTTCTTTATATGGACTCTTAAAATCTACGAACTCCCGTTCTCAATATGAACACAGACAGCAATCCATGAATTATCGACTACCTTAACATAAGAGACTCATCAAAGCATTAGCCACAGAATTGTTACAGAAATCAAACGTACAAGAATAGGAAATATCATCAATAATTTATAAGGCAAGTTAGCAAATTATACAATTTACGGGACTATACATCATTGTTTAACAAGTCCCCAGATATTTAGTTGAGCCCGTAGTTTGGATCAAGAATAGACAATTGAGATTGAATTATGGGGAAACGATCCGTGCAAACTAATGTTAAATAACTAATGGGGTCCGCTAAGACCTTTCTAGTGATTTCTCTCAGGACTTTAATGGCAAAAAGTTAACGACGAAAATGTTGACATTGCAAAGATTCCGATAATTTTTATGTAAAAACTTTAAAGTAAGAGAACATTACAATATTATTCAAATTGTACAATATTTATCCTACGAAAATTCTGAACAAGCTGTATGAAATTTGATTATTCACTGTTAACACGGTTAATAACCTCTTATACCATTTTCTAATCATCGGGTACCACGGCAGCGAGGGCACAAAAAGCGATTATGCCAGAGAGGGACTTTTCAGAGACATGACGCTAATATTTCATAAGCGGAAGGAATGAAAGTATCTGGAATGTGTCCGGAATCCTTATCATGAAAATTGTCTTAATCTTCTATACATATAAAATGCTTTGTCCTGAATGACTGACTGACGGATCATCGCACAGCCTAAATCGGTAAAATACACCGCTGATCGTAGAGACCTGAAAGTTGGAGGGTGTGTTCCTTCTATGACGTAGGCATCCGATAAGAAAGGATTTTCGAAAATCCCACTCCGAAGGAGTTGAAAAGGGGTGCCAAAGTTATTATGGAAACACGTGTTTGTGTGGTATGTCGGACTCGATTCGAAAACCACACAGTGTTCCGTCACCGGGTCTTATGGCTGGGGGGTTTCATGTGTACTCTAAATTAGATTATCTACACTACAATGTGTGATGTCCGCCACCACGCGGACGAAGTCGCGGGCAAAAGCTAGCTACTCAAAACAACACAAAAACCTTTAAAAATAAATCAGTATCTACCGTTTTCAGGTTTACTTATATATGCTTAACTACTCAAAAAATGTGTTTTCTCAGGCTTTAGGCCTCTCTGTAACTCTTTATATACCTAAGCCATTTCATTTTCTATCAATCACTATCACACTAGCAAAAGTTTAACAACAAAAGACAATGAAAAACTATCACCCTATAAACAATAGTAAAACAAAAAGTACCTTAAACATTAACCTGACATGATATTGGCACGAATTCGGCTGCCAGTGCCAGTTTAGTGGTGAGTTCGCGAAGATTGTTGGCGGCTGACAGAGATTGGCACAATGATTGATGCCAGGATAGTCAGGTGGGTATTCATCGAGAATATTCGTATATTCATGCGAGCCGTTCGCAATGTGGAGCCAAATGGAATGATACGAAACTGTTGACAATGTTCATTGCTTTGTTTGATTTGTTTAGCGTTCAATTTCTGTTATATGCTTCTATAGGGTGAATATGAATTATATTATTATTATTATATTAATTTAATCTATGCTCCATTTTTTTTTTGTCGGGCTAACGAGCAGACGGGTCACCTGGTGGTAAATGACTACCGCCGCCCATGTGCACCTGTAACTCGAGAGTCACAAGTGCGTTGCCGCCCTTTTAGGTGGGAGTAGGAGAAGATGGGGAGGGGGGAAGAGTGGGAAGAGGGGAGGGGGAAGGTCAGGAATAGGGGAGAGGAAAGAGTTAGGGCCTCCGGTAACCACTCACGCGGCGAAATGCAATGCAAGCATTGCTTCACTGGGTTTTCTGTGAGGCCGTGGTATCGAGCGGAGTCGAGCCGGCCCATACGTGCCGAAGCACGGCTCTCCCACGTAAAAAATGTTTTATTGTAGCAAACAGTGGAGAATTTCAGAATCAGGAAGACAGTAAAATCAAACTGTTAAATATCTTACATTATTACTTATTAGCGGTGTCACCCAAACTTCGGGAGTGGGATAGCACTGGTGGTGCGAGTGTATATATAATTGCCACAGGTACACCTGGGACATGTGCTAAGTTGCTACCTTAGTGGTAGAAAAAGAATATAATTTAGTAAACATTATTACCATGTTAACTCTTTTTAAATTAATATGATAAACACAATAATCGAGCTATTCACGAATATGTTTATTACATTTGTGTAATTAATTTGATAAACAACCATTTCCTATTAAAATATGTACTGCATTAGATAACCTACAGTTGTAAAATAGTAAACAAAAAAAGTAAAAAAAGGTAAAATATTTTTTTTAATTTTTCACTATTATTCTTTACCCTTTTTTTTTTGTGCGTGTGGAAACCCCCTCAGGCCGTCACCCCACCGGGGTTTTCGGTGTTGCGGTGAGTCGGAATCGAACCGACTAAAACCACACGGTGTGCCGTACAGCGCCTTAAGTAGGAGGGATACGGGAACACTATTATTCTTTACCTTAGCGTAATCTTCTTTACATTAGCGTAGGGTGAAAAATTTAACTACATCCTTCTCGCACCGAAATGGGCAAGTTACTTGAATGTTTGTTTCTTCTTACGCCATTTATTAATGTTAGTTACCTTTGAATTCATATTATGTCACAATTTTAAGTATCAAAATCATTTGAACTATCATGAGCCAGCGATTAATTATTTAATTTGATAACAATGACAAGATTTTTTTTAATTTTCGAAGGTCCATGACGTGGTAGAGTCATCGTGATCTGTAATCTTGGATAGTAATTACTGAAGATTTTGGATAAAATCTAAGTTTAAAATTCCTATTATATGAATAAGTCAAAATAATAAATTCCACTAATATGTTTTTTTTTAATGAATGTTTTTACGAATGTTGAAGGCAACACGAGATGATACTTGCTGTATAATTGCTATTTATTTTGTTAATATTTTTTTATAAAATAAAATGTCTGAATGGAGTTCAAAATATCTGTAAATGACACAAAAACGATAATAACGTGGCATCAATTCGTAATAAAAAAATAAAAAATTTCAACGATAAAGTGTTCATAAAAATGTCAACAGACGGAAATTACTTTAGGGATTAAGATGCTAGAAAATTGTGTTGAACATGGAAGAAATGATAATGTAGAAAAATGAAAAACAAACTTCAATTAACTAAAAATTACATTTCTGTAGTAGAAAGCAGCCAAACAATCGGAGGTTTGAATGACACAAATGAGAATCGATAAAAAAAATAGGTATCCTTTTGTATAACAACTCTAAAGTTGGAATAGACTCACGCCCCGAACTAATCAATTAGGACGGTTTCTAGAAGTTTGTTTAAAAGAAAATAAATCCAAAATGGCCTTACAGAAAAGTTCCAACGTTAGGACTTAAATCCCCGCGAAATGCCAGAAACAATTTTCGGAAAAGCATTTATTAAATACCTTATCGGGAACCTCATAATATGAATATTACGATGGGGACCTAAAAAAATACTTTTCCCGCAAAAAAATCTAACTAAATTGCAAAGTGAAAAACCAGGTAGATACTTTGGCTATATTGAAACGAGCTAAAAATATTTGCGTGGGAAATTAGGTTTGTAATTTATTACGGGGGTTCTGTGTTTGAATATTTTAAACATATTTTTGTCTTTTGAATTTGAACTCATTATATGTGTGAGTATCTATAATTTGTACAACAGATCGCCTTAAATTTGTAGAAATTTAACGTTTCATATACACATATTATTATATCTGTTTAATTCTGTTCATGAACTTTCGGTGAAAAGTGACTATATAATAAAACTGATGCACGGCAGCCTTGTTAATTCTCGCATTCAAAACGAAGTAAATACACAATGTGTAGTTATGAATATTCATCATCGTTAACAAGCACTCAATCGTACCATAGTACAGTTTTATAAGTTTTCACCAAATATCCTGGCATCGAGTTACTTTAAATAAATTTCATCGATGCATTAGGCATAGCATTGTTTATTTCACTCGTTTGCGAGAATATCGACATAATTCAAAATTCAGTCGAATTGAACTAAGTATGCCAAACGATCAAAATCTTTGATATTTTATGGTGAACAAAGATGCAACGTTCGTTATAAAGCGACAAGTTCATTATGTATTTAGAACAAAACACTTTAGCGGCAATCACCAGACATTGCCATTCTCTAAAATCAATATTTTTTAGTTATGTCGTTATTCTCGCAAACAAGCGATTTTATGAAACGATCAATTTCAAATTTAAATGTTATAAAAACTAAAATTTTATTTTATTTTCACGTCACATAAACAGACTGACGTGAATATAAAACACGGGGTGTCGACTTTCATTAAGTACCTACCTATAACATATTTTTGGTGCTATATGATTTTTGATGTTGATGGATTATTTTGCTTGTACTAAGTGAGTGTATTTTAAACTTTGCGAAATTTATACGCAAGTAATACAAAATTTTCGTAAAGCCTTCATCAACATGAATTAACTAAATCAAATCAGATAAAGTTTGCACTTAGATATGCCTCAAGGATTTTCTACGTCAATATACATTACTAATATCTACTGAAATTAGACGTGGGGCATCTATTTCAATTTAGGTTCGGTTATTCAATCGATGTTTATCTCGAATTAAAAACTAAAACGAAACTGCGGTAGGCCTAAAGTGTGCTAATTAGCAATTACTTAAACAAAATGTATTTGAATGAACATTATGGAAGAATGGCGTCAGGAGAAAGTGGTCAGTTATCATTTAACCTTAACTTTATAAGATTACTAGCAACCCACCCTGGCTTCGCACGAGTAGCAGAGACATCTTCAACAATCATTATCATATTTCAACCAATTTACACAAAACCTTAAAAAATATATACCGAAA
Source organism: Euplagia quadripunctaria (assembly GCA_963859945.1). NCBI lineage: Eukaryota > Metazoa > Arthropoda > Insecta > Lepidoptera > Erebidae > Euplagia > Euplagia quadripunctaria. The sequence continues at coordinate 21,646,971 of OY982563.1, read as the reverse complement.
CCTTCCTCATGAATCGCTCTATCTTTTGGTGAAAACGGCATGAAAATCTGTTAAGTAGTTTTTGAGTTTATCGCGAACAGACAGACAGACAGACGCGGCGGGGAACTTTGTTTTATAATATGTAGTGATATTATAAATGCGAACATGAGTGTTTGTTTGTTCCGCTTTCACGCTGTAACTACTTAACCGATCATCAAGAAATGTTGTTACGATGTTCTAAGGGATACAGAAAAAGATATAGGGTACCCTCCAAAAAAAGTATCGCGAGGGATAGATTGAAAAAATCTACGTTTAGAAGAGCAAAACCGTAGGCAAAAGCTAGTAGGTACATAAGTGAATAACTTGGACATTTTGATAACTTAGCTACATATTACTTTGCAGTGCATAAATGTTACCCACAAAGGAACGTTTGCCAAACAGCCCGAACATACGGCTATGGAACCAATTAACAACAAGGTTGTAGACTTTGTTATTTTGGTGCACCGAACCTTGTACAAATCAGAGCTAGGGTTCTAGCTGACGGCTAAATACTCAAACGGTACTCGAGTATATTGTTTATTCTCGTGCTGTCTCTATCACTTTAAAGAAAATTGTACGGACAGAATAAATTTGACGTCATTTTTCTTCACTTAGGCTAGGGTCACCGCTGCTGCATAACGTTGCACCGCAGCATTGTATTAGACTTTTCAACCGTGCGCGCATTTTAACTCAAAGTCGCCGCTAAGTCAAAACGTCTGTAGCAAGTTAATTTTTTGTTTGCCGCGCGGCGCAAGGGCAAGGGTATTTGTGCGCGCCTAGCTTTGTCTTTATGCCTGGCTAAAGAATTAAACGAAGGTACATTAACACACTTTATTTTTGTAATATTAAGGTATTTTAAAGTAAAATTACGGCTATCATCAAACAAAAAGCATCTAATCCAAGATTATCGTGCTCATTATAAATGGAATTGAAGTTTTCTAACGAAGGCCTTTCTATTTTATACTCATAAACATTTTTGTATTATACCAAAAATATCTTAAGGTGAAGATCGACTTAAGCGAAGCTGGAGAAATAAATATTAAACTCACTGACATTTCAATAACAAATAATTCTTTAAAAAAAAACCGACTTCAACAAAAAAAACTACTTCATAAAAGACTTATATATGATTTTCTCATGGACGCCATTGTCAGAACTGGACCAAATTGGGACAAAAATGGGACCACACGGGAAGCACCAGCTTTCAAATAAAAAAAGAACATCAAAATCGGTTCACCCAGTCGAAAGTTCTGAGGTAACAAACATAAAAAAAAACATACAGTCGCATTGAGAACCTCCTCCTTTTTCGAAGTCGGTTAATCAAGGTATGGCACCAGCGATGTTGTCAGTATATAAAATTCTATTATTATTGTGTGAAATTATCGCTCTAGAGGGTTGAAGTCTTCTCAGGACGTTTGAGTAATTCGGCGTAAGTGTTATTACAAGTCCCAGTGTGGTAATATTGTTGATCGCTCGTAGGCATCTCTGGTTCGTTTATTTCAACAACAAATTGCAGTAAGTAATAGCACTATATATGTATGTGGGTATAGTAACATAAGATCTAAATGGAGTTCGTACTATATATAGGTAATGACTTATAAAAATTTGCTAAAAAGTAAGTTTTAAAAAAAGAAAAGAGATAAGAGTTTGTTCGGTTGAATGCGTCGTATATATTACAGTGGGAGAGCCATGCTTCGGCACGTACGCACCATCAGGTGACCCATCTGCTCGTTTGCCCCTATCACATAAAAAAAAAAAAATTAAAAGCAGCCCGGATTCCAAAAAATCACGTTTTGTATATGGGGCCTATTTAATCTTGATTTTTTTATTTTATTATTTCTTGGTATAGCGACAATTAAAAAACACAGTGGAAAAAAAGTCAACCGTCCTATTAACCAACCTATTACGGTACATCAGATACAACTGACAGACAGCGGAGGCTTAGTAATAGCTTAGTTACTAGTTCCGTTGGCACCATTTCGGTACGGAACCCTAACAATACTCATTTTTTAAATTACGCATTAAGTTACCTATGGTTGTAGGTAGGCTATTTACAGTAAAAGCTCTTGCAGTTCGATTGTTTCGGTATCGGGTACAGAGGGTTAGGGTTCCAGTGATAGAAACCTCCTCACTATGTGACATGCGTGGCCGAATCGAGGAGGACTGTCTTCTGCATCAGGCTTCACCTATTATTAATATTATTTTATTATATTCTTCGATTTCTTTTCGGTGCTTTAGTGTGATCTCATCCTTATACTACAACGCATTAAAAGAAAGGCAATGAAAATTATTTGGGCCCACAATTCGAAAGATACCGTAAAGATTAAATGGGTTTGAAAGGTTTCTATGGCATTTGAAAGGGTGAAAACATCCTGTAACACTTTATAGTACAATTAGTTAGGGTTGCCACGCATATAATTAGATGGGTTGTGAGAAAACAAAATGTGTTTTTGCAAAATGGTGCTTTTAACGGATTTTAGTAAGGGTTTTCATTTATTGAAGAGAATTTCTGAGCATATTTGTACATACTTAGACAAATATATAATTATGGATATAGACCCGAGTATATACAGGGAGGAAAGGACAGTGTATCGAAAACCAAAATAGTAAAGTGAGTTAATTTTTATGAGTTCAAATCGCTTGAATTTTCCGCTTATAAGTTTTTTGGTTACTCCGTCTCTTACACCCACTATAAATGACGTGTGTGTGCCGAAAACTGCTTTGTTTTAAAATAAGACGTAACCAATGACCATGTACGTAAGTAAGAAAATAAACGCCGAACATATACCTAATACATATCCAAAATCACCAAGGAAATTTTATTTCTTGCAAAATGTTAGATAAAATCTGTAATAATAGATTAGGCCATGACCTACAAACAGCGTGCTGAAGTTATCGCAAATCCGCTTCTGTTAATTAAACGGGATTGCAGACTTAAAACCCGGTTTTTAATTTGCAGCGAGTCGCTTCACTGTTCTAACAATAAAAGGCGGCTGTCGGTTCATGGTATTGATCTGATCATCAGTTTGCACTTTATCTTGAAGAAGATTTAATATTCCATGAATTACTTAAATAATGCCAATTACATACACATTCCACCAACCGTTGGCTACCGTTTGTCCGTCCGTCTTGTGTATTTTAAGTATTATAATACTTTTTTTATTTACTTACATTAATAATAAAACTTTAATATAGTTAAATAATTAAATAATAACTTCACACATCTCACACACGGCCGTCTGATCCCAAACTTGTCAGAGCCTGTACTATGGTAACCAGACTGCTGATAAACAAACTTATATATTTCACGCCCAGACACAGAACAAATTATAGTGCTCATCACACAATTATTCGTCCTGGGTCGGAATCGAACCCACGACCGCTGGCTTAGCAGTCAGGGTCACTAACCACTAGACCAAAGGTCAGTCAAAAAGGTGTAATACAATTACTTTTATTTTCGCAACGTTTACCATTACACTTAGCAGCCAAAAAGCCCAGAGGTGCACATAGTGAAATACCTCCATGAATTTATTTTCCTAATAGACTACAAAAGGAGCTCTTGAAACTGGGCAGAGAAGCGCTCGCGTCGAACAGGCCAGTGACAATCTTTTGTTGCAAGCGCCCAAAGACTACGCGTCTCGACTCGCGTACTCCCAAACTCCAGATGCCAAACTGAATTTTGTGTAGAAACTCAACCACTTCCCTTATACGTTCACGAGAAGACGTATTCTTATTTTATTCAGCGCTTAGTACTACTACCGAGTATTAATACCAATATCATGAAATCCGATACCAGGTAATTTTTAAACTTTATACATAGATGTTACACATCTCGGAACTTAATCGCGATCATATTAATAGGGGAATTATGTGTTATTTTTAATTTTGCCCATATGTAATGTACAGTCTTATTTTAGTTTGCTTTCCGTAGGTTATTTTTATTCAAACAATATGTTTTAACGTAACATTAAAAATGCATGTTAACACGCAAACGATACTCATCAAGGGAAAGAAAATTAAATATGTTAACTCACACTCATAACTTGAACGACGGTAATAAACCGGCAGGAAATAACATTCTTTCTCTGCACTCGTATCACAACTACAACCAGCTTTATAGTTCACAATTGGTTAATTAATCCTAACTAATATTATAAATGGGTATGTGTTTGTTTTCATTAAATTTTGCAGGGGCCACAGAAATGGACAGAGACAAGACACCCACCTTTCATAGAAAAAAGAGCCCTGTTCGCCTTTATTAGCTTTTCGTAAACCCCCCTTGGGTTTACGATGGTCTAATGTAAATTCCTATATTTTATGAAATAAACTTTTTGTAAAATAAAATGGAGCCTTGACTGTATTTAAAATATTAAGCCAAAAATAGCCATCTTGCACAATAAATAAAAAGGAACAGGAAACTGGGTTGCCAAGTTATAAAAATATTTATGAACATTGTCAGCGTCAAAATTAAGTTTTACCTTATTTAACACATAATTAAATTCACGGTAGTTACAACAAGTACAATATTTAACTTACTATAAGTTACATTTAAATGTTAGATATTTATTTCTAACTCTTTTTGTTTCTTTTTTTATTGATAATGCTGTTTTAACTCGTGTAGGGTAAAAAGAAGATACATAATATATTATCCAGACGGGTGGAGCAGAAATCCGTAGCGGCCTAGCTCCTATTAACAAATTAATCTATTAAAATATATGAACCAAACAATCTTAAATATAAAGTGTACAAAAAACACCTACACTTTTGGTAAGTACTTTGTTAGTTGACACTGAGTGATTGAAATCAAAAAATGAAACCATATTATAATCACAAACAAGATACCTCAAACAAATGTAATGTAAATGTCAGCCTTAATATTACCGTTATCAGAATTCTATGTTCATATTTCCGAAAACAACAACTTGGTTCTTCGACGCACAAACACACTACCTACATCATTTTATTTATTATCAAGGTGTTATAGATTTTCATGTCAATTTTATTGATTTTATTTTTTATGCGGACATTTTCGGACAAATCCAGACATCAAACGACATCCTTGTTATTAAAAACCTATAGTTTCATTAATGTCAGACCTACAAAATATTAAGCTTTATCGGTCAATTTTCAAATTCAATGTGTCACTTTCAAAATAAGATTTATGCATGAGAAATTACGATGTTTCCTAAAAATGTTATAGCTATACGTCATTCATCTTACACGACCCTAAAATATGACCACTACCTATCTATACCTATCCACAGATAACATAATAGTCCTTCCACACAACGTTAGACAAACAGCAGTGACGCGAACTGACTCGTTAGGCACACCGAGCAATACGCATGGCTGACTCAAATTGCAATGGTTTGCACTGATTTCGCTCTGACCTACAAATGAATGGAAATCAGGATAAATCGACTGTATATTTTGCTCATGGCTGATAAAGGCATATTGTTGTGTCATTATGTATAGGTTCTACGTAAGGTGAAAAAATTGATAACTGTTCCGGACCGAACAAAGAAAAGACATCGTTTCGTGTTTATTACCAGTTTTGTAGCTACCTACGAGCTTTAGTATTATCAAGTATTATCTATAGTGGGAGAGTCATGCTTCGGCACGTATGGACCAGCTCAACAGGAATGTTTCCCCTCCCCCCTTACCTCCACCCTTCCCCTACTCCGACCTTAAAAGCCGGCAACTATAATTTACCATAAGGTTTGACCCCTAATAAATTATAGTTTCGGAAAACTAAAAAAACACGTTTTAATAGCGAATTAAATAAAAAAAATAAAACAGAGTTCTACTATCCACCTCCTGACTCCATCATCAGACCATCGTTACTAAGCCCAATCTGTTGGACTCGTCAAAACGAATCATGTCCAGTCAGAACCCAAACTCGAGGGGTTACCAGTAGCCTCTGAGGAGTTCCACTATCCATCTCCTGGCTCCAACACGAGATCAGCTCCAAGATGCCAAATTATAGTACTGTCATCCGAACTACATATATACATAAGCCCGGCACAAGGCTGAACTGGGCTCCCATTTTGGTGCGACAGCGAGATGATTACTCCTCGTCTTCTAAATTTAAGCTATATCTCCTAACACCCAGCTGTATGTTTAGAATTAGTTAATTAAGTGTATCATTCTGTTAGCGTCTCGTTTAGACAGAAGAAACGTATTTTCTTTCTTTCTTTTCTTCTATATACATACAAAGTTTCATTTTGATGCGACAATTAGAAGTAGTTTAAAATTGACTTGCAAGATTTGTTTACAAAGTTACGTTACAAGTGATGCTAATAGAAGCGTGTTAATAAAAAGTTTAGAAAGGTTATTTTCATATAATGCTCGCGGATTTTTATTGCTTTCCATAATCTATATATATAAAAATGAATCGCTATCGCGTGATGCCCTTGGTCACGGCACCACGCGTGAACGGCTGGACCGATTTCGCTAATTCTTTGGTTCTTTTGAAACAAAAAATTAAGACAGTTGTCCGGAAAATTAGACAATTTAAGAAAGCTTAACGACCATATTAACTTTCCTAATGTAACCTTAGCGCTTTTGACATAACTGTCAATCGTTTGACAGTTGGCGCGATTGACAGAATGCGCGCTGCAAATATCGTGTAGGACCGAGAAATTTTATAGGTCCCTCAGGTAAGGACACGTAAGATTTTATTTAGTTTACCTAAATAATTAAACGTTATTTTAAAATTATTATAAAAGGATCAGGTTACCTACCTACCTACCTAAAATATTATAGGTACAACCTATACTATTTTCTGCTACTCTATACACCAACGAATAGAGACCGACAGGGACAACATTATTTATGTGTTTATACTTGCTACTAAGTTTATGGTTTATACTTAAAATATTATGTAATAATTACGTATATTATTTTAGTAATAGTGTGGATGCCGTGTATTGTTATCTTGCTTGTCTTGATTAAAATAACTACTATAATTTTTTATATTTTTATAAATTTAAGCGGCGGTAGCGTAATGGCTAAGGCGTCGGACTTCCGATCAAGTGGTTGCGGGTTCGAACCCCACCCAGTGCACTACCGACGTGAACCCACACCTAACACAAGCACTGAGCTTAGCTGGAGGGGTTAACAAGATTACTAGTAATGTGTGACCCACGTTACTAGTAATCTTTATGAAATAAAAAATAAACATATCATAACTTGTTTTATTTTTTTTAAAGATAGTGTTTCGATAATTGTATGCATACAGAGGATTTTATTACAAACAGCTTAAGTAAGATTGAAATAAAAAATTCTACAAATTTTATTTTTAAGGTTAGAAATGTGTTTCAAATTAAATAAAACTTCCCTAATAAAAAAAAATACCTAATGCTTTGTTTTAAAATGCCCATCACTGTTCATTGGAAGACGCACATTCCGGCTTACACAAGAATAATTCTTCCTCTCAGGACTGTTAATAATGAATGGCCCCGTAGTGGTTAACTTGACAAAGGGAAATTCGTAAGTTTCTTTTTTTTTTTTTTTAAGTTACCACAACTTAGTTTACCTTATTTTATGAACCATATAGTTACCAAAGTGGCTGAAGGGATCACCAGTAAAACGTCCAAGAATCTCTGTTTAAATTACTTGCTATTTTAAACTATAATAAGAACAATCTATTAAGTACGTACTTGTTAAGTTTGTAAAGTGTGTGTTGTTGTAAAGTTATTGAACGATATCGTCAATAATTTTATTAACAAATACAATTAACATACAACGCCTTGAAGGTTTCGATCGACTGCAATAAAAATATTCCGTCGAGTTGACCTATATAAAAAAAACCGGATCATTGCGAATTAAACTTCGTGCACGAAGGGTTCCGTACATACTTGTATGTAGAAAGTTCGTCAGAGACAAGAGACAAATTAACTTTATCATTCTATAAATATATCGATGTACGTTACAGACAATTTTCCAAACGCAAAATATAAGTTTGTAATCGCAAATAAATATATCAACAAACTAAGGTTTTCCCGGTTTTTTTTCTTGACTTGTGCTGTAAGGCCTTCTTACCAAATTTGTTTGGTTCTACTTACCTATAAAGTGTTAAAATTGGTTAAAAATTAGGCTCTCAAGCTTAATTATTTTTTCAGCTTCAAGCGACCGCAAACATAAGTATTTAACGTTAATGTCAACTTGATACTTTAACGCATTGCTGGGAGAGACGTACAATGAAGTGGATCACTTCGTTGTCTGTCTCTTTCAGCAATGAAACCCTTTACCGAACTTTCGTACTTAATTGTTTTTTATTCGAGATAAGCATAAGCAGAATAAATCGTCCGCCTTTATTCGCCTTTAATTCTTAACTGAATAGAAAACAACAGGTTTACAGAGCACAGTTGTTTTCTATCCTATCCATCTATTAACGGGCTTAATTATCAACTTGCCCAACAATTGTGTAGTAATATTCATAATGGTCAGACAATGTGATAAATAACGAAGTTTATATAAGTATTTCATATAATTATTCACATAAGTGTACATTTCAAGAATTACTCATTTCGTCCTTCAACTTATGGCATTCCTTTAATTACTTACCAACTTAAATTACAAAACCAAGACTTTCTCATCACCCAGAGGTTTCAAAAACTTTTTAACAGTTATAGGAAAGACATAAACCCGTAATCATGACTGGAATAGCAATAATTAACTGAATCATAAAAAACTTGTCCGTAGACCATATTTCTCGACAATTCGTTTTACCACACATTAAAATGTTATATTAAAGTAAAATAACTCTAGACACTTAAGATACAGAACGGCTCGTGTCGCGATTGAGATAAGTGCAAGGGCACATTAGCGATTTTTAGTCGTACTTCCTTTTATCTTTAAACCGGGAAGCAACTTTTGATGCGACAATATAATACGAGCGACATAGGTAACTCCGTCTCATTTCTAAGGTACATACATACGACTAATTAATAAAATGATTATAACAAAATAGATTAAAAACTAAGTTATCAAGGTGAGAAAAAAAATCAATAAAGTCCTATTTTAAATTTAAATTTAAAATGGTTCGCGAGTGTGATACACCGGTATTACTGAAGTTTATTGGTAACTTCACTTGATTTGTGGCTTTCTGGAGCTACCACAATTTCGCAAATGTCGTGTACGTATCCGGAGGAAGTTTATTGGTAGCGATAATCGATTCAACTTATGGCGGGCGACATGCTTGTTTGCGAACTAAACAACAAATAAAGAGGCACATTTACTTGTTACAATTTTTTTAATCAGATACAGTTTTGCATTTTAAGTTCAACTGTATATTTGTATTTCCTGTAAAAGTCAATTTTACAAAAAAAAAAACGATTTTACAAAAAGCTATCGAGCAAAGCTCGGTCTCCCAGATACTATATATTATGCTGGCATTTAAAAATCAAAATCTAGAATATTATATCATCATTTAACTCTAAGAAGACAGATAATGCTGTCGTTCTGGGATGTCATGATACTACTAACCGCCAAGAGTCAATATCTTTTATTTATAAGATGAACCTATCCGCACTTTTACTGATGAGATTTTCCAGGATCAACACAAATTCATGACACTCGGTGAGTCCCAGGAAAAGTAAAGCTTTCTTAGAACTCCTAAAGACCTATATCAGAAGTACAGTACAGTTTTGGCCTCGCTACATCTGAAGTCGAAGCAGACGCAGCTACTTCTAAATCTGTGCTGATACGTCATGCAAGAGGCGCAGGGCAAATAATTCGTATGGCACAAGATTCGTAACGCGTACCACTTCTGTTTTGTCCAGGTTAAACAAAGTATTGCCGATACTCCTCATATTGTTAGCACCTATAGGATATATCTGTCGATAGGATCTTTATGTCTCTAACAAAATATTTATCACTAGTAGTTCCCGCGCGGCTTCGATCGCGTGTACATATTTATATTTTTGCGCGGAACCCTAATTCGTTTTCCAAAATAAAAGTAGCCTAAGTTACTTCTTATAACACCAGCTATCAGCCAGTGAAAGTCCCGTGGAAATCGATCCAGCCGTTCCGAAGATTAGCTAAAACAAACAGACAGACAAAAATTGTAAAAAATGTTGTTTTGGTATATGTACCGTGTATTATACATCCAAATGCACTTAGTAAAATGCGGTTATTTTAATATTACAAACAGACACTCCAATTTTATTTATTTGTTTAGAGTATAGATGTCTAGGAGATAGTACATACATGCGCTGGTTAGCGACAATATGCGCTTCTACTTACAAAATTCAAAGTTGTTTTAAAGAATTTACGCTGTCAAGTTTCACAGGAATGCCCGCAATTTTGTACGGCACACGGAGACACTGGAATTCGCCTTTGTCATAACATTTTCGTCGACAACGCATTTTAAATACTGCTCAAATGTTGCCTACCATTTGAAAGCTATTGTTTAACTAATTATTTTTGAAGCGTTTGGTATTGTGGTTCTGTATGTTCAGTTAAAGGTGATTTCGAAATGAGAGGTTAGGTTCTTGAACTTAAAAACGGACTAATCTTTTCATTCTCCTAGCAGAAAATATTATAGGTACAACATATACTATTTTCTGCTACTCTATACACCAACGAATAGAGACCGACAGGGACAACATTATTTATGTGTTTATACTTGCTATTAAGTTTATGGTTTATACTTAAAATATTATAGTAATAGTAGTAATAGTGTGGATCCCGTGTATTGTTATCTTGCTTGTCTTGATTAAAATAACTACTATAATTTTTTATATTTTTATAAATTTAAGCGGCGGTAGCGTAATGGCTAAGGCGTCGGACTTGCGATCAAATGGTTGCAGGTTCGAACCCCACCCAGTGCACTACCGACGTGAACGCACTCCTAACACAAGCATTTAGCTTAGCTGGAAGGGTTAACAAGAATACTAGTAACGTGTGACCCACGTTACTAGTATTTTTTTTCTAAAAAAAAAAAAATTCTTCTCTTTAATTCTGCTCTTTGGCGAAAGTTTGTGAGAACGGATGTATGGATGAATGGGTGTTTATTACTCTTTCACGCAAAAAATGCTGAATAGATCTGAATAAAATTTGTCACAGAGATAGATTATAGTGCGGAATAGCACATAGGCTACTTTTATCCCGGAAATTGTACGGTTCCCTTGGAATAGCTTTCACGAAAAATTCCACGCGGACGAAGGCGCGGGCAACAGCTATTAAATAATAATTCAACTTTATTTAAATGCCTATATTTGATGCTAAAAGTTTTTATTTTCTTAATATAACCATTAGGCTTTTTAATCCGTCTCAATCGCGCCAAAAACATGGCTAAACGTTGAATCTATTAATAATTTCGAAAAGCATTTTAGTTCATATTCATAGTGCGATGTTGAAACGTTATTTTGCACAAAATTGCACGTATCCTGAACGTAGTTTGCATAGGATAGAAGCTGGCTTATGAATTAATCTTCTTCAAGTGAGAGTAGATGGAATATTTAGAGCTTAGTACATATAGATAGATCTATTGATGGGATTAGCTGTGCTTGGAAATACGTATGTTCATGTATATATTAGGGTATGGAAACTTTCATACATCATTCATTATGACAAATACATACATACCCTCACGGCTGTATCCCCGAAGGGGTAAGCAGAAGTACGTTTTATACGTTAAACACTCACACACCCTAGAAGAAGGAAGTGGGCCGGTCATGTCAGCGGACTGATGGTCGCTGGAGCCGACACGTGCTAGAGTGCAGACCGCGATTAGGCAAACGTAGTGTAGGACGCCCTGCGGCACGATGGACCGACGAGTTAAAGAAGGTGGCTGGCAGCGGATGGATGCGGATTGCCCAAAACCGGGATAGTTGGCGCTCCTTTAGGGAGGCCTTCGTCCAGCAATAGACAGCGATAGGCTGATGATGATGATGTCCTACTTACTTAATAGGAGGGAAGCCTATTGCCGTCAACCGGGCACTTTGGGAGCCAGATGTAGGAAAATTATGAATAGGTATATTGACTATATTGTAAGGGAAAGGTAACAAGGTAAGGTTGCTTGAGCAGGTCAGGGTACGACAAATATGGAAAGAAAAGCTGGAATGTTGTGGGCTTCGCTTGGAATAATAATTACGTGAAGTGGACGTGGTAGTGGGGCACAGGACCAGGCCAGGCCGTAACTAATAGATTAGTTTATTAATTTACTAGCAGCGCCCCGCGGTGTCTCCCGCGTAAGTCCCGATCCCGTGGGAATATCGGGATAAAAAGTAGCCTATGCTTTAATTCAGGTCTCCAGCTAATTACATACCAAGTTTCATCGCAATCGGTCCAGTGGTTTTTGCGTGAAAGATTAACAAACATCCATCCATCTATCCATCCGTCCATCCATCCAAACTTTCACATTTATAATATTAATGGGATTAAAAAAATATACTCATATGTGAGTTTGTTTGTTACGCTTTACAAGCGTTCGTCATGAAATTTGGCACACATGCTGTCAGAGCCTCAAAGGTACAAAAAATATCTGATAGAGGTTTCTAGATCCATACTAAGCACAGCTTGTACTATATTATTATATACTATATATATGAGCTATAACACAGATAAATATATTTATATAAGTACATTTACTTATCGTTATATTTATTATATTTACGAGTGAAGATAAGCAAAATTCCGCTCACGGAGGAATAGGAAATTTAGATAACTTAAAGTTTGTATACAATGTTGAATAAGTAAATTTTAGCTTTAGAAAATTTTAGCTTACGCAGCTAAAATCTTTAAACAATATCAATACAAATAAATAAAATTGAAGTGTGTGTTTGTAATGTCAAAATAATAGTTTTTAAGCTCGTACAGTTATTTCCACGAGGCATAGGGCCTAAAAATCAGTTTTTAAAATTTTTCTGTCTGTCTGTCTGTTTGTTCCGGCAAATCTCCGAAACGAGTGGACAGATTTCCACGGGACTTTCACTGGCAGATAGCTGGTGTTATAAAGAGTAACTTAGCCTACTTGAAAATCAGCGCTGTTTGGCGCACAGCAACTTCCTTGCCGACGCCATCGGCATCAATGCTGAGCGGTGACCAATTTTAATAAGTGACGTGCAAGTACGTACTATTTTTTTATTTCTTTATTTTTTTTTTCATTTTTTTTTAATGTGACTTCAATTTGTTATTTCTTGTTCACTTTTTTAACGTCACTTAAGAAATAAATACTCTTTTTCTTTCTTCTTCTTTAGTTTTATTTTGGAAAAATAATTGTGGTGATATATAAATATGCGGCAACTGCTAGTGTGTTGCATATTTAAAAAAATATGTGAAACCAATTGCAAAAGCTACAGGAGTTTCTGTATATTATTTTGACCTGTCACAGTTGAACTTATACTTAAGTGAATAGCTCGATTGATGTTACAAATAAGTTTAAAAATTTAATTAATTATGGCAGAAATACGATCATAACGACGCGACCCCATACCTATTATACATAGGAATACCTACCCCACTCTAGGAGCAGCAATTCAGCAGTTTAAAAGACTCAGTTTACTATTACACAGTTCAGCTACACATTAGTAAACTTAATAGTAATTTCTAGATGTTTTAAAATATAACACTGATGAAGTAAACGACTGCGTGTCGTTATTAATTACTATTTTACCCGTACAACGCATTTAATATGTGTTTAAATCATTATTATGTCTATCTAAATGGTGACACTTAGGTAATAACAACTATTTCCAACAATTATTATTCTTAAAGGTTTTATTTGATATGTCATGCAAGCCACATAAACACGAATAATTTCGAGTTAGTAGTCATGTCATCAATGACCCTTCATAAAACATAATTTTATCGCATGTAAATTTTTTTTAGGATATGTTCTCAAGTGCTACACACACGTTAAGATACTGAAATCGTGGTGTGAGCCCCGAGACAGAAGAAGGCAGAGTGCATACAATACAAGAGTTTAAATCATTTTATTTTACTTAATATTACAAAATATAACACCTAAGTTGCAGACGCAGTACATTCAAGACATAAAATTTCATTATACTTATACGCAATAATGGGTGTCTTTGTACTATGCGTTAAACCAAATTCCATTTATTACACAGCGGTATATCCATTACAAAAATAATCTAAACAGAGCACGCACAGCAGGCTTTTAGCGGTTCTGTAAACGTTAGAGAAATCTGAAAATTCATGGCTGTAATGCTTTTGAGATATATAGTTACACGCCCTCTGTTGATGAAACTTAGAAGTACGGTAACTCGTAAGCAATCAAAATGTTTCTTACTGCCATCTGTTAACGCGAATGGAAGCTCCGCGGAGTTCAGTTTATTGGTAAATGTATACCTTTTATAGTACATACCTTTTCTACAAGATGGCGCTAATTTTTATTATAAAACATAAATCTGTATAAAGCTTAATATTATTATTTTAAAGAAAGTAATAACTTACATCAATAGCTAAAATACAAATTTTCTTATTTCAGAATAATTCTAGGTATCTATAATAAAGTTATATACCTGTTCATCATCGTTGGCTGACAGGCTCGCCTCCCAGAAATCTTCAATGTTCTCCGGAAAGTCTTCTGTCTTCACTGGATCAGGGCTCAAACCACCATCCCTGTTCTTAAAGACGAAGATTATGCCTCCATATTCTTCTTCAGGTCTCCAAGCTCCACACATAGTTGCTACAGTTCTTGTCATAACAGATTGTTTCTCATCACTTTCTAGATCGGATTCCAGTTTTATTTTTTTCGCCGGCTGTTCCGAATTCAAATCGCTTTTTGTTTTTAGATTCAGATTCTCACTAGCCATGGCTTCTAATTTATTTCTAAGATGATTAACACCACAATTATTAAAAAGCTTATTTTTAAAAGTACTAGAAATACTAACTAAATGTTTAATATAACCTAGCATTAGAACATTATTACAAGGACTAAGGATCTAGAACTAAATTAACCGTAAGAATTATTTTAGAGGGAATTAAAAAATATAAACAAATTTTTATTTACACTACGTTATTAATAACTTTGATGTCAGACGCCCACGCGAGTGTCAGGAGACCCAGCACTTGGGATTAAATTTATGTTTTGAATACTAAAACATATACTGCATTTATAGTTAACAATATTCTCGCACAAAAAACGACACACAGATGAAATTTTAACCTTAAAAGCCGACCACTTAGGTTATGTTGTATCAAATCAAGCCACTAAACGTCAAAACCGACACTCAGCTGTTTACTACTGTCAAAGTTAGCAAAACTTGAATATATGTCTTTTGAGATTACAAAAATTGGAAACTTTTGATCAGATCATATTAGCTAGGTATTAAATAGCAAATGAATAGATGTGAGTACTAGATAGTAAGGCACTGTTAGTGTTGTCTAATCGCTAGTTTTTGACTTTACCTATCTATAGAAATAAAAACTCAATACTGTTAATTGATAAACGCATTACTGGAAAACGGCTAGACCAATTTCAGCTATTTTTTATTTTAAAAAGTTCGTAATAGTCCGAGTACTAGGTTTTAGTTTAAGGAAAAACTGGAAATATTACCGAAACAAAATTAAAGGATTTTGACACATATTTTTTTCATATTTAAGTATTTAGTATTTTTCAGTAAGTAGTGTAGTAGTTGGTTTCTGATCATTATAAACTTTCATATTATTTACCAGCTGTGCCCGCGGTTCCACACGTGTTTTTTTATAAGTTCATGCACCATCCCGTACTATTCTATTTCCGGATTTTCTTTTACTTTCTTGCTCCGTTTCCGTGGATCACAGGTGATGTTTTACAATCTTTCTCTATAAACAGTCAAATATCAAAAATATTTTTTAATAACATATCATTTTAATGTAACACTAATTCAGAATTAGAAATTAAATTATAAAATGACGTTTGTGGTAAAATTACATCACACGATTTCGGTATGAGAAGGTATGTAAAAACACAACAAATTTCCGGGATTAACATGCTGGGGCTACATATACTATACATTATTATTAATATTATAAATGCTATAGCAACTCTGTTACCTTTTCCCGGTTAAATTACTGAACAAATTTTGATGGAATTTGGAATGTACGTTAAAGTCTAGAGGACATAGGCTACATTTTGTCCCGAAATTGCAAAGAGGGCTCCTTAAAACTGACAGAAAAGCGTTGGCGAAGCCACGGGCGGCAGACTAGTAATAAATAATTAAAACAAAATAAACATTGATTTAAATCTTCTAAAAACTTGAAGCTTTATTCAGAACTAGAATATTTGCCGGAAACTCAATTACTTGCCGGCCTGTTTACATTTCTCTTAGCAAACTTTTGCTTTGGTCTGCCTCAAATAATCTCTTTCGGATTTAATGTGCAATGATGTGAAGGAAGCCTTAAAACTTCAAGATCGTATGATTTCAATACTTCATCTATCTCATATACGGGCGCACGCTTGTTTTGTCTCATTGCTTCAAGTAGTTGATATCTATGCATAAAATCATCGTAGTGAACATCATTTGCGCGGAGCCATTATTTTATATCATCTTGTGTGGTTGTTTTTTAATCTGTATCTGTACAGAATAGCTAGCGTTATCTATAACAATTAATAAAGGTCCTGAAATATTTGGAATAAGCTTCTCTGTCACCCATTTTATGAAATTATCCTTTTTCATAACGTGGCTGGTGATAGTCACCAGATAAACTTTTTGCCCTGTACATCTGTCAACAATTTTGACATTGTTTTCTCCACCAGCGTTTACAATGTTCCGCCCGGTTTTTTTAAAACTGCAAAGACCGCTATTAATAACTACTTCTAGCTTAGTGCTGTGCTTTATTAGTTTAGAGAAAGGCCACCATAATTTATAACAGGGCGGCATCGCACGAGTGAAATCTTGTCATTCACTTACCATTTGTTTGAGACCTAAGTTGTATAAAACAGTATCCAGTATTTCTTATATGTAAGGGTACGCAGTATTCTTACACTGTAATAGCTAAGTCTTCGAGACTAAATTACTATTCTAACTTCCTAAGGCACACGAATTTAAATACCTCTGCGTTTTGCTGTTTTCATTTCTTTCATCTCTGTCAGATGATTTAAAAACACAATCAACGAAAAGTAAAAGGTTTCCAACAAGATAAACATGTCTCGTGTGTTTTTTCTGTAAACATTCACTGTGTCGTTCGGTGACAACCCCATCGTACGCATATTTACATCTAAAAAGGGGTTAGGAAACGCTACGTACATATTCGTATACGACTTGGATAGGTCGCGTTTTTATTTCAAGTACATTCAGCAGACAGTAGCTAAATATTTGAATGTCACATTAAGTAAATATATTATTAGCATGCTCAATGTATTCTGAAATCGATTTTCAATTTTAACATGCTTTGTGCCTCAGTTACATCCGCTTCTACCTATATTTCGTGGTGTGACATGATTAGGTTTTCTTCAATAAAAAGCCTATCTAATGCATAATATGGATACAATCTGAAATAAATGTCTTATTATCATAAATTTAAGATAAGCGCATTCAAACCAACTCTGCAGTTCTAAGACATTTTTATAACCGTGACTAATTAGTTCCAGATATGAAGTCTTGATGCAGCTCTACAACTGCAATTTCTTTTCCTTTTTTCAGCATTGATTTTTCCACACGATTGATTCGAGTAACTTTTGTACACGAAAAGAGACGAAATTCCTTTTGATACTCTAAAGCTACAGCTTACAGCTTTCTACGTTTTAGTAGTTCTAAAAAATGCCCTTTAAGGTACGTAAGTAGTTATTAGTAGTTTACCTTAATTATCTAAAATGACGAAATTACAATTTTTCTAGTAACGTAATAAAGAACTTACACTAAATATACCAAGCCATGGTCACCAAAATAAAGTGATCTAGCTCCGTCACAGCATCTGTCAGTTCCCACGGCAGATTCTGACTGATTTATGGTCCTGTCTGGCCGTTGATTGCTTATTGTTTCTTGTCTATAAAGAGAAAATTGCCTCAGTCAGCTTAATTATACCTTTTGGATGAACAAAAAGCTGAATATTTGTGAAACTTGCAAAACTTTTGAAGCTTGTTGACATTAATACAAACGCTGTCTAATATTGTATCGTAATGTAAAAAGTCATTGTCGTAAAAGTGCCCAATATCATAAAAGTGTAATAATGTATGTAACATCCACAGAAGGTATACTATTTGTCTGCACGTACATAATCAGAATGACTTAGTGTTAAAGTTTCCGAGTGTGAATAGTCTTCATTCTGAAAGGTAAGGAGAACAACTGGAAGACGAGCAAATCAAAAATGAAAATCATTCAGTTGATGAGGATTCATCCAGGCAAGTGACGGACGATCTGTCTTGTAATATGGCGTAACAGCAATTACGAACGTTCAGCAACCTCAAATGCAGCGTCTGTTTATTTTTCCTGCTGTTACTGGTTGAGATACAAGTTCAGGGGAAAGATCGCAGTTGACCTAAAAAAGCTACTAAAAAACTACTAAACTAAAAAAAGAGGTTAAATCATTTTTAAATATTTTAGTTATTGGTGTAAGATGAAGGGAACAGTTAATAACATAGAATTAACCATATAACGCCATCTAGCTGTATATATATAGAACTACAAAACTAAATGTACACACTCCAAGTCCTCCAACAGATGACCACAAAAAATGGACATTAATCCTGGATATGACACGATATAAGGAAGGCTGTACTCTCTCCTGGCGACGAGGATTGACTGTGACAAATATACGTGTGAATCCTGTGTCGCTTACACTATCCGCGGTTTGCGAGTTTCTTTAGGTTTGTGGGGCCATTCATTATAAGATGAAGCGTTTTACTACTGCTGCACTGATGAGGTTGTGTTTTAATAGTCGATCTTAATCGCCACTCAAATAAAAACTCTCTAAGTAAATAAATAAATAAGAATATTAAATATCTTGATCTCGTAATGTATAGGTATTAAAAAGGGTTTTCAAGGACAAAGTCTATTTTTTTCCCTCTCTATTCCATTTTTCACTCCTACGGGATGATAGTCGTGATGTCTGTATGAATATTTATTTTTTATTTTATTTATTTTGTGATGTATGATATTTCCTCGTTTTGCAACGGTTTAAATAGAACGAGTTTTTTACAGTAGTTATAAACAGGCTGTATGTCAAACTTTGGATAACTACTCGTAAATAATTTAGGACCTAAACCATTTGACTGGTACTTACGAACTGGATGTACCTGCAGTCGGTCAGGCTATTCTGAGTTCTTCATATATGCATTAATAGTCATAAGTTAATATTAGTATTAGTTGATAATATTAGTTGTGCAGGACTCCTATGTCTGTAATAAGAACTGTGTTATTGTTTTTTTTTTAATTATGTCTAGACTTTTGCACCGTACAGTTGTTCCATCTGTCCTAAATATTTCCAGCTGGGATTTTCAGTGAGGACAGAGATATGCAGATAGTCTGAATAAAACGTCTATCGTTTCTCTTATAAGCCCTGCTGACTTCATGGCCCAACATAAACGACTACCATAGGCAACTATTAAGGTTTATTCATTTGTCACGTGTCAGCGCGTCGTTTAGGTGACGGCTCACAGATGTCGCTTTTACGATTACCGACGCTTGTCGCCCAATAGAGGAAATGAAAACCAGATATGTAATAACTGCGAATTGGGAGTAGCTGAGATGAGGCCTAAGAAGTAAAAATGTGTCGAAGTAACATTTCGCTAGGATTTTCAGCCAAAGCCGAAATCAGACCTAATACAGTTCCTCTTCAGGCTTCGGCCGAAACACAACATTATATGTGTATTAATTAAAATTTAAGTAAAAGATGTTCATGAAACCCTACAATTCAATATTTTTAACGAATTATTCAATATTATTTACGTATTTACGGGAATTAACGCGATCACGAAAAGGTATTACAGGCTGAGTCAGCCTGTGACCACGGCCAGTGATACCTGGTCGAAACATCAGGCAATTCAGAGGTGTCATGTAATACCATTTCGTGATCGCGTTAATTCGCGTAAATACGTAAATGATATTATATCATGGAACGCGAAAGTTTGAAAGTTAGAATTAGTCAATCACCGCGAATGTAGGCCTCTCACAATCTCCGCCATAACAGTCGGTCCAGAGTCTTCTTCGGGTAATTCATCGGTCCATTTTGCATAAAATAAAAGTCTTCAATTTATTAGAAAATCACAAAATTTTATTTTTGGAATGTAGTGTTGTGCAGGTACAAAATTATTTGAAAAAAACTGTAGGTTCAGTATATTATCATACCCAAAGAAACTCTTTAAAATCTGATCAGCTATTTAGGCCTGATTTTTACCAGGAAAGAGGTTCCTCATAAATAAACGAAGCATGTCGAATTTTTTTTTTTTGGATGCGTTGTTGATTTTCTTATTTGCAGGCACTTGATTACTAAGTTCTGAGATTAACTATTTAATAAGGTGTTTTTAATTACTGAGCTATTAATACACATAACTGTACGGATGGTGCAATGGTTTAAGTGGTCGCGTCACCACTACGCCACGCCGAATGTTGCAAGTTCAAATCCCATATGGCGTGATCTTCAAGTACCCAGTTGTCCTAAGTCTGGATGTTCTTTGTGTCCGGTGTTTAAATGTTTGTAAAGTCCCCGCGACACAGGAATCATTCCTAGTGCGGGAGTTGTCTTTTTAAAGTAATGAAGAAAATGAATGAAAAATTTTTCAATCTTCAGTTTTCTCTGGTTATTCTGTCCCCAATTTTAAACCCCCGACTCAAAAAGGAGGGGAATTAAAAGTTTAACGTGTGTATATACCTGTGTCTGTTTGTGGCATCATTGCACCTAAACAGATAGACCGATTTTGATTTATTTTTTTTTGTTTGAAAAGTGATGAGCTATAATTTTAGAAAATCTATTTAACCGTTCAAAGATCATCAGCTCTTGTCTAAGTTAAAGGGATTTTTGAGTCTGGGTATTAAATTTTTTTATGTATAAGATAGATGAGAAAGAAATTATCGCTTCAAAACTAACGTAGCCTATAATGACTGACAGTTAAAGATACATGTTAACATACTCACTTAGATATGTATCTATGTAAATTGATTCAAGGTTCCTAATTAAATGTTTAACCCTGTGAATGCGCACGTAACAAACTCCGTGTCTATCTGAATTAGAGTCCGGCAGTAACTATCGGGCCGGGAGCCCACCTCGACCATAAATTAGATGCTGCTTGCCCACTACACGGGTTGAGTGTGTGTACGTTGTCTCACGGTTTTGTGGTGCTAAAATTAACGTACTACACGGTGTTGTGATGTATGTAATGTCAATATAGAAATCTTAGAGATTTTGGTTGACAAAATAAATTCAATATTTTGTTTTTGTTTTTGCTGTGATTTTGTCCAAAACAAAACTTAATTAAATGGGTTTTTCTCAATCAATCAATCAATCAGCCTATCATAGTCCACTGCTGGACATAGGCCTCTCCCAATGTGCGCCACAGCACCCGGTCTTCCGCCTTTCGCATCCAGTCCATCCCTGCTACCTTCTTCAGGTCGTCGGTCCATCTGGCCTAGGCGACGTCCTACCTTCCGTTTACCGATCCGCGGTTTAATATTGTATATATATATTTTATATATTATAGGGGGCAAACGAGTACACGGGTCACAGATGGTAAGTGACTACCGTCGCCCATGGACACCTGCAATTCAAGAGTCACAAGTGCGTCACCGGCCTTTGAAATGGCAGTAATGCTCTTTTCTTGAAGGTTAGAAGGTCGTATCGGTCCGGAAATACCGCAGGCGACAATTTGTTCCAGAGATTGGTTGTGCGATGTTTAGTTTTGTGTTTGTTAAAGGCCATTTAAAGGCCGTTGCATAGTTTAAAAGATCTAAGCATACAGAGGGACAGATGGAAAGCAACTTTGTTTTATACTAAGTAAAGATAATCCTATAAAGATCTGTATTTCAACAATCTATACTAATATTATGAAGCTAAAGAGTGTGTTTGTTTGTTTGGTTGAACGCGCAAATCTCAGGAACTCCTGGTTGGAATTGAAAAAATATTTTAGTGATGGATAGCCCATTTATCGAGGAAGGCTATATAATATCACACTACGCCCAATAGGGGCGGAGCAGTGAACATAAACGCAGGTAAAACTGCGGGGACAGCTAGTAATTTAATACTTTTGTGTGCGACTTCGCTCGCGTTAGTATACAAGATGTATTTGAAAAAGGAACACTTACTTAAATCACTGAATGTGCATGAGTCTAGCATGCAGTTACTATAAAATTAAATTGAAAAAGAACTATCCGTTTACAAGTTATGAACGTTTGGATTTCAAGGTATTTTTGCCTCCGTTTTTCATAAAATAGGTGGACCTGTTAAAGATTTTTTTTTATTATGTTTTTTTTTATTTTGGAACTATTCACTCAGTTATTGAGAAAATCTATAAATACTTTTTTTTATAAATTTTCTGAGTAATGAAATGAATTGTAATGA
Source organism: Euplagia quadripunctaria (assembly GCA_963859945.1). Classification (NCBI taxonomy): domain Eukaryota; kingdom Metazoa; phylum Arthropoda; class Insecta; order Lepidoptera; family Erebidae; genus Euplagia; species Euplagia quadripunctaria. The sequence continues at coordinate 21,624,507 of OY982563.1, read as the reverse complement.
AAAAATGTTTTTCTGCATGAAAGGTACTCTATGTCCATTTCTTTAACTCTGACAAAATGTGTACAATATTTCATGATCATCGATAGTGCAGATAAGCCATAAAAGCGTAACAAACAAACACAGAGAGTACTACACAAGGACACCAGCGCGAAGCAATGCATTGTCTTCGCCGAGTGAGTGAGGTTACGGATGCCCTAACCCCCTCCTCTTATTCCCACCTTAAGGGCTGGTAACGCTCTTTTGACTCTTGAGTTTCAAGGATCCATGGGCGTAGTCAATTGCCATCAGGTAACGCGTCTGCTCGTTTGCCCCCTATCCCATAAAAAAACATACTTGAAACGACTTTATGTGAATTATGAATGTGTGATGAACTTGACACCTATCCCATTAGCTAGTTATAGAAGAGGCCATGTTACCCATCCCGAATCAGTTATTTCAGTTGAGTTTGAAATGAAATGAAATTTACTGATTCTCTACTTATTTAAAATGTGAAGTGCTCGGTTTATGCTGCAATCATTAGTTGGAAACGTGGAGAGGCCAAAGTAAAACAGGACACAGAATAGTCAATATTTTTTCTACATTCTACGAAGGCCAAAACATTTAAATGGTAATTGTGGATTACTTACACTGACTTACATATTTTCTATTCTTTTTTTTTAATTCGCATCCTTAATTAATAAATGCATACATTTTATCCAAATCCTTTCATGATGTGATTTACCTAATAACAAAAACTTTACAAAGTAACATTCAATAACTGTAGGGTAGGTACATAATTCCAATTGCCGTAAGAATTCAAAGTCGTGTGTGAATGGAAACACACTATAAAGCATGGGCCATAGACTTTTAATCAATCTGCACGAGCGGTACAGTGCGCAAAAATGGCGGGTCTACCGCCAGAGCTTAATTAAAGCCATAAGGAAAATACGCTCTGTTCCTCTATGACTTGTTTTTTGGCATCGGTACAATGTTGGCTTGATTGTTACTGTTATAGATGAGTGAAGTGGGAATCGCTAGTGATGGCGGTGCTTTAGTTGTTTTTGCAGACAATTCATTTTGAAACATTTTATCGAGTCTGTAAAAGTTCTAAGTTTTATTTTTCTGTGGAGAAATGTTAATCTGATGACTTTACTATACCTTTGGACACTAATTACAAGTGGCCGTTTAATTGATACAGTTTCGATTCCCGGATCGTGCAATGCCTACTAACTTACTTATCCCACTAATATTATAAATGTGAAAGTTAGGAGGGATGGATAGATGGATGGATGGATGGATGGATGTTTGTTACTCTTTCACGCAAAAACCACTGAACCCATTGCGATGACACTTGGTGTGTAGATAGCTAGAGACCTGGATTAACGCATAGGCTACTTTTTATCCCGATATTCCCACGCGATCGAGACTTACGCGGGTGAAACCGCGGGGCGCTGCTAGTTCTTTATAATAGAGATATAATTTGCGAAGTACAGTTTTCTTTGTCCAAAGATAACCTACATGGAAAATGTCAACAATCATTTTGATACAATTTTGTGTTTTTTCACAAGTAGCGTCCTAACCACTGTTTAACTGTTGAACATATAATGACAACACACAAACAAACACACTTGGTCTTCACATAGCTCCAAAGTCTTGGTTTTTGTAGTCTTGCCTGACCTCTAGACTCCTATTGTATTTTGAAATCTGATCAAACCCAGGCTTACATTTAATACGTATTTAAATGAATTCCAAAATATTAAAAACAACGTACAATTCAATCCAACCAGACAGTGAAAAATGTACCTAATGTAATTCAACACCCAAGTGAATACGCAAAAACTCCCACATAACAATAAATAAAACAAAATAACGTATGTATGTTAATATTTTGAGTTTAATCTTCGCAACAAATCGCGATGCCAAGTATACGTTACGAAGAAATGGATTTTATGCTAATATTATTCCCATATACAAAGTAATCCCCTATTGTATGAGAAAAATGTATAAGATTACTGTTATGTTCGAGATTAAAAAAGTTAATATTGAGATTAAAGAAAACATACAGAGATCTTTCCATACGAGAGAAACTTACATTGACGCGTCTTGTTACGTGTTGCGGCGAGGTTGGAAAAAAACCAATCGTACTTTAAACTGAATCCCTAATCTTTTAAATTACCAATCAATTGCTGTATTTACCTGCTGTACCTACGATAAAATCATGTTTTATTTTGCATGTCTAGTGTCGTTTGTTAAATACAATTTAACAATTGAATTCAACACCTATAGTTGAAGTCTTCAGATGTAAGAGGAGATACAGTATTGATATTCGGCAAAAAACAATACCAAATGACTACATCTGTTGCGATTTGTTTTTTAATTTTCGCATTCCAAGACTTAATGGAACTGGCCGAGTTCACAAGCTGTGTGCACCTGGTCGAAACGTCAGGCAATTCAAGTATGTAATACCTATTTACGTCATCGAGTTGATTCCCGAACATATATGTATTTCCATAATTATAATATTAAATTAGTTTATTATTAAATTACTTTTTATTTATTATTTTTAATATGTTCATTATAATTCTAATCTAATTATAAAAATAAAGAATGGTGATAGTGATGATTAATTCAGCAAACGATTGTACATTTAGTGGATGCAAAGGGTGACACAATGAAAATTATTAACAAGGTCTACAAGTTACAACTGAAAAGTAGAAATTACTTGCCTACTAACTTTTAAACTTTCGCGTTTTAATTTGACGCGATTACAGTCAGCCTGTGACCACGGCCAGTACAACCCGGTCGAAACGTTAGGTAAATCAAAGGTATGTTACGCCTTTTAAATACGTGGTCGTGTTAATACCCGTAACATAATTACACAGAGTGTATATGACAATGGAACACTTACTTAAATCACTGAGAGGGTATGACTCTAGCATGCAAAATGCATTAAAACTAACTTTGAAAACTTTTAAGTTAGTTTGTATGGATTTTCTCAATAACTGACTGAATAATTCCAAACTAAAAATATATATGTAGTACGATTTAAAATCTTTAACTTTACACATTCTAGCTGCTTTTATGAGAAACTGAGGCAAAAATATCTGGAAATTCAAGCAGTCATAACTTATAAACGGATAGTTTTTTTTCAAAAATTATTTCTGTAACTGCATGCTAGAGACATTGACTTTCAGTGATTTAAGTAAGTGTTGCATTGTCATATACAACCTTTATATATTATAGAAACTACTTACTTAGTGTAAATCAATTACAGGATTATGTATAGGGTACGAAATTAATTATACACAGGTATAATTAATTTCGTAGCATAGAGATAAATTAAACTTTTTTATTAACTTTAAGTCTTTCTTAACTACATATAATTGTCTTTGCAAGGAAATCCTTTGCTAAAAAAATAAACTAAAGCCAGAAACTAAAATAATATAGAATATTTATCAGTGTGGTCTGACAACGATAAATATTCGGTTGAATGTTCCGTCAATGAAACTGTTTGCATCGATCCGCTTACCAATAATAAAAATAACTTGACATATCTCACACACAGCCGTCTGATCCTAAACTAGGCAGAGACTGTATTATGGTAACCAGACTGCTAATAAACATACTTATTTGTTTCGAAATACGTATTATAGGTCAACTACACCCAGACACGGAACAAATGATCATACTCATTACACAATTATTTGTCCTGGGTGGGAATCGAACCCACGACCTCTGGCTCAGCAGTGAGGATCACTAACCACTGGATCAACGGTCCAGTTGCTTATAAACAGAATGAGCACTCTGACTCCACTCGGACCCAGACTTCTCAACGCCAAAAGTAATGACAGGCCAGACAGACAAGTTGAATAAGACAGTTTTAGGGATTTCGTGTAGGATTATCACCGTGAGTTAATTGTTATCTTATCTGTGCCGTGAGCGTTTCAACCACAACAGCTCTTATCGTTGCCGTTGGTGTGTCAATATATGAGGTCTTCGTTTCTGCTGCGTGACCATGGAAAAGAAGAACAGCCTCTTTACAGAGTCCATGATGCGGAAAAATACAAGGAGCTCCTAAATAAAGACACATTGCTGGAGGGAAAGCTACGAGTATATTGTCCAACTAGCTGCACCCCGCGGTTTCACCCGCGTAAGTCGCGGTGCCGTTGGAATATCGAGATAAAAAGTAGCCTATGTGTTAATCCAGGTGTCCAGCTATTTACATATCAAGCTTCATCGCAATCCGTTCAGTAGTTTTTGCGTGAAAGAGTAACAAACATCCATACATTCATACATCCTCACAAACTTTCACGTTTATAATATTAGTAGGATATGGTATTTGTGTTGGGTGAGCGACATGCCTGAATTCATTGCCACATTCTAGAAAGATCTATATTTTTTTATTAAACAGTTTAAAAAATAAAAAGCAAACCAAAGGAGTTCAGTAAACCCGGGTTAGTTCGTGTAGTTGTGTCTTGTCTTGTTCTATGAATTATATATTATGACTACGCATGCAGTACGCCGATTCCGTGCGTACTGGATTCAATTAAGATGGAAAGACATAAGCAATACTATAATATATATATTTTAAATGCATTGGTAAATAATGTAAAACTACACTTAACCGGTGTCGTTAAATCGGTGAACATACATAGAATAAAAAACAAAATACGTAGCGAATATTTATATATTTATAAACATTACGTAAGTACTTCTTCTGTTTTAAAGTTGGTATAAAGTAACTGACACGAAGACAAAGACTTCCATAATTAATCGGTTCTGGGCCGCGTTTATGGAAAAGCTCCCAGCCGCTATGCCCAGGTCGTACGTCCACCTATCGGCATAAAACCTTAAATAAATAAATAAACACTAAACTTTCTAGTTTCTTGTCGCCATTAGAGAACCCATCTACCAAGTATTATTGCCATTTTAGTTAATCAAGGGTACGGGTCAATGCCTGTCGGGGGTTGCGGAAGAATGCAATAGCGATTCTCGCTCCCCTGATCATAGGCAAATAGTGGAACACCGGGGTGGTTTTTAGTCGATAAGAGTCCGACAGACCCCTTCGCCTCCCCAAGGCGGAGGACATCCATGTAGGATCTTCCAACTCGTCAACAAAAAAAAAAAAAAAAAGGGTATGAGATAGATCGTTTACCTTTGTTCTCATCAGGTATAACGTTTCATTGCTCGTTGACTGATATACAAATATTAAATTTGTTATGTAGAACTGTACACAGTCCCTTGTCTTCACCTTTTTTTTGAGTAAAATGATTTCCTATCCAGTTATTCTTCAATCTGTGGTACAGCCGTATTCAAAACAATCCACAGGCAAATAACCGATTCTCGAGCCCTAGGGTGTCGTTTCGTGTCCGCTTTACTTTTTCACATTATTCCGGCTGCGGTACGGGGACGGAACGATGCCGGGGCGACTGCAGGGTGTGAGTACGGCGACTGCGCTTGTGGTTCATGCGTACGATTCCATTACTTAAGTGTTTATTTTTATGAAATGTGTTCTGTCTGTGCCCGGTTTATAATACACATGAGGTTTTTTCGTACTTTACAACGATTTTATAAATTGGAGGTATTTTAATCATCCTGGGCTCTGCTTGGACATGTTTATAACTTTAACTGTGTTAAAAATATTGCGAAAAAATTACAAATAATATTTTTAGGGAACTCATAATATCATAGATTCTGGTAATCTGTAATATTATTTGTACATATTATGATCTCAGTTTCCACAATAAAATAATATCAACAAAAATAAAATATACAGTGTACGTTCAGAAACTGCATAGTGAGTGCAACTCCTTTGAAATCCTTCCATCTGCCGTTTTAACAACTTTTGTGGCGATTTGAATCTCAAAGATTTCGAATTTAAGTTCTGCTTGGCTTCAGGGTTGGGAGTGTGGTGTAATTGAAGAAAAGATAGCGTTGAGAAAAGTAAATTACACCAACATTTTACTACTGTAAGGTAGCCCCCGAACAAAACGCTTCTGTCTACTACACTACTCATACATAAAAAAGCCAAAAGGCCCCAGAAAATAACCATTTAAATGTGCACCCTGGGCAAACATCGTGAAGGGGCCTTTCTTGCCTTTAACTATTGTTCTGCCCAAGAAGGAGTAGCTCAGTTATGGGTAGTGATGCGCCGTTCCCAAATTCCCTTTCCCGGAATTATTTCCAGTGGAAAAGTTCCAGGGAATATTCCGGCATTCCCGGGAACGTTCCCACATAGTGGGAAATGGACATTTAAATTGTTCCTTCTATTTTATTATATTAGTAGCTGCTCCAGCGAACGTTCGTTTAGCCAATTTTTTTTAGGAAATTATATTAACATATCAAAATAGCGGACAGTACAAATGCCAACAAAAGGATATTCTAAATATTTGTAATACAATATTTTTCGTTGTTATATTTTCATAAAAAAGAAATATTTTATATTTGAATTAATATTTAACTACTAATAATACAAGAATATAATATACAGGTAATAATAAATTCGTTACTTATCGCTAGGCTGTCCCCAAGCCATAAATAACGTATTTATTTTAAAACGGTAAGATAAGATATGCCATTATTGCGAACAATATTTACAACCTATTGTAATAATTGTATTGTCTTTAGAAGTGCACGTGCGTCGGCTTCACTTTGTATCCCTTCCCCAGATTTTTTATTTGTTTTGTTTTTTCTTTCTCACACATTTGCTTTTGCAAAAATAATGTATTTTATCTCCAATTTTAGTTGCATTTCACACTTTAACCGTTTCGAGCGCCTATTTTGTAAAAACCATGAGCAAGAAAAGTGCAATTTTCGATCATTTTGTGATTAAGTCCGTGGATGAAAAAACTATTTACGAGTGTATTTACTGCCATTTTGTGTATACGTTTAAAAATGTGACTAAATTTGCCCGTCACATATCTAAATGCAAAAATAGCCCAATAGACATAAAAATAAAATTTCAAAAATATGCTCCCAGTGCAAAGGTTAACTCAAGTTTAATATCTACGTCCATAAACACAACAGGACCACCAGAAAATCCTTCATTGCCACAGGACGAAACTGCTATTAGACATAGCCAAGTAAGTACCTACCATTTGTTATTGGATTTTTCATCCTAATATTTTTTTTTATTTCTTTTAATACCTTTTATATGTATCTTCAATGGAAGAATTTCTTGGTTAATAACCATAATGGGAATACCTATATACAGGGTTAATTTAAAAATACTAATAACCTCTTACATTACCTGAAATAATTGTAGATTCAGTGTATAAGCATAATAATAAAAAACATGTTCGTCCAATACCTACGTTGCGAGCCATCGTATCGACTAGCAAAGGTGAATGACATATACATATTCGTCGTTGTCGTTGTCTTTATACTCGTCAGACCCGCAATCAAAAACATAAAATATTTTTTTTCCATAGAAGTATTAAGTTTTTTTAAAAGTGTTAGAACAAAAGTTGTTCAGTATTATGTTCGGATGTTACCGGCGAAAGGTTATTAGTATATTACAAATAACCCTGTATATTCAAAAAGAAAAAGTTGGCTGATCAAGACGCTAAAATTTCTTTCTACTACTACTACTAGGTACTGAATATTTTCAATTTAGATTGATCCTTCTATATTTTGACTGGGCTCTCTCTACTTCTTTATCTAATTTAAGTAGTTATATCTAACGATTTTGCATGATCATGTTGTTATTGTTATGCATGAACGATTTTTGTTGTTTTGTTGCAGACAAATATACATCAAGCAATTGCAAGAGCAGTTTATGTGACCGGTATACCATTTTCTACTCTGCAACATCCTTTATGGACCGAAACATTTGAAATGTTGAACCCCCAGTTTACCATGCCATCTAGAAAGCTGTTAGCAACAACATTATTAGATCAAGAATATGAAACAGTACACAATGACGTCATAAATAAAATAAGACATGCTAATGTAATTCACTTAGGCATCGATGGCTGGTCCAATATTCGTAATGAATCAATTTTAAATGTAATTTTATATGCCCCCAAGCCTTATTTTTGTAAATTTATAGAAACTACTAACAATCATCATACTGCTGAATATTTATGTGAGGAAGTTTCTAAAATCATAGATGAATTTGATGCATCAAAATGTTTCGCAATAGTAACAGATAACGCTAGTAATATGGTTAAACTTGGAAAGCTGTTATATGAAAAATATGACCATACTATTTGGACTGGATGCTTAGCACATACGCTTCACTTATTTATAGGAGATGTAGTGAAGGTTCCGAAAATTCGTAGCTTGTTTTTTAATATTGTGGAAATTATCAAAACTATTACTAGATCACATAACTTTTCAGCTGAGTTTCGTAGAATAGCTAATGATAGATCTATTAACAGTAGTCTTCATTTGCCTGTTAAAACAAGATGGGGAAGTTATTTATTATGTCTACAAAGTTTTGTAAAATGTAAAGTTATATTGCAGAATATGATAATTAACGATAATTCACTACTAACAAAATATAGAAACCTAATATTTGAAGAAGATACTTGGGACGAAATACAAAGACTGGAATATTTTTTAAAACCGATCGTCCAATGGATAATAACACTAGAAGGAGATTATTACGGAGTACACTTAGTGCACCGAGCCTTTAAAGAAATACAAAAAGTGTTAAAACACGTAGATTCAAGAATGCTTTTTGGAGATATGGTACATACTCTAGAACAAAAATTTGATAGTAGAAAACTAAATGCTCTTAAGCCAATTCATTTGGCAGCTGCCCTTCTGGATCCACAAAATCAAGGAGTACTATTATCTAGTCAAGAGAATGTTGAAGGCTGTGAATTAATTATAAATATTGAAAAAGATGCAGAAGCTGCAGTTAATATATTTACGGAATTATCGCAATACAAAAGCCGAACACACTTGTGGGAAAAAAGTTTTATTTGGACTATGGCCGAAAATATTTCACCATTATCATGGTGGGAAACTTTATTTCCGCAAACGCTTTTGGGTAAGATTGCCATAAAAATTTTATCAGTTCCCGCTACTTCTGCAGCTGTAGAAAGATCCTTTTCAACATTTTCAAATATGCATACGAAGAAACGAAATCGTTTAAAGGCAAACACAGCAGGGAAGCTAACATTCATATCACACAATTGGAAGCTAATTAACAAACCCACCCAACAATATCAAAGACCACTGTCAGATCATAATTTATCTTCAGTATCAAATTCTGCCTCGGAAGACGAATTTTCCGAAGTAGCAATAGATGAAACGGAAAACTCAGAGCTTATTTTTAATAACCCTGGCACTTCCAGGGCTAGATTAGATTTGGATTCCGATGATTCCAATATTACGAATTGTTCAACAGAAGTATTTGATCTAAATAAGCCAGGCCCCTCCAATATTAGTACAAGTGCAGCAAAAAAAAGAATAATAAGAAATATATTTAGTTCCGATTCAGACTCTGATGACTAATTTTGCGTAGTCTCCGTCAAACAAACTGATTTCTACTATACTATACTGTATGGATTATTATTATTATTATATTGTATGGATACTGATAACTGTGGAATTGATATATTTTTAGGTATCTGTAAAACACTACAATAAAAATCTGTATGTTTTTAATCATTTCATAATTGTATTGTGTAATCAAAAACTTTACTTTCTGTGATTAATACGCCAATCCAAAAGACTGATTTGTATTTTATTTAAACTAATTAAAATTGTTAATCTATATGACATGCTATTTATATACTCGTAAATACTTTATATAGGTACATTTAATCATAAGCCATGATTATTATTATTATTAAAAAAAAAAGTGGAATTTTGCTACCACATTAAACTGTGTGGTGATTCTTTTTTAAGTTTTGTTATCATATCTGAAAGAAGAAAATGATGTGCCGTTTAAAAAAAGTGTAAAATTATATAAATCAAAGTTTTTTTTAATTAAAATAATGAATAAATACTTTGTTTTAATTCAAATAATTTCTTACTAAAAACCTTGGAACGTGCCCATCGATCCCGGGAGCAAAGGAATATTCCCAGGGAATATAGGGAAATTCCCAGGGAATATGGGAATATTCCGAGAGATTATCGGGAAAGTTCTCAAAGCAACGACTTAATTGAATTATGCCTATGTATAAAGGTGTACTTGCTTTTGCACATAGTGCAAAAGTTATTTACAAAAATATATACAACTATTTAAGTCAATGTTCCCAGTCGTTCCCAACGTGCCCGGGAGCGTTCCTGGGAATTAGGGAACGTAGGAAACGATCCCGGGAACGGCGCATCACTAGTTATGGGACTACTATGTTTCTTTGTATGTCAATTTTATTATTACAGATTACGCACAGAAGAAACGATGACCGCGTGGAGGGTTCTTCGGAATCAGTGAGCAAGGTCTGGTACATGCTTTCGCTTAGTCCACAGATAGCTTTCATCATCAAGGAATAGAAGCTCTTGGGATTGCAAAAAAGAAAACCTAGAGAATTCTTAGCAGGCGATAACTATGGGACATAGAAAAGCTGCTTTATCTCTATACAATACTATTGGCAATCCACCACTGTGCGGTACTCCAGAATTGTTTTGCCTCGCACAACCAATCTCTGGAACAAATTGTCGCCTGCGGTATTTCCGAGACCTTCAAACCTTCAAGAAAAAAACGTACTCCCATCTCAAAGTCCGGCAACGCACTTGTGACTCTTGAGTTGCAGGTGTCCATGGGCGATGGTAGTCACTTACCATCAGGTGACCCGTCTGCTCGTCTGCCCCTATAATATTTATAAAAAAATACAGCTTAAGTTCGATCTTGCATGGAGGACTGCTTGCGTGGAGTTGGTAATTAGCTGAGCCATCCCATCCCAACTAGAAGCTCTGGACTCTGTTGATCGAAGAGCCCGTAGGCTTATAAATGACGATGTGCTCACGAATAGGGAACTACGTAGCTTTGAGCATCGTCGTAAAGTCGCCTGCTTATTGGTTTCTTATAGGATAGGATTCACTTTGGTGACTGTGCGAAAGCTCTCTTCGAATTAATTGAACCCTCACCATTCCTTAATAGCACTACTAGACGCAGACAGAGGTTTCATCCTTTCTTTGTCGAAATCCTAAAAAGTCGAACTAAACGCTTTGATAGCTTATTTTTGGTTCGAGTCGCCAAGGTGTGGAATAAACTGCCTGCGTCTATTTTTCCAAACAATTATAATCCTGGAGCGTTCAAGTGTAGAGTGAATAGATTTCTCTTGGATAGGCGTGTACCGTCTTCGTCTTCATCGTCACTTTCTATCAGGTGAGTTGGAAAACTAACGCCTATGCCATTTCTCAATAAAAAAAGTTAGCCAAGTGGTACAGTCTGCTGCTATTGTAATTGGAACGGTAAATGAGAAGAAAACGCAAAAACCAGAAATGTTTTATCTGCTGGGAGTATTTGTATTTAGTAATGTGTTTACAATAGAAATGAGAGTTGAAATGAGAAAGTTACATTACAGTGTTTTTACAGTACATTATATGCATCATAATTTTTCATGTTCTATTTTTTTTGTTATGAGTGCCTAGTCATCCCCTAGTCTCTTTGACTAGTGACTCCACATTCTTTAAACTTCATTATCAAGACTTACTTTCAAAAATATGTATAAGTGGTTCTCTGATAGTTTTGCAAGTAGGTACCCATTAAATGCTCGAAATCATGACAAATAAATCTTATTACTTCACACGAGCAATTCTTGTATGTATGTATTTATATTTCGGGTATTTCAGAAACGGCTCTATAGATTTTGATTCGTATGCAGATACAGTTTAGCATTTTAAGTTCAAATATGCAATTTCACAAAAAAAAAAAATATTTCAAAAAATTACAATTTTACAAAAAGCTACCGAGTGAAGCTCAGTCTCCCAGGTACTATTTTTTTTTTTTTTTATTTATTTAAATGCACAAAACACATTACAACCAACAATATCACATATAGCAAATACAGAGTTTTGACCTGGATTGCAACGCAACAAACATGTGCATACATCAAGACACAATAGCTAAACAAAAAGCAACACTACACAATGAGCAGCAATACAGGCTCGTCAGCAGATTCAGACGCCTCTTGGGTTACGCAGGGCCTTCCAAGGCCAACCTGCTATGGAGGATGTCTTTCACAGTTTTAATAAATGCACTACAGTCACTATCAAAAATGTCCAATGATTCATTATTCTTTACCATATCATTAAGTTGTCGAGCCATCCGGGTTAATGGGTTGAAGTACGAAATATTATTTTTATAGAACAGATTAGTTTGATTAGCTCTACGAGAACTATACTTAATATTAAAACTAATTGTGGAAAGCAGCTCCGGTGAGTCGATAATGTAGTGTATAATTTTGTAAAAGTATACCAGATCAAAGTATACACGACGGCACTCTAGAGGCTGAACATTAAATTTGGAGAGTCTGTCATGGTAATTTAAATTTGATCGACCGGGGTTCTGGCGATAGTTGAGAATTCGAAAGAATTTTCTCTGAACACGCTCAATGTCCCCTATATGGACCTTGTAATTCGGTGACCATACGGGACTACCATACTCTAATACCGTCCTCACTAGGGCAAAGTATAAGTATAAGGTACTGCGAGGGTTTCTAAAGTCTTTTATTCCTTAAAATGAAAAATATGGCGTCTACGCTATAAATATAGGAGAAAAAGAATACTACTTTTCACTTGTACACATAAAATAAAATAATTCATGGTACTCGTTTCAGAGGAACTCTTGTGCTTTGGACCTTCCACATCTTTTATAATATAATATTTTGATATCCTTTGAATTACCATCTACATGTATTATATAGTGAATCTTGCTCCTTGTAAGATACTTCAATCCACATATACCCCTGCAGCAGCTATAGGTACCTATACTACGGAAGGAATGCTGATTGTGTTCCTTCCGTAGTAGGTATAGATGCGTTAAGTTTTGATACTTCAATTCGCCATTTGCCATTGAATTATTTCCCTCAGATGTTTTATACGTTTCTGACATGTTTCATTCCCAATATTTTAATAATAAGACTTTTGTTTTATGAGTTGTACATAGCGCAGGGAAAACTAAAAGTTTTATGCTCCTCGGTACTTGTATAATAGAGGTCAGTGTCCTCGGTACAATAACGTTTGAATTTCGAATATAATCTAAAAAAAAATATAACCTCATGGAAGTTTTGAATAAAGTAATCTTTGTTTCATAATCGCCTTCTAACTGTTTTTAATCCCAAATTCAGTCATTCTGCACACAGTTCAGATCCCGCAATAGATTTTTTTTTGACTTGAGACACGGCCGTCTGATCCCAAACTAGGCAGAGCCTGTATTATGGTACCTACACTGCTGCTAAACATGCTGATATGTTAGTAAATAACTAATAATATAGATAAATTACACCCAGACACAGAACAAATGATCGTGCTCTTCACACAATAATTTTTCCTGGGTGGACTACTACCAGACCAACAACTTTTTTGTTTTAACAAAAAAAAACTTGTACTTGTGAATTATACAAAAACTATTTTTTTTATGTGATATAACTACAAACTGACGACTTTCAGATGTTTTCTTTTACTTGTGCTGTTAGACCTTGCTTCTTATCAAATTTCATGATTCTAGGTCAATGGGAAATATCCTATAGGTTTTGATTTACTTCCGAAATCTTCAAATTTGATTACAGATTAGTTTTATATGTATATTTTTATATTTGGTTACAGTAATTAATTAAAATGAAAAGAAGTGGTTACATAATAAATAAAGAACATAACAGCTATGCAATTTATTTAAAAAAAATATTTATTTTAATGGTGGCCCTAGAGAAGCCACTCAGAACAAAATACATGTTCCGTTTTTATTTGAATTAAAACTAAAAAGTGCTGCAGCGCTAAAACAATAATTTGTAGCCAAATCCTACAGTATTAACAAGCAGCGCTTGATCGTTTTTGAGATGTAGTTTTCTCACGAGCGTAAGGTCCTAACCGCCATGATTTTCATGGCGACGCGTGTTGCCCAACGAACTGCTACAAATATTTGTTTTCACTGCGCTGCAGAGACCGCAGTTCGCGTTACTAAACTTTTTCTTCGCGGTGTCTACTCTATACGCTAGTAATAGTAACTCAGTGTGGCGGCCATGAAAAAGCGAAGCATTGGACGTCCGCCTACTAGATACAATGGACGACCTGTTCATTGGATGATTGCGGCGCATGACTGTTCATTGCTGAAGTCTTTGGGCGAGGCCTAGTTATCTGTGACAAGACCTAAAATTAAAAAAGAAAGAGAAAATCTTAACCACAAGGCTCCCCTTGAACAACGGGTCAAATAAGAATCACAATCCAAATCTCGATCCAACTCTAAATCCCACTGCAAAAAGCAAAAACGGTCCACTTCCACACATAACAATTAGCTGTGCGAGCGCATTGCCGTGACGTCACTGCCGCTAATGAGGAAGGAACGAACCTCGACCGGGATGCTAACAATTAGTGCGATCATAACAAATCCCCGGGAAGCGAAGTAATCTACCGAGGACGATACCAATTGAACACTGAACATATTGTCGTACAGTTTTGTGAGTTTTAGATAGAGCTGTACATTGTCTGTATATACCAAATATGTACACACACAATCGCATCAAAATATTTAAAATACCTACATTTAATAATACATTTAAAATTTAAAACGCTCCCGACTCGAAAATCCCTTCAACGATTAGAAAAGAGCTGATGATCTTCGAACGGCTGAACAGATTTTCTAGAATTATATCTAAGAAGACTCTCGATTAAGTTACCTTTCAGACAAAAAAAAACACTTAAATCGGTCCCTTCGTTTGGCATCGTAGATGCCACAGACAGACACACAGACACGTTAAACTTATAACACCCCTCTTTTTGCGTCGGGGGTTAAAAAGTAATTATATAATGAAGTACAAGTTGGTGCGGGATCGGAAAATTCTTATTATACCTACTAACGACCTCAACGTATTATGTGGCTAAAGGACAAGGTCCTCAAGCTTGTTGAAATCTATACAAATAAATAAAATTGAAGTGTCCCCGACACAGGAATATTCCTAATGCGGGAATTGCCTTTTTAAAAAAACTTAAGGAAGGCCAAGGCGTCCGATTGGCGATCAAGTAGTTGCGGGTTCACACCCCATCCAGTACATTACTGACGTGAACCCATTCTCAACACAAGCATTTTGATAAACTGGACGAGTTAGCAAGGATATCTATTAGTAATGTGTAAGTATATTAGGTTAGGTTTACACGGGCAGTTTTCCATACGATAAAGCGAGTATTTTGCGTAGGTATGTGTGAGTGTGACCCATGTTTATTCCCAGTATTCTTTAAAATTAAAAGTAAGTTAAACTAAAACCCGACTACTGAAAAATCACGCATTTTTGGGCCAGAAACCCGGGCCAGGAACGGGCGTTCCCAGAACACCCTACTAAAGTTTCATCTCAATCTGATTAATGGTTTCGAAATGCATAGAGGATACCTAAACATACAAGAATTGATTTTTATTTATATAGAAGATTAAATCAACAACTTACACGTAATGTACTTTAATGTATTTAATTTAATATATTCATTGTGATGTTCAGAAGATGGCCGTGGTCATTCATTTATCAAATTATGATAACTAGTTTACAAGTTATGAGGGTACAGATGAATATATATATATATACATACTCATAGACATATATATAAAGGTACTTACCGGTCAAATTAATTAGGGACCCTCCTCTTTGCTTCGGCGTAAAAATTACACTCATAGGTAGATATACCCGGCAGAGTATATCAAGTGAAATGTTGAACAGTTTGGGAACATAAATGTATATTATCAAATATTTTATAAAGAACTTTTTTATTTAATTATTACGGCAGTAATTTTTCCATCCTTTGGAAATAGTAGTTTTTTTTCTGTATAAAAGGTTCAAATTTGCTGATGATCGGAGGAACGGTACGGCAGCGTATTAAATACGAACAAGCATACATTGACTGTCATATATTAAGATTTAAGGAAATCCCTTTGTATGTAAGTATTATAACTTCACAATTTACATTTGATTTAGTGCGTATTAAATAGGATTTGAGTACCAAATATAGGAACATAAAAGAGTGCTCTTTATACAACTATGTTGGCAAACAAGCACACGGTTAGCATTTGCCACTGAAAACTCCATTCGTGTCACTTGTGTGTGGCCCCCCTATTCTCCCTGACGTCGAAGCTTTGATCTACTTTCTCCGCAGCAGACTCCTTTACTGGTAAATGCGCTGGTATTACGTAACGTGAGCCTTCGTTGGGCACCTCAAATTCTAAATTCTAAAACCTCTTCAACACTTTGAAACTCGGTTTAAAAACCTCTTTTTCGGAGATAGTAAGAACCCGTCAAGACAGTACTAGCATTAATAAGAGGAATAAATTACATAACCTAAGTAGCGTCCAATCGAATTAGGTACGTAAAAAATCACACTATAAGAACATAAGGAAGACATAGTAACAGTGAGTGAATTAAAGGGTAAACCTTTGAACGCATGTGCGAGTAAGAGCTAAGAAATTGCTTCCTCGTTCGATCACTTTGGCCCAATCCATTGATTAACGAAAATCACGAGTTAACGGTGCCTCTGCACCTGGTACACCCAATTCTTTTAAAAATACTCGCTAGGGTTGTGCTGAACGCGAATTTAGGTTTAATCAAATAACAGGTTTCCGTACGAATGGATTCGAATAACTTGACGTCTAACGTGTGTTTTCTTAAATTAATTTATGGATAAATTATTCAATTGTGCTTTAGTAGTGTTTGGAGTATTAAGCAAATTTGTCATCTTAATATATAAATTAAATCAACGTGTATTTGTTATAGATAATTTAATTATTACACTACAATACAAAAGAAAGTGAAAAAATGCAACTGCCATGGCTATAGGTGATCGTTATCTTTGAAGGTTCCTAGGTTTGAATTAGAAAGTAAAAAAAAATACATTTCGAGTTACATCATAATCAAGTTTTTTGAAAAATGTCTGAAAAATGCTCTATTGACTAATAACTTAAATAAATATAACCAAAGCTTCAAGAGGAATGATTTAAAAACACTTTTGAAAAACGTGAAGAAGCAGCAGTTAAGTTTATAAAGTTACCTCACAAGGAATAAGACACAACCCTACAACACTAAAAAACTCAACGGGTATGTAGTCTAGGTATAAAGTCGTATCTTACGATTTCCACGTTAAATTTATATTTTAAGCAAAATTGTTTCTTAACCTGTCTCTGGTGAGGTCATTTTGAGTCGATCACTGATGACGCCGGTCCCAAGCACAGGGTTGGTGCTAAAACTCTAGAACGTGCGTTTGTGTCGACGTCCTAGGAAGGGCTCACTCTTTTAAGTGTTTATTAATTAATTTGAGCCGCCGTTGTAGCAAGCCGAAGCCAATCGAACAAAAAAAAAAATTAAGTGAAGGGTACCCCTGATTCTTCTTGTATATTTACATAAAAATCACGCTCCTTTTCCCTGAAGTGGTAATCAGAGGTGTGTGACATTCCCTAGCCTAGTTCCCTTAGCTCTGGATAGGTCTAATGTTACCTGGTGTTAGTAAGGTTGCGAGCCTTACGACCCTTACGCCATTTACCGGGAACGATTCAAAATTGGGATATTAAAATCCCGCTTTTGTTGTTTAGTTCATCGTTCAGTCTGGAATTATAATTGAATATTTAGAAAACGAACACCACGCACCTCTTCAATAGTATATTTTCTCGTACTGTGGTTTTTCGTCCTATCAGACCATATGAGATCTACATTATTATTCCGTGCCTCATGTTTCATCTCATTTCCACGAAAAATTCAATTAAACGGATTATACTTTGAAGCAGGGTTAACTAGACCCGAAATGAGACACAACAGAGTTGCTGTTACAACAAATAAGCGTTTTACCCCCAAATTGAATTACGTGTTGTATGTGTGGAAAAATACGGGCAGTTATAGGGATCTGTACTGCCGTGTTATTGCTAAAATTAAAACTGGTTATCGTAGCATCTGGACGTTTATGAAACACTAGCTTTCGCAAGCAGGTTCACTCGCCTTACTATATAAATAGATACCGTCTATCCAATGGGGTCATCTATGTACTTTTCTGTATTTTTGACAACGTGTATGCAAAGTTTCATGACCATCGGTTGAGTAGTTAAGAGCTGACAGCCAAACAACAAAGTCACATTCGAATAAAAACTTTTGTGAGTTGTATTCATATTTTTAAAATTTATTTTAAAAATACGGTTTTATTGACGTGTGTATTTCAGGGATGGGATGGATGGGAGGGAGTGAAGTGTCCCGTCGCCTGACACAGTCGCGACACCTTAACAAGTTGTATGTTCAAATAGAATGTAAACATATAACTTGTTAAGCAAGGCAACTGCATTTTCAAAACGGCCTTAAAGATTTGTACCTAGCAGAACTAAGAACCACGACATTTAAACAAAGGTATTAAAAATAAGTTCTAATTGGTTCGTCTGTTCAGGAGTTACGATGCTACAGATTATAAGATTTTCTGGGTTAGTTAGACACGGGTTTAGTTATAATGGTAGCGCATATAATAAAGTTAAGTATTCTCTTGAGACTCCATAGGAAGATATTCTATGTATATTTTGGCAAAACTATTTTATAGAACCATGGAACAAACTCTGTCAAATGCCATTTATCAATAAGGATTACCGAAAAACCAAAATGATAAATAAAGGAAGACAGAAAGTCGTAGCGTTGCAACGTTAGTCGAAACAATATGGTGAGAAGGTGGCACCGTCCTTAAATATTTTTACCTATATTTTCATACAATGTGTACCAACATTCGAAACAAAAACAGTGTGTGGCCAGTTTTAAAATTAAGTTTAATTTAGGAGAAACTCTGGCGTGCATTGCGGAAGATGAGATGGGCGCTGCACAACTTTCAGTTAAATTAAATGCGTCCATTTTGGGCAATAAAATGAGAGTTCATTTGTCCTTGTTGCCTTTATAGGTTTTTTTGCCTTATTGGTATTAGAGACCCACAGTTTGCCAACTCTAATTTGGCTCCACTCACGTAATATAAACCTATTGCCATGAACTGGGTACTTTGGGAATTAACCATGGAAAAGTTGTGTTAATAATGAACGGGAATAATAGGTAAGAAGGAAAGGCAATGGACTTGACTGGTCTGTTAGCCTAATGGTTAGTGACCCTGACAGCTATGCCATAGGTCGAGTGTTCGATTCCCACCCGAGTCTGGGTGTTCTTTATGTCCGTTGTTTGTATGTTTGTCCCCTGCGACACAGGACTTATTCCTAATGCGGGAGAAGTCTTTAAAAAAATAGGCAGTCATGGGACTGCCGACAGAAGTTAAAACTTAAACGAAACGACGAACTTAACGTCACATTAGCAGGTTGGTGACATTAATTAATAAGGAGCTGACAGTACTCAATGTTTAGATTAGCGCCCTCTAGTGGATCTATATATGTATTATTAGCGTGACGGTCACTAGTTCAGTGCTTTTTCCCTATAGAAAAAGAGCACAAACATGCCTAAAGAAGTTTTCAATAAAAAAAAATGGAAGGCAAGCGATATTGCTTACATGGATGAATAGGGGACTGTAAGCAATACTTCCAGCAGGTCAGACATCTCTCAACACCCAATACTCGAACACTAATAACTATAATTATGTGCTGTGCTTAAACTCTTCTCAATCACACCTTGTATATAAGCCACTCACCAGCAGAAAGGTAACATTCAATCCACTTTGGTTTGTATCCAAATCCACTTTGGTTAACTGTAGCGTAATGTTACCTTTCTGCTGGTGAGTTTCGTCAGAATTGCGCGAATGGGTTTTTGCAAAGCGCAACTGTCCCTGCTTGTGTGATGATTATAAAAAGACAATGGCTTATACATAGGTTGTTACAGAAAGATGTGGTCAACTTTTAGGAGCGTTATGTGTAGCCGACTAAAAGGCCCGGGAAATTTCAAACCGATAGGCGAATTTATGGGGAGACCATCAATGCGAGGAAAATGCAGGGAATCGGGAATATTTAGCCTTATTAATTACATTACGACTTCAGGTTTTATCTCGCCAAACTGTGGAATTTGACTATTATTTTCTGGTAATTTAGGAAAATGGCAAAGGCTACGCTGGCTACAGCACCGTGGCCTTGAGCGGACGTACGTCGGCGCACGATGCGTGCGTATGCTACCGTCGGGCACGGCGTCCTTGGCGGGACGTACGTCAGGCACGATGGTGCGTAAGGCCTTTAATAGTTGTTTTAGCTTGAAAATTGAAAATTCCAAAAAAAAAACTATTTTTTTTTGGTACTAGTCCGGTGTAGGTCCACGTTTCTAGACAACAGCTGAATTTTCATGCAAATTTCAATGATTTTGTTTTTTAATTTTTTTATGTAGTAAACATTTTTAGGAAAATTTGGACATTCTATCAACATCCTTGGTAATTAATACCTATAGTTTTATTCATGTCACATACGAAGTGTTAGCTTTATCAGTCAATTTTCAAGTTTAATTTTTCGGTTTCAAAATAAGATTTCAGTATTTAAAGTCACGAATTTTCATAAAAATGTTAGCGGTTTACCCTATTCATGGGGTCTACTATACGACCCTAAAATATGACCATACCTTTCTCTAACCTTCTGTATAAAAATAAAACAATTAAGACCATTTTCTCTTATGTGTGTATTTTTTTTTTAATAGCTATTTACGAGTTTAAATGATATGATTTAAATGATGATGATTTTATTTTTGATCAGACAGTTTTTTTCTTTTTAAATTATGTGAAAATGGCTACGTAAAGCTACAGGGGTCATGGCATGGCAGGTCTATACAATGACGGAGCAAGTAGTTATACTGGTCAATGGAATAAAATAAATCATTCAAAACATGAATTATAGTCTAAGTTCGATCACTAGTAGATCGCTAGTAAAAATAAAACTGTCAGGTATGTAACTGTCAGGTACTTTGACAATTTTATTAAATAAATAAATTTCAACATTTTCGACTCTAACCATTACAGCAAAAAGATATTTACGACATTAAAGTCAGATTGCAAAAGAAAGAGTTTTATTTTCTGTATGTTTTGTCCTAAGTCAAGAAGTTACGGAATTCAAAGAGCTTATATGAGTCTCATTCAAGTGCCTTGTAACAACACAACCAGCTTATGCGATACCTAATAAGCCGCACCTGTCAAAAATCCATACAAATCATCGTAATAGACAGTAATTTAGTTTGTAACAACATTATAAATACTAATCATTGCATCACATTGCCACCGTTAGTAAATTTAATAACACGTGCTTGTCAAATTTCGTAGCCCCCTTTTTACTTACGACTGTACCAAGTTACATTCAAAACAAACAAAACTCACTGTTCACCTTACTGCCTTAGGAAAGAGTCGATATTCGAATGCTCTTAACTTTGACAGCTGTAAAGTTGTCACTGGTTTTGAATAATGACGTAACTGAATGATGTCCCAAGGCACTTTGGGTATTAAAATGATAAACGTAGACTGCTATCGAGTATGGAAATCTTCCAATTTATTATACGATAGGTAGTTATTCTATTAGGTAAACAGTGCCGGGGTTAATAGAGTCATTGGGTGTAATAACTAGGGTTGTATGTCTACTTTTTGGGTTTGTTCTAGTAAAGTGGAATAAAGATGGTCTTATCATGATTTTGAGGTAAAAATGTAGTTATGACAATTTTTAAAAAAATAATTTCTATCTCTTATATTTATACATGATGTTTTGTTAAGCCATTATTACTATAAAATTATTGCTTTGATTTGACCTTCAGACAAATGTAAATAGACCTACATATTTTATTTTTTAAAGTAATGATTTGATTTCTTGCAACTAAGGAGTCTATTATTTAAAAAATCTGGTAATAAAAAAATGCTATTACAGTGGTAAACAAGCAAGTAACACTTTACTAGTAATTTGTAGCACTCGTAACAGATTTTTTTTTAATTTAAGGTATACAATCAATCATCTATTTAAAGAGATATGTAATAAATACATTATATTACATTATAAAAGATCAATTTCACAAATTCCTATTTTACAAAATGACTTCGCATAATAAAATAAATAAACTATATATATTTTACACACTGATTAAAAGGAATTGACTTTTTAATATAAACTTCACGTAGTTTCAGTGATAGAAATTGTAATGTTACTAGAAAAAAATAGAAACAAAAAACTGAGTACAAAAATATCAATTCCAATTCACCAACAGCCGTGAGTAAACACTAGTCCAATCATGGACAAACGGTATTGCCATAAAACCGGCGTGTGTCGACTAACCAAATAATCGTTTGTTTTATTATTTAATATCTACGGAAACAATGAGAGCATAATGACCACCATTGAAAAATTTAAACATAAAGTATGGGTTTACTAAGTGTTCCATTCGACGTATACTCGAAAGGTGTGTTATTCATGAGTTCGTCTTCTGCATCTAAAAAATTCTACTCACTGTGTGTGATGTGATCGCTTAAATAATTCTAGGCCTCGTTTTTTCCAACGGCGGTTATTCCCCCTTGCTCCTACAGCATATTATTCATGCCATTCTGTCAATTCTACCAAATTTAGATAGAAACGTCAGGCAATTTAGAGGTATGTAATACCTTTTCGTGATCGCGTTAATTCCCGTATAAGTACGTAATTATACAAATTTAGATATTTATTAGATACATCTTTGAAGGTTGACCTGGAAAAAACCTCCACCCTATAGCAGGACGTAATTAACTACTCCTAGCTTATTTAGAATACTCCTGATCGTGATTATGCTCATTAGATCTTCTTTATACTGATATAGCGAATGTTAATAGTCACACAAAAACAATAAGAAGGGCTTAATATTACTAAGCATAGCCAAATCGACGACTGAATTTAGTTACAGGTGAGTTTAAGTCGCCTTTACACCACTTTCTAGAACAAATAGTAAACCTTCATTCTTCAAACACCAATTCCTGTCGCACTTAAACGACATTTTCCTTACAATGTAAACACATTCAAGTCCGATTTTTAACTGTAAAATGTCACTGGTAACCCCTGCGCTGTTATTACGAGCAATATATCAAAATATTGTAGAAATGAAGGTAATTTTACCCCTTGTTTGTTTGTCGCGGATAATTTTTTATTTGCTTACCCTTAGGGCTCATGTGAAGGTTTATGGTAATAGAGTCACGCGGTATCGATGTACTGCTTTTTGTCAATAATGACACTGTTAATTGGCAACCCTTATTCGGTTGCTATGTATGAATGATAATAGTTGAAGTTCCGTGCAGTTTTTTTTATTGTACCCGAATTTGAGTTTCAATTATTGGTATTTTACGCGCTTTATATTAGCTTCACTTGTATGTTTGTTTGTAACCGACTCCTTAGGGCGCGATTTTGACCCACTTTAAACGGCCAGATTTCATTCAAATTTTGCACACCTGTCAAAGACCGATGACAATGCAATAATTCGATTAAAATATGAATTTTCTATAAAAGCGTGTTTTTTTAGTTTTTTAAACTATGTTGCAGGGGAGCTTTATATGTCGTAATATTTGTTTATATTTATGTCAAAATATCACAAAGGGATCGAAACGTCAAGTAATAATTTACAGTTTAGTAAAACTAAAAAAAAACACGTTTAAATGGCGAACCGAATTAAAAAGTAAAAAAAGAGATTCACTATCCATCTCCTGGCTTCACCATCAGACCATCGTTACTAACCTCAATATGTTGGACTCGTCAAAACGAATCACATGTGAACAACCTCGAGAGGTTTACTAGTAGCCACTCAAGAGTTCCACTATCCACATCCTGGATCCACGATAAGATCAGCTCCAAGATGCCAAATTATAGAATTGTCATCCGAGTTAAACATACATACAACGTTTCATTTCGATACGACAATTAGAAGTAAGTTAAAATTAATTGCCAAGATTTGTTTTCATTGTTAGTTAGTTACAAGTAAAGCTTAATAAGCGTGTTAAAAAAGCATGATATCTACATATTTAATAATTAATCCCGATTTCCTTTGGTTACTAAACTAAAGAAAAAATTAAGAAAGTTGTTGGAAATTAGAAAATTCAAGAAAACTTAACGACCATATTAACTTTTCTAATATAACCTTAGCGCTTTTGACATAACTGTCAATGGTTTGACAGTTTCCGAGATTGTTCAATATTCATAGTTAAGACAGGACAACGTCTGTCGGGTCAGCAAGTATCAGATAAAAATTACTGTGACGAAGTCCCGATATATACTTCTGGTACATTTGCTACCTAAGTTTGCATTTTTGCATTGAACTCATATGTGCATTGTACATGATACGCAAGTAAGATTGGAAAGTATAAAGAGCCTTCTGAACTTTTCCACAACGCTATTTACAGTCTCGGTAAAGTACTCATCTTGTGTAAAGATTTTACCACTAAGTAAACAAACTTTTCATGTTCTTTGCTTCAGTGAATTCTTATATTATTCGGAATTTTCAATACAACCCAACCGGTGAGCAATGATAAATGAGTGACCATTCCACCAACCCTCGAAAACATATCAAAATAAAAACAGTATGTTAACAAGTCACTGATGTGCAGTATAATTAATTACTTAGCTGAATTAGATGTAATCGTAGTATCACGACAATTCACTCGTCATTAGACTAGATTAGGCTACCCGCCCTGATGTCAATTTTGCGTGTTTTACTTCAGATTGGGTGTAATCTGTTAATAACTTGGATTCATTTAGCTAAAAAATGATTTTTTTTCACGATTATAAGCTCCCTTCAATTCGTTTTTTGGGGCTATTTGAAAAACAACATAGGTAGCTAATAACTTTTGCTTGACTATTCCATAATTTTCTGATTGTTTTTAAATTCTAATTTCTAAAATACTTAGATGTTGAGTCTTTTTCAGTGAAGCCTCAATAAACGAAATTTCGATTAAGTTATTGTTTTATAATTGTATTTTACAATTTTGGTAAACATCCAGGTAGTTTTTTTTCTAATTATGTATTTCCGGTTAACGTTAACGTTAAAGGTGTTACATACCTCGAAACGTCAGGCAATTCAGAGATATGTAACCTTTTCGTGATCGCGTTAATTCCCGTGGAAATACATAATTATATTATTATGGAACGCGAAAGTTTAAAAGTTAGTATTGTTTTTTCTAATGGGTAAGTTAATCAAATGAAGGAGCAAGGTGACCATCCCAATAAAATTATTTATTATATTTTTAATTTACATATTAAGCATGAGTTAATTTCTTGTTTTGTTCAGGATTTGTTAATAGTATGTTAAAAATAGATGTCTGAATACCTTAAAAATATTATATCTAAGTTAGCCACAATTCGTATTAAATTTCAAAGGCGTTTTAGTCTAAACGGCCATAATTTCAACCTTCGATGTTTGAGACACTGACCGTTTGACGTAAGTATTGCAAAGAAGCCCTCTTAAATCGTAAAAGCAGCATGAAACATTGATACTATCCTACTAAAATCCTGACATTACAAAACTAGTTCAGAATAATAACTTTTAAACTTTTGCGTTCTATGATATAATTATGTATTTATACGGGAATACGTTTTCGTGATCGCATTTTCGTTTCGTTTTTCGTTTTCGTTCCCGTGTAAATGCATAATTATAGTTCAGAATAAGTTCTTCCTATTACAATAACCCTCGATTGGTCTGCTCTTTTCTGAGGAACCAACCAGGGTTATATGTAGTTGGTTTATCGAATTCCACCAATCGATCGGTGCAATTTGATTCAAATGTCGGGTCACCAAAAAAGGTATTGTACCTTATCAATATTATCGTGATTAAGTCCGGAGCTACACATCTAACGGATCATAGCGCTGTTTTTAACAGGCTTTGAATAGCTTTGCTTGTAATTATGTACACAAAGCTTGGGACTACTTGGGAGTAAATTTTAACCTACTTCTAAATGTCATATAGAAATGAAACTTTGTATGAATATTAGTGAAGGCCAAAAAAGAAGCTATTTTATTTTCTTTACTTACCGTGAAAATATAGTTCAAGATCATGAAAAATTCTGGTAGAAATTGAGCCCTTAATATTGATATTAAGAGGTGCATCTTCGTGATTTTTAATTTCCCATTTAAATAAGAGGCGATATTTGTTTTAAGAATTTTATTGCTTTCTAACGAAACGTAAACATAACGTAAGCGCATCAGTTGAAATTAATACCAATTACATAAGTTTGCCGTCCCTTGAAGTTGTAAAAAATCAAGCTTCTAAGTCAACACAATCAAAAGATATCGCCACCTAAGCCTTAGATTTGACCAAATTTAAACATTTCGCAGGTAAATCAAAACCTATAGGGTACTTCCCGTTGACCCAGAATCATGTTATTTGGTAAGAAGTAAGGTACACAGCACTAGTAAAGGAAAAAATCCGAAAGTCGTTAATTTATTGCTATATCTGTATGTCTGTCTGTCTGTGTGTCTGTCAAAACCCTTTCCTCAGGAGCCCGTAGAGGTATCAAGTTGAATTTATCATCAAATACTTATTGTGATTCCTTGAAGCTGTAAAAAACTCAAGGTTTCTAAGCCAACGCAATCAAAAGATACGGCCATTAAGCATTAGATTTTAACAAATTTGAACATTTTGCAGGTAAATCAAAACCAGAAGCAAGGTTTCACAGCACTAGTAAAGGAAAAAATCCTATCCTACATATATATATACAATCCAAATTAATAAGTTTATAGCTGACATTATTGAAGTTGTGAATATTTGTAGGCTTACGTAACGTATGGAAAGAGCCATGAGTGTTTTGTTAAGTTGTGCAAAGGAAGATGTTTTGAATTTCTACGAAAAGCAAAAGGTACATAAAACGCCAAGTTCACATAACCCAAAAACACAAATTTATGCACGAACCGTAGCTGTCAACCTAAAAATATTCATTAGGCGGTCTAATGGGAATAGAACGCGACCGAACTAAAAACAATAGCGACATAATAAGCGCCGCTACCCGCTTGAGTGATGGCCCCAAGAGTGTACGCGACATATTAATTTTCAGGCCATTACTATTTATTGATTTCGGCAGTTGGGTTGCTATGTATAACGAACTAATGATGTTTTAATAAGAATTAGAATTTCATACGGGAGAGCCATGCTTCAGCACTTACTTAGGAGTGATATTCGGCCACGGCCTCACAAAAAACCAGCAGTTAAGCATTATTGTGTTGTGTTTCGCCGAGTCAGTGAGGTTAGCGGAGGCCCAAACCCTTCCCCCCCCTCTCTCCCCTTATCCCCCCATCTTCCCCTACTCCATCATATCAGGTCTGCTCGTTTGCCTCCTATCCCATAAAAATATATATAAAAATTTCTTTGATTTTTTTAGGCTTAGCCGAGAAGAGAAGTTGACCTCAAAACTATTATGGCACAACGTGACCACAGTTTTTAACTGAACGTGCTGGTTTTTCTGGTGGCATGTTTTTTTGACATTAGTGTGGAAGTACACCAATACTCTCAGTGCCGGATTTACCAATAGGCTGAGTAGGCTGAAGCCTAAGGCGGCAGATTTTAGGGGCGGCAAATTTGAGGCCAACTTTTTTGAAGTTATATTTCTTTTGGCGCGTTAGGGAAAAATGATGAGAGTAAATTTTTACGATGCGCGCGCACACTGTCACAAAAAACCGACACCCTAAAGTTAGCTAGTCAACATTTTAGTTTTTCTAAAAAAGTTACCGACTTCACGATAGTGATAAAAATGGTTTTTACATATTACTTTGAGTACGTTTGTAGAATTTGAGGTTAGTTGACGGTATGTATTATTTATGATCATTTACCACAGTAAATAATCATAAATAATACATACCATCAAAGCAATATGTAGAAACCATTTTTATCACTTATAATCACAATAAATTATAAGTGATAAAAACGTCGAGTTTTCCCATCACCCTTGCCGCAATGCCTCAAAACGAAAAAATTCGAAAACAGCGCCCTCAGTGTCATGACATACGGAGCTGAGACGCTGACAATAGCCGTGGGTCCATCAATGCCCACGTCTCGGTACCATATTTTATTCGGTCCAGCCCACAAGCATAAAGTCGCGCATCGGGCTATGATGCCAGCTATGCTTGGAGTTTATTTTAAGGATAAACTTAGCTTAATAGCTCGCTTAATGAGGTCAACTGGCAACGAACCAAAGTTACCGAAATAGCTTGTAGAATAAGGGTGTAAAGTGGTGATGGGCTGACTATATCTGCCGAAGGACCGATGGCCGTTCGAGCAAACGAGTCCTAGAGTGGAGACCGCGTATCGATAAACGAAAGGTAGGATGCCCCATATGGATTGACGAGCTGAGGAAGATAGCTGGGATAGATTGGATGCGAAAGGCAGAGGACCGGGTGCTATGGCGCGCGTTAGGGGAGCAGTGGACTGCAATAGGCTGATGGATTGGACATTTATAGTTTAAGTAGTATTAAGACATATCTTACCTCACCTTAATAGTAGTGCATAATTGAGCTTTTATTTGTTGATTTATATTGAAATATAGGTACCCAAAAATTATTCGTTGGTGCAATTTTAGCTGTGGGTTGTAAAAATAATCTAGGAACAGAGACATCGATCCCCTAATCCCTTAGTTCACAATCATACTACTTATGGAAAAAAGGTGGTGTAACTAGGACGGTAGTGTACAGGGCACGCCACAATTGTGGCGGTAAGACCCATCATGGAGGATTGGCTGAAGGAGAGGCGATAAGGCAGCCTCTCCTACCGGTTGACGCAGCTACTCACCGGACACGGCTGCTTCGGTAAGTACCTGTGTCGCATAGGCCGGGAGCCATCGCCTGCGTGCCACCACTGCGGAGGCTGTCATGAGGACACTGCTCTCCACACTTAGGTGGAGTGCTCAGCATGGACGCAGCAGCGAAATGATCTCACGACAGCTATTGGGGAAGCCTCTCGCTAGAGACCATGGTTCTGTCCATGGTCCATAGTGAGATCTCTGAGAATCTCCAGCCTCCACGAGCGCTGGCCTGGGGGTAACGAGTAGGGCTGACCTTTACCCTTGTAGAAGCAGGCCCGAGACGGTGGCGCGACGTGTTCCACGCGCACCTCTCTGATCTGGAGAGGGGTAAGGCCCACCGTACTCCGCCTGCTGAAGGCGGCCAAGGTCTGCAGGGGTTTCCGGAGGACTTCATCCTAGGGTATACTTGGGTCCCCCTGCAGTAGACCCACTTGCGACAGAACACCGTGTGGTTTTAGTCGGTTCGGTTCCGACATACCACTTTACCGAAAGCTCCGGTGAGGTGATGACCCGTGGGGGTTTCAAAACGATAAAAGAAAGGACGGTAGTGCACAAATCATTGACAAAAAAAAAATATTAATATGATTGTGAACTGGGGTATCGAATCGAAGAGGTCGGCAGGGGCGGCAAAATTTATATAGCCTACAGGCGGCAAATGTATTAATCCGCCACTGAATACTCTTGTACACCAGGATCAAAAGTATTGTCACTTGGTAAGTCACAAGAAAAATTAAAGTCTCTTGAAACTACGATGGTAATAAAATTGATTGAAATCGCCAGGCTACAAGGATAGACAAAAAATAAAGTAATTTCCTTTGAAACATAGAACTGTGATTGATTTCAGAAAACAAAAAGGTAGACTTTTATTTCCTTTTTTTTATCTTGGAAGTATCTCTACCCGCGATCATGGTAAATCAGCAGTTCTAGCATACCTAGTATTGTATACTTTCTGATGTACAGGGTTGAAAGTATTCACAGGGAGAGAGTTCAGGAATCGCGAGTGTTAAGCTCTACGAGTGTGTCTGAGGCATTAGTGCCGCTATGAAAAGGCAAGGGACACCACATGTTTGTAATAAAGAAATGTTGGCAATATGTAAAAGAAAATAAAAAAAACTCGATGCCACTGATGCGCAAACGTATAATAACATTGTATGGTCCGGATTACAATTAATCAAGGACTAACAAAAACCATTGATTGTCTCATCAGGAGCTCTTAATAAGCAATCTGAAGCGTCACTATAATTAACTCTCTAATCAGTTTTAAGTGATAATAATGACATGCGGGCGCTTCACTTGTTTGTTTTTTTGTAAACCGTACATTCACCCTTTTGTCTTTAGGGCGACGGTAATGAATCATATGTAACATTATACTACATTATATCAATCAGGGTAAAAAGTTTAGAGAGGGAATACTTTATTGTCAGCAAATATTAAAGTGTTTATATTACCAATCCCCCAAAGTTCCATCTTAACACTGCATTGGATTTCAGTTGCGTGATTCAGGGATGCATCATAGTTCTTCTGAGTTTCGCAGTATTTTGTGTTCATTAGTTTTCATATTTGCTAAGTCACCGCGCCTCGGGGATATTGCTCCTATTTCAGCATATAAACCCTTTAGCCCTTACTTGTAAAAAACTATATTGTGTAACGTGAAATCATTATTTATATGTTTATACAATACAAAGCACTGTCAGGAATAATATTTATAACTAGTTCTAGATTTAAAACATTGTAAAATACGTAATCAATTTGTCATTCATTATCATTACAGATAGAGTTAGATTAAGGATCAATTAATTAGTCAGTTTGACCCTTTATATCAGTGAAGAGTGAAGTCACGTCCATCGGTAGTGAAACGGTATAGATAAAAGGTTTTATATGTACTGCGTGGCATTTCATTCTGACCTATATTGCTGCCACCTTTTTTTTTGTTTTATTTTGTGCCAAGGAGCACACGGTCGGCCTGATAAGCCTTTAAACAGTGCCTACCCGTGCCGATAAACAGTTGAATATTACCAACACTAGTGGTGTCTTTTTAGAGGTGGTAACTCTCCGTTTTCTCGCATGGGGCATAGCAACCCCAGCCTTCTAGCCCTAGGAAATAGTTCTATGTTATCGTGAGCCATGAGAGAAAAAACTAAAAAAAAAGTTCTTTGTTATTCCTCAAAGAAGGCTTGCTTTTATGTTTGCGTACGATTTTGATATTCTCAATTGGGCAAAAATTGTTATAAGTTTTTCTGTTATGAAATTCCCAATAGTTAGCATAAATAGAGTCACACGTAATACTGAAAGGGAATCGAAATTATAGACAGGGAAATCAAGCGTTTTATGATTGTTTTAGTAGTTAAAATAAAGTTTTACGATTTTTTTTTAAATTTCGTCTTCACAAACTAACCCTTAAAATAATTAATTTATAGAATATCAACACTTTTATGCCGTCACTCTGAGAGCAACAAAAGTCTATTTATTTGCAATAAAAAAACTCCTAAACCTTAGTAACAACGATTTTAGTAGATTTTCTGATAGTTAACTTTAATAAAGGAGTTGTAAAATTAATTATAGTTTAGTAAAGAAGAGAAAAAATAGTCGGTCGTTTGTGCCCGTAGTTTTAGTTCCAAAATAATAAAATCGTGAGTGCGATGGGTTGTTGATTGAGAAAGATGACTGTGTGAGAACCATGTTGGTCAGATTATAAGGGCATTTTAGTGTTTACGATCGTGAAAGTTTTAATTGGGTTAGAAGTGTGTAATGAGTTTTAAAAGTGTTGTAAAGTAGACGAGTCGAGTTTATAATAGAAGATTTTAAATCAAAATTGAAATAATTGCATTAACTGCGGCTTATATTGATTGTTGTCCAAAGCATATGTTAAACACAAGAAATTCTAAATATAGATAGATAGATAAATATACTCTTTATTGTACACAGAGCGGATTACAATATTTTCTTATATCTAAATACTTACTAGCTAATGCTATGTACAATTGGCGACCTTATCGCAGTTTGCGATCTCTTCCAGGCAACCATTGGATGGATAGAGAAACCGACATGAAAAGAGGGCTGCAGTGTACATGGAGCCAATGTAATAATTATTAAATAATATATAAGTACTAATTAAAGAAACTAACTAAAAATACATATTAATAGTTTGCAAATGAATATCATGATCGGTACACAAATACATACATACAGACACACGCATATATACATATATGCACACTCATAAACACATAAACAATGCATAACAAATACGGAGATCCATAATAAATACATAATAGTACCAAGTATGTCACAATTCATAGAGAAATATAGTGATCTTTCACTAGTTTTTTAACATACCTCTGGCTTAGCCTCCTCTTAGACATCTGTTCTATAAAAATTGCGGTAAAGTCTATATTTACTTTGACTACAATTAACCAGCACTCTATCCTGTTATCCAATTATTAGAATTACCAAACCAAGATAAGGTTAAATACTCCACAAGATAATCCCACTAATATTATAAATGTGAAAGTTTGGATGGATGGATGGATGGATGTTTGCTACTCTTTCACGCAAAAACCACTGAACCGATTGCGATGAAACTTGGTATGTACATAGCTGAAGACTTGGATTAACGCATAGGCTAATTTTTCCCCGATATTCCCATGGAATCGGGACTTACGCGTGGGTGAAACCGCGGGGCGCTGCTAGTACTCTATAAGATAAGATCCAATACTCGGGTGACAAAACTGATAGCGAAGTAGCAGTTTTCTAGTGTTATATAAAATGCTATCGTTCATTTTAATTTTTATGACCGGAATATATAAGGCTGTCATGTACTTATTGGATAAACGACCCCAAGAAAATAAAGTTTAAAAAAATAACGGAATATGGCAATTCTATTCATGATATTGTATCTTGCGATGATAGTTTTTTATTAATTGCGTCTCTGACTAACAATAACCTTTAATACAGATTTCTACCATTTTTGAATGCTGATATGAACGGCAGAATTATGTGCGAGTGTTTATAAAACACGAAGACGACCTTCAGTCGAACAATATAAAAATATGTCGTCGTGTCGTCTCCGTACGATATAAAAGTCGCTGCTAACCGATAGTTACATGAGTCACTCATTAGACGCAAGCTGTGCTTTAATCATTGGGAATAACGATTAATTAGTTGATGTGGAGTATCGTGGAGCTCTCACGGCGGCTAGCTTTGTCCAGTTAACATTCGACACATGCAAATCGTTCATAGATACAAGAGTTCGCAAAATTTCCTGTCTTTACTTTTTTAAACTAAGCAAGGCTAAACAAGGACCAAGGAGGATATTTTTTGTCAATTGGCAGAGACACGGCTCGTTATGAATTTGTCATTATTTACACACACTGGCAAATGACTATACACAATGCTTTAACATTAATGAAGGATATACGGTTTTATTTAAGAGTATAATAAAATGTCACGGATGCCAAACAAACATGCATCGACATCAATTGGTTAAATCCTCAAAATCCTGTTAAAGGAGACCTGGGTCCTATTTCATAAATCTGACAATCCTACAAACTTCTCAAAATCTGACTAATTTGTTGGATTGTCGCTTTAGGCTGATTTTATAAAGGTGACAAATATGTCCGATATCGACAGGTAAAGTTATTACAAATTGTCATAGTTTTAAACGCGTTTCATAAAATTCGACAACTATCGAAAACCACTGTCGAGGTCCTTGACAAAATTGTCGCATTGTCGTGACAGATATGATGATTCTTGACATATTTATCAATTATTTTATTTTATTGAGTAACATAAGGACAAAATTTAAAAAAGTTAATTCACGCGTGAATGAATGAACTAATTGTTACCATTTTTTCCATCGCGATAATGGAGATAAACAACAAACGTACAACTTTGGGCCTAATATATCTATGAAATAAATAGTTTTTGGGAAGTTTACTGAACAAGACAAGACACAGAAGGAAATAACCGAGCCATTAACAATTCTTTAGACAGTTTTTAACACCTTCAAATGATTGTGCGACACAGTATTGAGAATATGTCAGGATTGTCCGACAACTGTACAAATATGTAAAGAAAGAATGAAAGAAAAAGATTTATTTTGGCACACAGACTCGAATTTTCATACGAAAACAATAAAACGAAAAATGAAGAAATAAAATATACAAAGTCAAACAAAAAACAAATAAAAAAAAAATTGGGAGTATATTACTTCTGCTCACTGGCAACACTACATCTTCCGCCTGACCAAGCGGAACTATGTCGTGACAAATTCCTGTATCATAAAACAGAAGTGATAAGTTAAACTTAGCGAATTGTCAAATCGTCACGATTCGTGACATTACGCTGGATTGTCAGCTTTATGAAATAGGGCCCTTCTCTTTTAGCTTTATAGCTCTTTAGCTAAAAGCACATGAAATATACGGGCTAGTAGGCAGATATGGACGTTTTAATAGTGGAAGAGGAAAACGCGTGAGGTACGTAAATACGGAAGAAAGTGGATGTCAGAGGTAGACACACTGCGTTTATTAGATCGAATTATACATCTAGAGATTAGTTTGTTGTCAAAAAGGAACTTACATATCTATATATATATATATCTAGTTTAGATAAAATGTTGATGTTTGCAAGAAAACCTCCGCTGTAGGCAACCTTAACTTCATTTGTTTTACTTTTAAAATAGAAATAAAACTGTTTACAGTTTTAAGTTCACAACTTAAAAATTGTTCACAACTTAAAAGTTGTAAAGAAATTTGTAAAAAATCTATGCTACTTTGAACGACTTTATCCCTTTTCAACTTTGAAGATATACAAGCCAGTTCAGACAAGCTTTTATTGTTTTTTTTTATACTATGTCGTTGGCAAACAAGTATACGGTCCGCCTGATGGTAAGCAGTTACCTATGGACTATGGACGCTTGTAATTCCGGAGGACTCGCATGCGCGTTGCCGACCCTTTAAAAACCTATACACTCCTTTGTGAAGAACTCCATTCTGAAGTCCCTCGGGATAACTCCGACAGGGAGTTTCTTCCATAGCCACAGCGTTCGCGGGAGGCAATTCCTCTGGAAACGTACCTAAATGGTCGCGCCATTTAGGTTCTAATGTGTGAGGATGAATGCCGGCGGCGAGCTGTGCGGTGGTAGAATGCGGCCGTAGGCATCATGTCAAACAGTTCCTCAGAGCACAACCCATTATACAAGCGGTAGAACACGAGCAGGAAGGCTTAGCCTCTCCTTAGGCTTAAGGGTTCAATACACTTGTTAGTTTCGTCGACGATTCTCACAGCACCTTTTTGGACCAAGTTAAGAAGCCCAAGCTGGTATCCAGGTGCCCCTGCCCAGAGATGACAGCAGTACTCCATATGGGGACGGACTTGTGACTTATATAATAAAAGTCTTTACCCCGGGGCGAAATACCGCTTCGCTCTATTAAGCACTCCAAGCTTTGTTCTTAGTTAAATAAATCTAAAATAAAGTAATATTGTATCACAAATGTTCATGAACGTTTGAACCGTGAGCCTCAGTGGTGTAGAAAAAATATATATAATGGTAACCCATCTCAAAATGTGAAGGTATAAACATTGCTGAATCAAACTTGTTTTTAGACATGCGCTGTTATTTTTAATGCCAAAAAAAGTGTGTGTGTACTTATGTTCGCAAGTAATAACTATATATACTGTTATCTAGTTAAATAAAGTTTATTTAAATATCATAATAAATAATAAATACTGTCAACTAACCTCAAATTCTACAAACGTACTCAAAGTAATATGTAAAAACCATTTTTATCACTTATAATCACAGTAAATTATCATAAACTAGCAACCCGCCCCGGATTCGCACGGGTACAAATTATACACCTAAACCTTCCTCATGAATCACTCTGTCTATTAGTGAAAACCACATGAAAATCCGTTCAGTAGTTTTTCAGTTTATCACAAACAGACAGACGCGGCGGGGGACTTTGTTTTATAATATGTAGTGATAATACATACCGTCAACTAACCTCAAATTCTACAAACGTACTCAAAGTAATATATAAACACCATTTTTATCACTATCGTGAAGTTGGTTACTTTTTTGAAACAATAAAATGTGACGTGAGAGTGTGCGCACTTATCCTAAAAAATTACTCTCATCATTTTTCCATAACGCGCCAAAAGATGTATAACTTCAAAAATAAATAAGTAAAATTATGGCTCTCCATAAGCAAAAATTGTGATCGCCCCTTAGACAATTGTCACATTTCCCACACGGTACTCCATCACAGTAACATCATGAGCACCTTTACCGATACAGTTGCACCACCATGACACCATGAAACAATACCCATCGAGATGTTAACGATTTATTAATTATAAAACGACAGCAGGAGACTATGTACAAAGAGTGACGTTTAAGCAGAAAAGACTTGAAGGTAGAAACATGTTGGTACGTTTTATGAAACACAGGATTATCTATATAAGACATATGCAACAGAATAGTTTCACGTGAGTAAAATCGTATATCTTTAATTAACAGATTAGTTTATTTTATTGAAGGCCATAATCTATATTTTTTACTGGTCCATTTTGAAAAAAATATGTCGGTTTTTAAGATGACGAAATTATTAATTAAGGTTACTATAAGTCACGTCACGGCCCAAAGAACTTGACAAATAATACAAGTTCAATATGATATAACCTTCAAAAATTAACACAGAGAGTATACAATAAGTATATTCAATTATTCTTCTTTCTTCAATATTTTGTTTATGCTATGGTCTAATTTGACAAAAACAAGTTGATTTTTTAGATAAGGTTTTTTTTTTATTAAAGGTACAAGAAGTCACGTCATGCGCAAAGAACTTTATGTATTATATAAGTTTCATATGATATAACATTAAAAAATTAATACAGAGAGTATACAATATCTAAGTATACAATTATTCTTCTGTCTTCAATATTTTGTTTATGCTACAGATGAAAAATTTAAAGATAAATAATAAATCTCCATCGACAGCCATGGAAGATCGATCATTTTGCCGTAGTAGTATTTGGGAAGTGAGGTAGGGACCTTCCTTTAACGTTGTCGACATCAAAAGTCCAGAACATCTGTTAATCAAGCTGATCTATGATAGCAGTTGCGTGCGCGTACATGCGGGTCCCAACAGTTTATCTGCCGATCTGTCGACCAATTGGTAAAAAAGGCCCCCGACACTAAATTCACAGTAAATTGCTAAAACTGTTACGAGTTTGATTCCTCCGATGCGTTTACGATTCCGCTCGAAGATTAAAAAAGATTGCTCTTTTTAGTAAATGCGGGTCATTGGATTTTGTTTCCTGTTTTGTTTGATGGTTTTTATTAATTTTATGGCCCGGAGTGGTAAGTAAACTTTAGACAGTTATCTTGATGTTTTACCATTGAATTTCAAGGGGTGATAGTTTTAACGCAATGTACCCTTAGAATATTACCCCTTGAAATTCACAAATGAAAAAGTTATTCAAGTTAAAAAATTATTGTTGATTTGGCTACAAAAATACATCATAATTAATTGTGTTGTCGCCACTTCAAAAACTCTTATTTATTTTATTAAAAATAGGGACAAACTATAATAGATAATAACACAGTTCACTATTTAATAAAAATAAGTTAATAGACATTATTTTGGTTATACCGGTAACGCAATGGTATTGGTCGATTGATATAGAATAGTGGGGTTATAAAAGGGTAGAAATAAGTTCAGAACCATGGACTTGAGTGCGAATAGAGGTACGAACAACTTGGCAGTTACTGTTAGTTAGTGATTTTCATAGTTTATATCAGTGGTTGTGAGACTGTTTTCCTACAATTGACTGGCCTGTTGGTCTAGTGGGTAGTGACCCTGACTGCTACGCCAGAGGTTATCGGTTCGATTCCCACCCAGGACAAATTATTGTGTGATGAGCACGATAATTTGTTTGCTGCGTGTAATTTATCTATAATATGTATGTATTTAGAAATATATAAATATGTGTATCAGCAGTTTGGTTACCATAGTACAGGCTTTGCCTAGTTTGGGATCCGACAGCCGTGTATGAGATGTGTGGAGTTATTATTATCATTAATTTTCTGCATTCACACTGGCACGGGCACGGGCAGGTTAAGTCAGCCTGTGACCACGGTCAGTGCAACCTGTTCGAAACGTCAGGCAATTCACAGGCATGTAATACCTATTTCGTGATGCGTTAATTCCCGTGTAAACACATAATTATTTCATGAAACGTAAAAGTTTAAAAGTTAGTAGATATAATTAATTTTATTGAAGTAAGACCTGCAGAACATTATATCTTGTATTTTTTTTTTTTAAAGAATACTAGCAACGTGGGTCACACATTACTAGTATTCCTGTTAACTCCTCCAGCTAAGCTATATGCTTGTGTTAGGAGTGGGTTCACGACGGTAGTGCACGGGTTCGAACCCGCAACCACTTGATCGCAAATCCGACGTCTTAGACATTACGCTACCGCGTATTAATTACAGATGACCTATGTAATATAACAGGCGCCTAAAAAACCGTGGAACTGAGTTAGATATTATTCTTGTCAATGAACATACATAAAAAAAATACCTAAAGTCGAACATAGAAGCTCCTCCTTTTTTTGAAGTCGGTTAAGAACAGACCATTTCATGCCAAGCAATTGTTTAACAGTTTTCTATTGCCACTTTATTGTCGATGATTGAGGCAAAAGTCATAATGAAAAAAAATATTAAAGAAAATACTACCCCTGCGAGATTACATGCGTGTCTCATTATAGACAGATAAATTAAGTTTGACAGCGGTTGGCGCAATGGTTTAAGTGATCACCTCGCGTCTACGCCCCACCGAGTGTTGTGGTTGTGGGTTCAAATCCCACACGGGCAAACTTTTGTGTGATTCACAAATAGTTCTCCCGAGTCTGGGTGTTCTTTGTGTCCGTTGTTTGAAGGATTGTGTAGACACAAGAATTTCTATAATCTAATGTGGGAGTTGTCTTTTTTGCGCCATCCGTGCAGCCTTTATTAAATAATATACTTAACTAGCAATCCGCCCCGGCTTCGCACAGGTAGCAGAGAACAGAACAATCATCAACATATTACAATCAATTTACACAAAATCTTAACAAATTATATACCTAAACCTTCCTCATGAATCACTCTGTCTATTAGTGAAAACCGCATGAAAATCCGTTCAGTAGTTTTTCAGTTTATCGCGAACAGACAGACAGAGACGCGGCGGGGGACTGTTTTTTATAATATGTAGTGATGATAACTGAGTGAACATAAGTCACGATGCTGTTACACGGTCATGAGTTTTAATACTTTCAATCATGTGTTTCCCGCTATATTAACACGGGAATTTAGACAATGGAAATTTACGGAAATTACTAAATCTACGCAGGCGGAGTTTATTTCTCTTTACTTTAAACAGCAACGGAGTAATTAATTATCACACGTCATTTATTGACAGAGATCATTTTAATTAGAGATACATAGCAATTTCATTACAGATACCTACTAATTTTTAAAATATTTTTTTAATAATTGCAAATATTTTCACGCGGGCAAAGCTGCAGACGAATGACAGTGACATTTATAACCAATGCACAGTTACACGAAAGAGCCTCGTGTTAAGATCAAAGTTCACGTGAGCGTCACCAGATCAGCAGTGTTCATGAATAGCCAGCCTGTCGCCTATCTGTCTTGAAGAATGACCCTTTGTTGATAAGTACGTTCGGAACCAACACACGATTAACAAACACGGTTGGTTTAATATGATATAATTGTAGATAGAAAGAAAGAACTAATTAAGAAAGAGATAGAAGTAGAACAGTCAGCTTATATTAGAATTAATTGTTAATGAATGGTGAAGGCAGCAAGGAAAGTGGCGTTTTATGATAAGTATTAAACTTTGTGTAAACGTTAAATAAAAAACTCTGACAAACGAAACGACAAATAAAATTAACGGCTTTAAAATGGTTGAACAGA
The DNA here is from genome assembly GCA_963859945.1 of Euplagia quadripunctaria. Taxonomy (NCBI): domain Eukaryota; kingdom Metazoa; phylum Arthropoda; class Insecta; order Lepidoptera; family Erebidae; genus Euplagia; species Euplagia quadripunctaria. The sequence goes on along the minus strand of OY982563.1, from coordinate 21,584,747 downwards.
TTTTCATTAAACTACTAATGGTTATTCCTGTTGAAACACGTTGCTTATGGAAATAACCGCATTAAAAACGATTTATCAATCAGAAGTTACCTAACAGTGTAAATCAAGTAAAAAAAAATAATTCAATTCTATTTGATCGATACAGGCATATATTTGCACTGAGTATAAAAGTCGAATAAACTGAAATATAGATATTTATAATTTTTGTTTTTACACATGAAATTAGTGACATGAAACACGTTTTTTTTCCATTTAAATGTAAAACCGTACGATATAAGATATAGAAAATGTTATGGGACCGCGTCGGGATCTAACTTTGGAGATTACAATGTAAACTAAGCAATCGTTTAAGCCCTTGACAAATAATGATAATTTATTTTAGAGCATCATGTTGTACATACTCATCGAATATGGAATCTTCTTTAATCTGAAAGACAAACGCCTATTCCGTCACACAATAAAAAAAAGTAAAAATATACTTCCATTCCTTTTCTCTTCATCCGAATGTGATTTACTAATTTGATTATTTTGAATTTAGAATACGATGCAGATTTGAATTCGGCATATGTCTATATTGCCTATGCTCAAAATTACTTAACTGTGAATAATGTCATACAGTTTTATTTGAACGTGCTTATTGTATTTTATAATCGTCAAATTAACGTTTAAAGTGAATTATTCGAACACAGTAAGTCGTGTCGTGATGCTTAGGTATTTTATACAAACATGGAAGGAACCTACCGCTTTGACGTTTACTAAAAATATACTGATTTGAATAGACGGTCATAAATATATGACTGTCTATTCAAATCGGTATATTTTCAATTCTATAAAGTTTTGTTTTTGAAGGTCACAGTAATTAATAATTTTACGTTATTTAGGTACCGTATAGACAAAATAATTTGTCACCAATATGGAACTCTTACCACCTACACCAAAAGGATTAATATAAATTATGAAAAACGTTTTACCTAACTCGGAAACTTTAGGCACACTTCTTATTTAAAAATATAAAATTAATTTCTTTAGAAAGGCTAAGGCTTGACTATTCAAATTTAAAATGAAATAAATTTCTACAAAACCAATACGACCGACATATGGGCTTCTCAAAAAATCGAACTATCATACATCGTAAAAATACAATTTAATTAAAATATCATCAATAAACAATATCAATTCAATCTAACCCTAAAATACGACCGTACAAATTAGAGGCCTCGAAAAAAATTCAATAACCCTCCAGTGGGCACCGATCGGCAATATCAATGACGTTTAACCCTAAACATAATCGAGTCTGAATCGAAACTACCTCAGGGACATCGAGGTCTGTTGTGCCCGTAAAATTGCCGAGTATTTTTTGCAATAAAATTGCTCCCTAGCTTTAAAAGGGGGTCGTTTGCGCCCCAGGCGGTTAAGGGGCGAGAGCTATGTTGACGTATTCCGAATGATTTCGTGTAAGTAGGGATGAGCTTTTGGTAACAGGTGAGCTATGTAAATAACGAAGTTTTGTGCTTAACAATGATATTTCCTAGCTATTTTTGTGAAAAACAGTTTTGAAATAAAAAAAAAAAAAATTATTTGAAATAAAGAACGTATATCTTAAATTGTACCAAACCTACGAAGATGATGGTATACAATGATAAAAAAAAATTAAAACTACTTTGGCAAACGAGCACACAATCTAACCAATTAAAAGTGCCGGTGGTGTGACCTTATCTCCTTATATGATCACATACACATATCCTATTTACATATTCTTCTATCTGATATATTTGAATGCAAATGATGGTAAACGAGTGAAATTTACTTTAACAACAACTTGTTAAAAAACACAGCATCAGAAATCTCTCAATTTGTATTTTTTTTTTAATACCTATAAATAGTAAATTATCTTCAATTATGTTTTTTTTAAATTGTACTAATGGATCCGAAATCGTCAGTCGCAGTCACATTAAAGTCATATATTTACTTTTATAAGGATAGATCCGGACTTATTGTTAAGACATATCTATATTTTCCCTAATTCAAGCTCAATAATAACAACAGTAAGTGGAGACGAACAAACATATATGATTATGTAAAATACCAAATTCCAAATTCAAAAGCAACAAAATCTTCAAAGCACAATACCAGTACCGGTTAACCCTTGCGATGCAGGAGTACATTTTCCGCGGGGCGATCCCGCGTGTCGCCTAAACGACCCCATAATTGATAAGTAAAGGAAAAGAAGAGTACCGCCTTATACATATTTATGAGATCCTAAAATTGCTACAGGACCATGCGAACGGGAGCACTTGCGTCTATTGCCGTCTCATTATGTTTTTAGGGTTCCTTTGTTATTGCCACTTTGATGTCAGTTGTTCAGAAATCGGCACAAGGATTTTCTTTAATAGTGAATGATTTCAAAGTTTGCGGACTGATTTGTGAACTTAAAATCGAGTAAAAGATTTTTGTGAGTATTTTGGATGGCAAGAATTTCTTTAAATAAAGAACGTCATAAAAAAATTCTATCTTACTTATATAAAACCACGTTTATAAACGCTTAGTGCGACGATGCGTTCAAAAACCACAATAAACAGTCAGTTTATAGGTAAGCCAGGAACACAACGACACTTTACGACAATAATCCGTTGTTGAAGGCTTTCCTTTGCTATTTTTATAATCCTCGCTCGTTTCTAAACGTGCTAAATGAAACGTTTAGCGACGTTCTTATTTTGAATTGTTGGAGGGAACGAACAAAACACAATATTATGGTAATGCTTTTTACTTTTATTACCCAACTACGGCGAAGCACAAAATGAGGGTTATGTTTGACCTGTATGTATGTACGTCCATATGTTGATGATTGATATTATTATTTCGTTAGTTTCATCTTTATTGAGCAAATGTCATTGGGCATATTAACATTTAAAAAAAATAAAATGGCGGTATTTTGGCGCCAAAATGTATGTTTAATAATTTTTTTTTCTTAACCTATCGAGTAAGGTATTAAAATGAAGGGTTTTTAAAGATGATTACAATAATATATTAAATTATATTATTAGTTACTATATTACTTTTAAATATTTTATTCTTCTTGCTGCCGTGTGTTTAGCAGCTTTTAAAAGAAGTGACTGAATTCTTAATTCATATACAATGATGCCTACGTATTCAGTAGGTATGCAGTTAAATTTTATTGAATACACTAAAATTCAATACTGTTTTTATCACTATTCAAATATTATACCTATTTCTTATTATTATTATTAACATACGATGGTTAGGCGCTATTCAATTAGTTCATTGGTTTGGTTACGTAGGTCACACTTCCTATTTATGTAAGGTGGAGAGGTTTCCCTATTAGGGCCACTCCAAACCGATCAAAGATCTTATGTGCCCCACATCCTACAAAGTGTGTGACTAGTCATTGTTCTAGGAATAAAAATAACTGCTCCGTGGAGCGTGCAATAACTAATTGTTCAATTTAACAAATTTTATTGCATGGTTCTGTTCTATATAACAACATCCAATTATGAGACGCGATGAATGAATTCATATCAATTCATATGAGACGACTCGGCACCATATGTTCGCTTCCGTTCATTTGTTTCTATTACGTCACATCCTTCGTAAGGTGAATTGTTAAAAACTTAAAAAATAAAATTTAACCCTGTTCGCGAAAAATGGCAATCAAGCACACGGCGTCCGTAAGTGTCTCCTCTATGCCACTCTCCGATGAGCGTTGGTACCCTCTTCACTGGCAGCCTAAACAAAAAAAAGCAGGTTTTAAGCACTTCTCTTGACTCGATGACTATTTGAGGTCAACTGAAGTGCCTGATTTCCGTAATGTCCGCTGATAAGTGTTTATGAGAAGGTCCTTTCTTCTAACTTTGACATAACGTTTAGCGCAGAACACGTCGCGCCACCGTATTAGGCGTGCTTCTGGTAGGGTAACGGGCAGGTGACGCATTATCCTGGCTGCAGTGAGTAACGAACATTGCGAGAAGCGAAGCAGAAGGAAAGAAGAGACGAACTATGAACGCCTGCATGCCAAGAAAATGTTACTAAAATATTGTCTATTATAAATCACCGATAAGTGATTTCTTTTAAATTATACGCGGGTAAACCATAGGGCACAGCTTGTAGCACATAAAATGGAAACAAAACAACACTCCTATCGTGGGAGAACCATACTTCGGCACGTATGGGCCGCCTGTGATACCACGGTCTCACAGAAAACCGGCAGTGAAGCAACGTTGCATTGCTTTTCGCTGAGTGAGTGAGTTACCGGAGGCCACAACTCTTCCCTCTTCCCCTCTTCCCCCTTCCCCTACTCCTACTTTGAAGGCCGGTAACGCACTTGTGACTCTTGAGTTGCAGGTGCCCATGGGCGGGTGACTCGGTGACTCGTCTGCTCATTTGCCTCCTGTACCATAAAAATAACACTAGTTGGTTTTGATATTACATAATATTTATTCATTATATTAGAGGACTCGAACTTCACGGTAACAGCTTGTTCGATTTACAGATATGTGACCCAGACCCGCACGCACTCCCCATCCATCCATGTGAGTAATACCCCTATCCTTCCATTGCCTACCTATCTTTCCCTTTCAATATATTCCCAATTTTCCCAGCTTTATGCTGTAATACGCCTATTGACGCGTTGACGGCAATAGGCTTGCGCCCTATTACGTGACTGGGAGCAAATTATAGTTTGGCAAATGTTGGTGTTTAATATGCCTCTGTTTAACCCTCTGGAGATACAGGCGTGATGTATATTATGAATAAATATACACAGAGATATACTAATACCTGTGTTTATATTTATTCATAATATAAAAACTATTTTAACATCGAGTTTGTTTCCTACCAAACATAATTCCAGAAAGCTCAAAGCTATAAGCCATAGGACAGGAACAACAACCAGAAAAGTCAACCAATTTACTAAACCTAAAAGCAGGTACACAAAGTATAATCCATATTCATTGCAGGGACAACTGCGGAACACAGTTAGTCATGTTTAGCAAATGCCGATTAACCATAGTCACTGGCATTAATAGTGTAATAAACAATATGTTTGTGAACATTTTACTCTTTGGATCTTCACTTGGATGTGTTGGCTCGTTCATTCATAAGCTTCTTTTTAATTACACGAGTATATAGAAACCTTTATCTCATAGACGAGACATATTGTGTAGAAGACACTCAGCTTCTATGCTGACCATTATTTGAATTTGTGACGTACCACTTTTGCAATATAATTATATACATTGTAAAATTAAAGAATATATAAAATTTTTATTTATATTTTTATTTACAAGGACAATTTTTACAATTTCAGCAAGAGACCTTGTAAACATCAATGCGATTCAGAATACATATCTAAACAAGATGTACACCTAAAAAATTACGTGCCATTGTGCTTTGGGTACATCTTTATGTCTAGGTGGGCCTCGGCGGCGCTCCATGAATATCAGTGATAGTCAGTAATATCCTCAAATGGACGATAGTGGAGTGGGTGGTACGTGCGTCATACTCGTGAACGAGTGCCGTTGGTTGGGGCTGGTCATCTCCGAACTGCTATTACTTACATACAGCAGTAGTTTGCGCGACTGTTTATAGTTTAGAACTATACGTTACATTGTCCTCACATTTAATTTGCGCATATAAGCAATGTAACCAAAAAGTTGTAAAAAAGATGTTGAAAAAGGGTGTCCTTGGAGTTTCTTGCCTGTTCTTTTCCACAGGATCTACTTATTGGAACAGACAATTAGCTTGACGACTGACTTAGTCTGACTGACTACTACTCCTGACAATTCAAAAATACCTATAATGGTTTAATTGAAATAAATTATTTTGATTTTGATTTCGAAATGTAAGAACAACGTTCTTTAATAATAAAATACTATTAAGCCCTCTTTTTCTATTTCCGATTCCTTTTTTTAAATAAAACCAATACACGAACTAAATTTTTATTCAATAAAGGAAACTATTATGCATCACACTTGCAATTGAATGTCATTATAATTTTCTTTTACTCACATATCACTAGTTTGGATCATGATCTGCATGTAAAATATAAAAAAATATATGTTGACATATTATACATAGTTCTTAAGACATTACGTTATTAACCGTCGGAGTGGAGTAGTAACTATACAAACGGGGGAAACTGTGGAATATCTTTTGAGAGTACAAAGATAATTTAACTAAAAATATATAATGTTAAAATAAAATGACTGCTGTTAGCTTTCAACACAAACTAAATATTTTCTATATTTTGTATTTGTACCCTCTAGTAATTTTTAGTTCTGTATCGAATAGTATGAAACACTTGTAGCTGTTTCAGATCATTAGCGTTGCGAACATGTGTCGACTTATCGTCGTCGGGACAGACAGACGGGCGCGATTCACTTGTTATGTAACTGAATCAAATAACTGTACATAACATTTGTAAACGTAATAATATACCATTATTTTTTGTATTATTTTAACACAATCCTGAAAAAACTTTAATTTTACGTCTTACGTCCATGGGCGTAACCAGCTTTTGGCTTAGGGGAGGCAAAAATTCTTTTCGTCGGTCCAAAGGAGGGGAGATTTTTGTCAGTCCAGGGATGGGCAAATTAAAAATTTGACTTAAAAATTACTTAATACTACGTACGCATACAAGAGCCAGGGAGAGCAATTGCCTTTCCCTGCCCGCCTTCGGTACGCACATGGTTACGTTGGCCATAATGTCCACAACACGATTTATAAACTAGTGACAATGAATCAGTATGTGGACTTATATTAAAACTTCTACGTCAATATTTTGACGAAAACCTTAAATCCAGCCTTCTTTTTTAATTATACGTTTATTAACACTCTGCCGCATACTAAGTCACTAAAATTCCTGACATATTCCTGCTGGTTGACCCAATTCACACTCACCTTGGCAATAAATAGGTCACGTTCTCATTCACCATTATAGAACTACAGTAATCCTAACCTACATCTTTATAGGTATATGTATTTCGTCTGTGCGTGTGTATGTTACTGAACTCCTAAACGGATGGAAAGATTTTAATGAAATTTTTCAGGTGGATTCGAGAATGGTTTAGATTTACCCGATAGATGGCGCTGCGATGGGGTACAGGAATAATATTTTTTACGTTCCGGCAGCACAACGTTTACCATATTTGACATACATAACTGTCAGTCGTTTGACAGTTGGCGCGATTGACAGAATCCGCGCTGCAAATAATATTTATTTTTGTTTATTTAATACTATGTATTAATTTCTATGTATTCACATGATCTGGCTTTTATTCATGCTTTAATTATGCCTGTAGAAGTTTAGAATTCACGATTATTTATAGTCTCTACATCTCTACAATATTTTTTTTTCATTTTTGGCTCTACCACAGCTCTACATAAAATCCTTTGACAGTTTGTCCTCCGTATACCTACTTGACATTGGCAAAATTGTGGTAACTCCACAAAGCCACAATCCAAAAGTTGAAGTTGATCGTTTCAAACAGATGCATCGGTCGGAACTATGTTTTTGGAATGATTTTATTTTTAAATTAATTATACCAATTCGAAATCAATATTCATAGTTAAGACAACGTCTGTCGGGTTAGCTAGTAATATTATAAATGCCAAAGTGAGTTTTTCGTTAGATTCTTGAGCTTTCATGCTTTAACTAATGAACCGATCATCATGAAATTTTGTACACATGTTGTCCCCCTGACAACTTGTGTACAAATTTCATGATAATCGGTATACAGAAACCTTTTATTCAGATTTTGAAGTGAAAACTTCTTTAGCGGCGTTGTGCACTTTTTGGGATGGGTAAAAAATGTTAAACTCGCGTCAGGACACGTGACCTGATCGAAAATTAGTAAGACGGAGCCGAGTTTCTTCTATTTAAAAAATATAACATTCAAAATTCAAACATTTGTGGGCGGCCAAGAGCGCAGAACTTTCAGTGTACCCTATGTATACATTTAGATATGTTATTACCTACATTTTATTTTTAACCTAATTATATATATACTGATGTGTGTGTGTGTATGTATACGCAAATACATTGTGAAGTTATGTTTTCACTTCTGACGTGCAGTCCTACCCCTGACTGTTTTTTTTGTTCTATATTCTATTTTTTTATATGTCTACGAATTTTTTTCTTTTTAATCATGGGTGCTTTTGATAATTACTGCTACTACCCAATAAAAGTAACTTGGATGACGAGATCGACACATTCATTCAGCTCGCAACTGAAACTGATTTAAATTGGAAGTCACCATTTTTATATAGTTATTATGGTTGAAAAACTAGTAGATATTTATGGTCACGATAGACTCTATAATTTTAAGTTTAAACTTTCAAAAAATAGTGTAGGTACATAAGATATCACTCACTCACACAAATTGCACAGTCTTTAGCAGATTCTAACAATGTAGACACGTCAGAACCAATTGTCGTATAAAATATTTGTTCTACAACAAACACAATAAAACGATAAAACCCTGCAATAACACATGTCCCTGAGCTAAGCCCAGCATCTTCGCAGCTCCCGAGATTAATTCCATTAAAAGCAATAGAATTATTCGCACATGTAAATAATAAAGCACAGGAAGTCTGAAGTGACATGTGGTCTGTGTCAATGACCTGGCATTATCTAGACTCGCAATTGATGCTTCAAGACGATTTCTAAGGAGCCTTTGCATTCTCATACGTGCTTGTAATGATAGATAATACTTGAGTCAAGACTATATACTAAATTTTAATTTATAAATTGATAGGTCCGTAATGTACTTATATATTATTCTTATTTTAATTTTGAATCTAGAATACATTTCGCATTCCAAATACTAAAGTTTCTAATAAAATTTATTCACTTAGAAATTCAAGTTTCGTAATATTGGTAGTTAATACTTAAATAATAAGAGTTAAACTACATTTTTGTTTGCCATTTTCACTAAGTTTAATATCAATAACATCTTCTTAAGAATATGAAATACATAGAAATCAAGTAGGAAAATTACAAGCGTGGCAAAAACACATTTAACACATTTTAATACAAATTAAATTATATTTCTTACATATCTATAAGTTCAAAAGGCCGTGTTAATACTGGTACGGTTCCTGGAACCGCAATTCCACAAATCCGCATCCTTAAAAATAAAGCCGTTTCCAAATAATTGGAAACGGCTTTATTTTCCTATAAATTGTGAATAATCGCTAATGGGATCACTGAAATGCCATTTGATACTAAGATGACGCCCACGTTGTAAAGCTTTCTGAAATAAATTGAGCTAAATTGAAATGTCGGTTAGGTTAAAATGATTCTTCTGTGGCGTAAATATTTTCAGACCTTTATTTTAAATTTAGAACTTTTCCTAATATACCTATATTGTGTTTTAGAGGTAATCATCAAAGTATGTAAGTTCTATTTTCAAATTAATTTTTTTTGTAATATTGTAACAAATATAATTACCCAAATATAATACGTGTTCAAACGTGTACTGTTACAGTAGATGTCATTAGATCACCATACATTAAACTCGTTAATCCAACCCCCCACGAAGCGGACAACCTAAAACAACGATACCAAAATAAACCTACTTTGGGCTCTCTAATTTGTTCTAAACACAGTGCAAAAAGATAAAATTGTTCTTACTAATGTCACATCTAGATGCAAATTGTTTCGGCCCGACGGTATTTATTTTAATTCTAATTTCCCGCGGTAAATACCGCAAGGGCTGCCAGCCGCTTCGCCGCTTTTACCTCGAACTTCCAACTCTTCCTTTTCTGGTTTTACTTTATCAAAGTCGGGTTAAAGTGACGTTAGATGTTCTTTATTTGAGTTTTCTGTTTTTAAATTGGAGAGAAATGTCGTTGGGACGAGTTGCACTTAATTTATTGTCTGGAAAAGTTTTGCGATAAGATTCGAGTACTTATCTATTTTTTTTTAAATAAAATGACTTTTGAATGCATGCCAGTTTTACTTGTTGACGATTTTTGTTATGGTCATCGATATTATCTCACAGGATTATTGTGCAGTGTCTTCCACAACAGATTAAAACATGTTTTAGAGTATTGTCACCAGGTTACTTGTTTCAATAAAAATATATGTAACAAATACATACTTCTCGTATCTCGTTCACAGATTATTGTATTCTCTGGATAGTGACAACAATAATCTTTTCGTCATGAAATAGATCTATAAATAGAGATCACCTGTTATAAGAAATTTTTGATGTTTTGTTTGATTTAATTAATCTGTTTGTAACATAAATCAAATTATTCTGTTTCCAGTATAAGTTGAAATGTCATTGGCTTTTCGTACCACGACAAGTCATCGAACATACTGGATACGTTTAGCTTACTGTAGTCATTTTCACATATTTTTTTATTAATAACTTTTTCTAAATACAAAGTTTAAGTATTCCAAATCACATTCCTCCGTAAATGAAATTTGCTTAAATAAGGGTACAAAGAATTATCTTCGTATTAATATGTAGATAGATATTGATAGTAAGTATATTTACTTGACGGGCTTCTTGGTCTAGTGGTTGGGGTGATCCTGACTACTGACAAATAATTGTGTAATGAGCACGATCATTTGTTCTGTTTGGGTGTAATTTATCTAAAATATGTATGTGTTTAGAAATATATAAGTATGTTTATCAGCAGTCCGGTTACCATAGTACATGCTCTGCCTAATTTGGGATCAGACGGCCGTCTCCAGTTATTATTATTACGCACTTGTGACTCTTGAGTTGCACAGTAGTCACTTACCACCAGGTGACCCGTATGCTTTGCCCCCTAAAATATATACTAAAAAAAATCATTGCAATAGCCCAAAGGGGGGATTATCCAGACCGCAGAAAATCTCGTGTAGTGAAGTTCCTACAGTGAGTATGGATGCCAAATCCTTGAGGGATTAGGTACATAGTCAATAAAGGGTGAAATTATTTAGATCTAAGCCTTATAAAAGTTTTATATAAATCATCCTTGTCCTCCGCGCGTTTTCCCAACTAAGTTGGGGTCGGCTTTCAGTCTATAAATCCCATTAATATTATAAATGTGAAAGTTTGGATGGATGGATGGATGTTTGTTACTCTTTCACGCAAAAGCCACTGAACCGATTGCGATGAAACTTGGTATGTAGATAGCTGGAGACCTGGATTAACGCATAGGCTACTTTTTAACCCGATATTCCACCGGGATCGGGACTTACGCGGGTGAGACCGCGGGGCGCTGCTAGTCTTATATAAAAAATTTTAATTCTATATGACCAGTAAGAATCACATAGATTTAAATTCTTATCGTAGTATAACGATAGTAGTTTAACGATTGGTTGTTTACTTTTAAATACCCCTGAAGGTAAGTAGCAAATAAGAAATATTGCTCATATATAAAAAAAAGTAAAAATGCTTTAAAGGTAGTTCGTCGCTGAAGCATAGCTTTCATTTGTAGCTCTGCCTCGCTTAATGATATAGAAACTAGTTAATTGCGATAAAACTTTGCCGTCTCCGACTATTTTATTTAAAGAACTGTTCTTGCAAACTGCGCTCTTGCAGTTGCTTAAACTTAAAACTTAGTCTTTTTAATATTAAGACGAACTACAGAAATGATGTAATAAGAAGTAATATGACTGTGGGCTTAATGTTTTTTTTTAAGTTATACTTCTTTTGGCGCGTTATGGAAAAATTATGAGAAGAAATTTTTTTTCGATGCGAGCGCACACCGCCACGAGAAACTGACACCCTGAAGTTAGCTAGTCAACATTTTAGGTTTTCAAAAAAAGTTACCAACTTCACGATAATGATATAAATGGTTTTTACATACTTATTACTTTGGTTCAATCTCAGAAGATCCATTGGCCAGATCCATAATGGATCTCTTTGAGTACGTTTGTACAATTTGAGGGTATGTATTATTTATTATGATATTTAAATAAACTTTATTTAACTACATAAAAGTATAACCTCTTACGTGCGTACATAAGTGCTCATCTATACAAATAAATAAAATTGAAGTGTCTGTTTGTAATGTCACAATAACAGCATTTTACTAAATGCATTCGAATTTTTCCACGGTACATATGCCAAAAAGTCATTTTTTTTATTTTTGTCTGTCTGTCTTTCTGTTCCGGCTTATCTTCGGAACGGGTTTACCAATTTCCACGAGACTTTTACCGGCGTATACCTGGTGTTATAAGGAGTAAATTAGACTACTTTTATTTTTAAAATTAGGATTACATGCAAAATATATATAAATATATATAGGACACACGAGCGAAGTCGCGCTACTCTAATAGTATAGGAGGACTTAATACCTAAGGCATTCTCTACTAGGTAAATATTATAGTAAGGTGATGCAGAAGAAAAAGGAAGTAAATGCATATCAAATAAGTTGATAAGGTTCTTTTTAATACCAACATAATATATTATCTTCTTTTAATAACAAGTTAAAAAAAAGTAAAATACACAAATTTCAAATAAAATCTATATTAATACAATGAAGCGGTAAAAATTACTTAAAGCGCTTGATGATTCAAACCCCGGTGAAATAAAATTTTGACTGTGAATTAAAAGTAAACATTAGAACCGGGTAATTCTATAAAACGCTTTCTCGTAGGCGAAGACCAAATGATTTTTGAGCGAACTACCTGCTTGTAGTTAAGCTTTTGGGGATCCGGTGGAGCCATAGTAACTAAGATTTACAAAAAAACATTTGAAAAACATTGTATTGAACATGAAAATCGTTATTTTATAAAAACATAATTCTTGCATTCACAAGGTTTACATATAACACAATACCATTTACGGTCAGGTCTCAAGAATCACAATGTTACATTGGCAAGTAAGATGCCAGAACACCTCAATAAGTCAGATACGTGTGCTTTAGAAAACCAGCAGTGAAGCAATGCTTTCATTGCTTTTCGCTGCCTGAGTGAGGTTACCGGAGGCCCTAACTCTTCCCTCTCCACCCTCTCCACCCTCTTCCCGCTCTCCCCTTTTCCCCTGTTCCCACCTTAAAGGCCGGCAACGCACTTGTGACTCTTGAGTTGCAGGTGCCCATTGGCGGCGGTAGTCACTTACCATCAGGTGACCCATCTGATCACTTACCCCCTATACCAGGAAAAAAAAATAACGAAAATAATAAAACAAAACATTACATACTTTTAATATAAAGTCTGATACAAAACGTAGAGCTAAGCGGGGGCGATCTCCAAACTCGCTCTCGCTTGTAATCCGCTCTGTCGCTGGTTCAGTAGCCACAGTCGTAATGTTTCGTATTAATTAACTCAGCATAATTAAAGTGGTGTGAGCAACACTGGCCCGGTAGCTTCTCCAACGTTTTTTGATAAGAACACTGTGCACCTTTAATATGTAACTGTGCAAAAGTTTGAGACCCTCTACTGTTTTACATATTCTATGAGAAACTGTGAGAGTTGTGTGTGAGGTAGCAACATTCAAAACTATGTTCTAACAAACGTAGTCCGTAGTTTTCGAAGTTCAGTAGTCACTTTAGTAATTATAATTAGCATCAAATTGTTTAGTTTTGAAGCCGTAATTGAATGTAAGCGAGCAAAGAAGCAACTAATGAACTATTTTTGGTTTCAAGTGATACTTGTCTGTAGGCATATAAGCCGTTGTTTTGACCTGACTGAAATAAAAATGAAAAAAAGTAAAAAAAATGATATTTAGCTTATCGAATTAATACAGTACTTTGATTTCTTATAGCATTACTGTTGTCTTCCAAAGCGTCCTTTAAAAATGTATTATTACTGGATTGTAAAGTAAAAGTAATCATTTAAAGAAAACATGCACTCCATAATGCTTAAAATTTTTTTTTAAATCTGCCAATCTGTTCTAGATCACCAAGGTGGACCTGGCGAACTACGGCCTAACTCAATACTCAAACCATTGCAGACCTTTCTGGACCGTGGAGCAATCATTCCATCGCTCAAAGATAGTCACATCTCATTCGCTCAGGCGTGAAATGATTAAATGGATAGCTGCTAACTACCTTAGTGCCTGGAAAAGTTTGACAACACTTATTGTAAAAGTAAACTGTAATAATTATAGTTTAGTGCGATCGGAATCAAAAAGGAAAAAAAAGATTTCCACTATTCATGCCTGGCTCCTGGAGTCGTCAGAACGATATGAGCCCAAACTCGAAGGTTTCGCTAATAACCACTGAAGAATTCCACTATCCACCTGCTGGCTCCATCATCAGATCAGCTCCAAGATGCCAAATTATAGCATTGTCATCCAAACTACATAGACATACAAAGTTTCATTTCGATTAGACAATTAGAAGTAACTTAAAATTTACTTCTAAGGTTTGTTTATACAGTTACATACAGGTTACATACATATAGGTAAGTATATATCGATATTACAATTTTAGACTTATTTTACGGGCATGAATTTAATATATCATCGTAATAATAAACCAGAGGCTTTAGTTAAATCTACACGAAAGAATTCGTAGACCAAACCTTCGTTTTTAATATTTCTTGATTTACAATGTAAGTTTCTGCCTGCAGACGCAATAAATGATGATTCCGCCATTGCTATTTTTACAACATGCACTGAGCCATCATATTCTATGAGCAAAGAGAACAAGGCACACTAAAACACCTTTTTTAGGTTTCAGGCATGTTATTTTGTCTTTGTTTGTTCTTGTTAATTTTTAAGTAACACCATTGTTTTAATTTTTATGAAAGAAATTGACGATTAATTTTTTATTGCGTTTAAAATAACTAAATATGACTAATAATAGCTTCTAAAAGGCCAACTTTCTAACTATATATACCTACTCTATATCCAGTAAAAATATTTCAATACTCACCTAACTCGATACAAAATACCTGCACACAATTCTAGTTGGAATACACAGTGTGTACCCTTCAAAAACGTAGGGTTAATAAGCGCTTTCGTCTTTATAGCTGCGGAGAAAATGGTTCAGAGTTTCTGACACCCGGTTTTGAGTGGCCATTTGTGTAAATGACCCTTTGATATTTTGAATTTGGAATGAATGAATGAATTAAAACGAGAAGATTGAGACCTGTTTGATGGTTGGGCGAAATTTTGTTTATGAATTGCGGTTGTAGAAAAGGTCGGTCGTAAAAATCTCATTTTTTTAATTACTTTTTAGACCTGTTGTAGGTACTCGCTGGAGTGTTTAATTAAATCGTTCTTATACTTACATAAAAATAAAAGTAAATTATAAATATAATATTAATTCGCAATTTAAGTGTGTCTGTATTGTTTGTATTGTATTGTACCTTTTAAATATTATCGCGATTAAGTCCCGAGTTATACATCTAATTTGTGTCTGAAAGTCTGACATACGCATAAACTTAGTGTGCGTTCCGATATACACTGAGAGCACACGAAACGAATTTCTCCCCAGAACGAGCACTGAACAGTCCTCGCAGTAATATCGGAACATACCCTTAGTATACTACGATAGTATACTAAGTTTATGGACATACGTAACTGATATGCCATACGAACCTAATGTCATTTTTCAAATCAAAAACAATAATTGATGGATTTATAGCGATTTTTCAGCAAAAACTACGAGTAGGTACACATTTTAATTTTTATTTCTCGTTTATCTGTACAATCGAGGGTAGATCAGAACAATGGGATTTACAAGGGAGATTATGCCAGGATTATTTTGCACTGAGTACCTAGTAAAAAATTTCCACTGGTCGTTTGAACGAAATCTCCATTTAACATAGTTTGAACCTTATTTGTTTGCGCGTAAGGCTGGTATTCGAGTGAATAAGTTTGGTAGGGAATTTCATTTTGTCCTGAATAAAAATATCCTATACGACGGCTTTGCTTTATCATTGCGAAGTGGAGGTGTAATTAGTTTTTACAAAGCAAGCCTGCCGCCCCTATTCTGTCATTCTCTATAATAATTAACTACGTCGGAAAACTTGAATGGAAAAACACATGCCATGGAGTTTCGTCGTACAGCTTTCTTTGAAGTAATTAAACCGTCACCATTCCTTCATCGGACTACTAGACGCAGACAGATGTTCCATCCACTCTTTCATTGTCGAAAGACCAGAGTCTAAAATGAACGTCCTGCGTCTATTTTTCCAGAAAATTATAATCCTGGAAAGTTGAAGAGTAGAGTGAATATAATATCTTTTGGATAGGCGTGTAACATATTTGTCTTCACCGTCACTTTCCATCAGGTGAGTAAGAAGACACTGCCCTGTTCCAAAACAGTAAGGAGTCGGTATGACTCCGACTACAGTATCTGAAGTTTTTTTTAATTCTCTGACACTACAAAATACGTCATTTTATTATTAATAACTAGCAGCGCCCCGCGGTTTTACACGCGTAAGTCCCGATTCCGTGGAAATATCGGGATAAAAAGTAACCTATATGTTAATCCAGGTCTCCAGCTATCTACATACCAAGTTTCATCGCAATAGGTTCAGTAGTTTTTGCGTGAAAGAGAAACAAACATCCATACACACATACATCCAAACATCCTCACAAACTTTCACGTTTATAATATTGGTAGGATAATAAATTGCTAAATATATGTGTTAAAGACGCATACCTAGTATCCGGCAAAGTTAGCAAATATAGTCTTACGACCTTTAATCTATACTACGATTAAAATAATGGAATCTAATATAATGTAAATTAATAATAATATTATGTTATCTAAGTAAGTTAAGTAATACAATGTAATTTAATATACTTAATGTTAAATAATGTAAATACAATTGTAAGTTTTGTATAAATTTGCATGCTAAAACAAGGCAGAATATGGCATTGATCCAAAACCATCTATGTAATATCTGGTACAATGCAATGCTATGCAAATAAACATATTTCATTTTATTTCATTTAATTTATTTTCGACTCCAAACATTTGTTAGATCAGTAGATTAGTAACATGTGTTTTGACATATTATAGTACATATAGATAATTCCTTTAATAGTTCTACGTAAAAAAAGTTTAAATTCTATTTGCGATATCGCTAGGCGAAGGTCTCGAGTTGTATAACAGAATATGGCGTCGTAGGCGCGTTGGATTAGTGCCGTGTTCGGGACATCCGCTGTGAAAAATTGAAACGCACATTGTTTTAAATGTCGGTACGTGACGGCCGGGGCTTAGCACTCGACGGCTCACAGATAATTGTATCATCTTTTGACGAATCAGGTTCCTGCTTTATTAATAAGTGCGATTGTTGCAAATTTTGTACGAGGGGGACAAACTTGCGAAAATCTTTTGCTAAGTTTACAAAAGTAAAGTATAGGGGGCAATGGTAAATGACTACCGCTACTCATGGGCACCTTCAAGAGTCACAAGTGCATTGCCGGCCTTTAAGGTGGGAGTAGGGGAAGAGTAGAAGAGATGGAGAAGGGGGAAGGAAGGGTTAGGAACTTCGGTAACCTCACTCATTAGGCGAAAAGCAATGCAAACATTGCGTCACTGCTGGTTTTCTGTGAGGCCATGGTATCACTCCGGTCGAGCCGGCCCATACTGTCCTCATTACTAGTGCTGTTACTAAGAACCACGCGTTATGGTTCTGGTAGGAATTAATTAATAGTGCAGTTATAGTTTAGTAGAACTAAAAAAACACGAGTCAATGATGAAACGAATTAAAAATTAAAAAAGTGTTCCGTTATCCACCTCCTGGCTTCATCATTACCAAGCCTATTGGACTCGTCATAATGAATCATATGAGCCCAAACTCGAGGGGTTTACTAGTAGCCACTGAAGAGTTCCACTATCCACCTCCTGGCTCCATCATCAGATCAGCTCCAAATTATAGTATTGTCATTCAAACTACATATAACTAGAAAGTTTCATTTCGATGGGACTATCAGAAGTAAGTCAAAATTTACTAAAAAGATTTATTAAAATAGTTAAAAACAAGTGAAGCTAATAATAATAACATAATAATTATTTATTTATTTCTTTCACTTAACAATTAACACAAGAAATACAACATTGTCATTATAAGGTAATGGGAGACTGGGTTCCAAGCTAGGTTAAAAACCTGTGTTATGGATAACCAGGATTCCATTCCACAGAACAGAATCATTCTCTGAGGCGACGCAAATTGTAGCTAACAAGAATAAAGAAAACTATAAAAAACGAGAAAACTTGGATGTCAAAATTGGTAAGTAAAGTTAAATTGTATGTG
The DNA here is from genome assembly GCA_963859945.1 of Euplagia quadripunctaria. Classification (NCBI taxonomy): domain Eukaryota; kingdom Metazoa; phylum Arthropoda; class Insecta; order Lepidoptera; family Erebidae; genus Euplagia; species Euplagia quadripunctaria. The sequence continues at coordinate 21,566,572 of OY982563.1, read as the reverse complement.
GATGTGTACTAGTGACCGTGTTTGTAAGTGCGTGTATGCATGAGTGAGTGTATGCATGCATGTGTGTGTAAGAGAATAGCGTGCTAGTATGTACATGACTTATCTTAACAGGACTTCTAAATAAGTAGCAACTCTCGCAATAAGCCAATAAAGTTCAATATTGATAGCTCCTGTAAATATTGTTTTCTTTTTTTTTCATTTCTTAATTTAACGTAATAAAGAAAGTCGTAAACTATTACAAACATTTGCTCGACTTTGACTTCGACCATCATTTTTGTAATGTCAGTTCGAAAATCACCAAATGCTTTTAACTATGAATCTGTTATTTTCTTTTTATCTTAATTTTCCTAGTTAATTTTTATATTTTTAACGTTATAACATGCTTTTTAGGATCTCTCCTTACAATAAGCATTTAGCAAGTTTTTTGGGTAAATCTGTCTCCAACACTATACTTTCTGACACCATCTCCCTATTCATCCAGGGCATTGTTATCAAATACATAACTAGTAAATTTTCATTTCTTGATATTGGAAAGTGAATTTATTTTGTACGTGCATTATAGACACATAATAACTATCGGATACATTTGGATTCATAAAGATTTTTTTTTTTATGGTATAGGGGGCAAACGAGCAGACGCGTCACCTGATGGTACATGACTACCGCCGCCCATGGGCACCTGCAACTCGAGAGTCACAAGTGCGTTGCCGCCCTTTAAGGTGGGAGTAGGAAAAGAGGGAGAGGGGGGGGGAGTGGGAATAGGAGGAAGAGGGGAAGGACGGGAATAGGGGAGAGGGAAGGGTTGGGACCTCCGGTAACCTCACTCACGCGGTGAAATGCAATGCAAGCATTGCTTCACGGCCGGTTTTCTGTGAGGCCGTGGTAAAGAGCGGAGTCGAGCCGGCCCATACGTGCCGAAGCATGGCTCTTCGACATAAATCTTAATTAAAATTATAACTGGAACCTAGTACAAAAGTAACTAATAAAATATTTGCCAGAAAATGAGGTGTTTAATTTTTATCCTAATGGAATGAACTGCATACATTGTACGGGCCTGCTAAATAAAAGTATTATAGTTAAAAAAAAACTAAAATTCTTTACAGACCCAAGAACGCTTTACAGACCCAAGAACGCTTTACAGACCCAAGCACGCTTTACAGACCCAAGAATGGTTTACAGACCCTCGTCACTACGAGTGCAATGTATTAGACTGGTTAAAACAAACCAAATGACCCCAACCTCGAAGGGTTTACTAGTAATCATTGAAGAGTTCTACTATCCATCTCTTAATTCCATCATCAAATCAACTCGAACCTAATGTTTGTATTGTAATTGGTATTACATACTTATACCTATTTGCAAAGTTTCAAGTCGGTACAATAACAATACAATAAGAGGTTGGTTAAATTCGACTTCCAAGACTTGACGATAATAAAAAGAAATTAACATTTCGTTCATTAACATTTAGGGTTCATTTCGATACGACAATTAGAAGGAGGTTAAACTGACATGACAAAAAATGTACATGAAATAATATTCATCCTGAATATAAAATTCTGGTATAGTTCTAAGCCTGTTATTATTGTAGAGATGACAAAGGTGACAGAGGCCGAGTGGTGAATTGTTTTATTTTTATTTTAGAACCTATAGCTACTTCAACGACTTCTGGTCTTTTGAAGCGCACTCTTGCTTTATATTCACTGCTCAGACTTATGACTTCGAAAAACCTACAGATCTTATTACCAGTGCTTGTTTGTATTTCCTGCGGTTGTTGAAACTTCGGTACCGCATTCGTGTGCCACATAAACCGCATTAGAGAATATGCATTGCAGTTTCTTCTGTCTCTTGACAGAATCTGTATTTTATGCTTTCGCCCATCTTGAGATTCAACATGTGTTTGTCCAGTTCATAGTGTCTAGTAAAGATCGGTATTACTGCACAGGTTTTGTATCTTTTGAGCTCTGAAGTTCTTTTGATACTTTGTTATCATAGCCCTTCATCAAAGCTTTCAAGTATATTTTTTTAGACCAGCAGTGATCTTCCATCTCTTAATTGCCGTTGTTGAGTATTGAGCGTTTATGATTGCAGACAACCCTGAGCATGGACCGGAACCATTCTGCAGCATCAACAAAACGTGTACTATCTAAATCAGAACTGTAAAGTACCACAAGTCTCAAGAACTACTTTAAATTAGTTTTTGAATCAAGAATTGCCTAATTGACTCTGTATGATGATTTTTTGTTACTTATTATGCAACAGTGCCAAAAGGCCGACCCACTGTTTTTAAATCCCGTAAGAATTGTACTGTAAATCTCTACTCAAGCAAAGTTTGGTTTGATTGCAGTTTTGGGATAGTTCTTTACTCAAAAAGTACTTTCTTAATCAGTTAAACGCGATTTATGAATTCGTCAAGTTTTGTAATATAATCTTTAGTTAAGTATTCATAATGTTCTTACAAGCTTTTATTTAACTTCCAATGTTCGTATGTGAGTTGTCTTCAAAATTTGCAAAACAATTTTTCTACCACTTGTTGGTTTTTTTTTTAATATTATAGGGGGCAAACGAGCAGACGGGCAAATGGTATCCGATGGAGCTGAAATTTGGCACACTTTGGCACACGTTTGGTGACAATGCATTTTGTAATAATCATGGCTTGATTCTGCATCCAGGATTGGCTCTAGACAACGGCACCCAACAACTGTTAGTAATACAAACATGAAACTTTATATACGCCTTAAATTTTGATAATCTATTCTAAAGTTCACCATGGCCTATAAAAGCTTGTTTTAAAAAAACCTATTTTGACAACTATCTACTATAACGAGGTGTAAAAATAACTATCGTTTGGTTAGAAAAAAAATCTATATTAGATATTAGGTAAATCAAAAATAAATACATGCATATACACACTCAAGCCTACATCCCCGAAGGGGTATTTTGTCCCACTACGTAATACCAACCGGCACTTTGGGAATTAAAGAGGAAAATTGGGAGAAATTGAAAGGGGAAAGTAGGCAAAAAGGGAAGGCAATGGAAGGACAAGGATATGGCTTATAGGAATGGATTTGGAAGTGTGAGCAATAGTCACGGTTGCATAGCTACGGCACCTGAAACTCGAACTGGCTATTCAGGATGCTCGAGCCCTCTAAAGCAAAAGTATAAAATAACAAAAAAACCAATCATCAATACAGTACGTCATCGTTGTCGTAGAAAAACGACGGATTTGATTTTTAGTAACTTTACAGGAGAGCAGTTTAAAGTTTTCAAATGATGTTTTACGTAATATTTTAAAAACGGCTGTTTCTGTTACTGAAATCTGAAACTGTTACTGTGTGTATGAGCTTTGAAAAATGTTTTGTTTTATGATAAACTATAATGTTTTCAGTAGGCTTATGTCAAAAACAAAAATCGTCAAAAAATCAAATCCGCCGTTTTTCTACGACTGCGACGATAGGGAACGTAGCGAACGGTGTGTAAACTGATCTCCTTTTACACTGAATGATAAACTTTTGATATAATTATTTAAGGACTATATGCACTCTTTCTTTCATATTTATTATATAATTTACATGTGCTACACATATATTTTCAAAACATGTCATCGTGGGTGGCCCGTTGTTATTTCTTGCATTATAAGAACTACACTACTTTCATTATAACTTCGTTATGAATCACTATCATCACCATTCACTCCACCCATCACTATAAAACTGTCACTGTGTATATGTGTGGTTGTAAGATATTTAGTGTGTGTTTGTGTCTGTTAGGGATGTGTGTGTGTGTCAAAGTATTCCGCTGATCATATCAAAGTAAAAAGAGATACATAAGCTACTGTGTTTGCTATCATTTCCATATCATTATTGTTTTATGGCAAGGTGCTCCATGTGATAAGTAGGTAGGTACCTATTCGTATCGAATTTTATTACTTTATAGAATTTATGATATAAATAATATGATCACGCTGTTATTAAAGAAATTTAGCTGATGTGGACCTTTTATTGCAAATTTTATTGTATGTAATAGGTACCTATTACATACTTAAATTTCTCCATTTTTAAAAAAAAAATGGCCGTTGTTAGCAAACTCGAAATTTATAACGCTTTATTTAAAAAAGCTTTGAAGCGAAAATTTGAATTTAAATATACTTATTCCAAAAGAATTGGACACGACATTATCTTAATCCATAATCAATATTCACATATACGCGAACACCGAATATTTCCATCAAAAATTGCTCGCGAATAAATGCATTGGTAGCACAATAAAATCCATCACGAATCATATTATTGTGTTACCTATACAAAGTGATTGTCACTCGAGGCACATGGCGGCGAGAGACGCCCGAGGCGGGGCTTGCCATACCACGCCCACAGAAAAACGGCTCAAGCGATAAGGTCGAAATCACTATGGAGATTCTAGAGATTTTCGGCTTTACAGAACAGAAAGCCGCGAGAGCGCACAGTGAGTGTGTGTCTGCCTTAAAACATAGTGGCAGCTCGCGCCGGTCGCACGCTTGCCGTTCCAAACTCGAATACGAATTTTTAAATTCGGATTTTCAAAATTAGGTTCCAATTTCAAAAGTCGGATTTCATAGATAAAATTCCTAATTCGGTTTTAAGTGTTATGCGTCGGACGGTATAATTTTTTTTTGACAATGGAAGTAAGTGCGATACCGCCGATGCCTCTGGACTTCTCGATGGTGAGGAATGGAAGTGGTTCACCTGGTACCCTCAGAGAGTCTTCTCCGAGGCCTGTCTCCAACAGCGCGTTCAGAGTGGTCACGCCAAAAGGTAGGAAGAAATATTTATTTTATTTGGTGTAATGTTTTGTAAGTTTTGTTATCGTTTCTTTACATTTGTTTAAGTTAGTTTACCCATTTATTTGTCTCAGTAAAATAGTTTTGTTTATATTTATCTAATTAGTGTGCCGCTATTTTACATGATTAAAGACAACTCTTTCAACACTGATGAATGAAACTATGAAAAATTTGCTCAGATCAAAGTATCTGTCAATCTATCAATAAAACAATCATATTAAAATGACCTAGGTACTTACCTACATATCATTGCCGATGCATGTATATTCAATTACCTGTTTTAATTTAAACAATTCCGGGCTTGCCAATTTTTCAGGTAGGTACAAGTTACTTAAAAAAAAAAGTCAAAATGTTACTAGCCTTCAAAAATAAAAATGTTTGGCAATATTAAATAAGTGGTTTTAAAAGTAAAATTTTACAATCTAAAGACTTTATGTTGTGTTCCTATCGCCTAGTAGGTACCTACTTGTTAGTTTTTTTTTACATGCTCACTAGATATTTTATTTTATTAATATAAATATAATTATTTCTAAAATAAATCATATATAGGATAGTAAAGCTTAAACTCAATGAGTTTTAATTTTGCTTAATTATTTTTTTTACTAAATAAAATAAGCTTAGATATAGGTAAGTGTACCTACTTAGGTACCTTTTGTAATTTAAAATATAAAGGGGAGTTTTACGAGACAAGATAAATTAAATTATTTGATCACAGTGTGGAGACTGATCACATAATCAATATTACTGTCAAAAGCAACTTAATTGTCACCCCCACGACCCTTGGCATTTTCGTTCGATGACCTATTATTACACTTTATTGGGTGCAGCACTACATTCAAATAATTTATATTCGATATTTATGGGAACCGTAAGTAATTTTGTAAATTAAATTAAGATTAATAAAAAATATTTTTAAATAATTGAAAAAGGAGGTCAGTAGCCTGTTGTCTTAACTCTAATGAAAAGTTCCTTTTTTTTTTAAATTTCGCAATTACCGTTTCATTCAAAAGTTTAAAATATTAATCTATTTTATTATCAACAAAAAATTTATATCTACTAGCAGCGCCCCGAGGTTTCACTCGCGTAAGTCCCGATCCCGTACGAATATCAAAATAAAAAGTAGCCTATCTATGCATTAATCCAGGTCTCCAGCTATCTACATACCAAGTTTCATCGCAATAGGTTCAGTGGTTTTTGCGTGAAAGAGTAACAAACATCCATCCATCCATCCAAACTTTCAAATTTATAATATTAGTAGGATGTCACCTGCTCCCAATCTTCAGACTGGACCGTTGAATGAGTATTTCTTTTATTTCATCTTATACCCATAGGTAGGTTTGTGTGTATGATTTAGGGTCCAGTGAGTTCCGGGCCTGTTAAATATATTTTTCTTGTAAAAGAGTCGTGATAAACTATTGTTATGATACATACGTACCTATAGGGATATCTATACAGGGTGATTTAGGTTAGTAGGTACTTAATCGATCCAAAACAATTCTAATTCTGTAATAATAGTTTTTTTGTCTACTTTTTTGTGGAACATTAATATACCTATGTTCTTTGATCATAATTATTATTAGGTACCTTATTTTCTCTTAGAAACCAAAATGGGTGTAGTAAATAAGAACACACTATTGCGAACTCTTGCTATTTATTCATAGATGGGTTCTCTAATTCTGATTGGTCAAAGGGAATTTAAGTTCTCACACGATACCTGAATGCTAGAACACAAAGGAGTCTACGGTGGTTACGGGCACTCGATGCATTCTAAATATTAATTTTGAATTTCTGTTCCAATTTCAAATAGAATTTTCGTTCATTTTTTTTTAAACTGTTCTCTTTTCAATTTTTAAATGCTAATACAGTTCAAGTTTGATTTTTTTTCATGACTAGATTTTTTTTTTTTTTTTTAAAGACAACTCCCGCATTAGGAAATACTCCCGTGTCGCGGGGGACTTTACAAACATACAAACAACGGTCACAAAGAACACCCAGACTCGGGTTGGAATCGAACCCACGACTTATGGCATAGCAGTCAGGGTCACTAACCACTAGGCCAATAGGCCAGTCAAATTGATTTGAATTGATTTTATATATGTACCTACTTAGATATATTTGATTGATTTAAGCGTGAAATTAAATTTTAACTTTTATTTTTGTGTAGATACTTATAGAGGTATAGGGCGGCAAATAAGCTGTTACAGTATAATTTATGAAATGTTCTTATATTAGAAGTGCCTGTTAACCACGACAAACCTTAAAAAGTGTAGAAAGTTATGCTGTAGGGGCCGAAAAATATTTTTTTTCCCTAAAAATAGACAAGGCGAGGCAGCACAAAAGAAAATGTTTCCTTAAAAATAGCAGGTGCCTCTTTATAGAGTTAAGGGTGATTTCATGTTATAAATTCTTGACTTGGCTAAAAAAATTTACTACCATTGATTTTAACGTAGTAGGAGCCTAATGATTTAAAATTGTTCATTAGTAAGTGCATATGAATAAGCACAATGTTTACCAAATCTCGAAAAATTAAAAATACCTTAGATAGATAAGTTGATATAAAACATCTACACTTCAATAAAATCAAATAAATACCTTTTACAAATTTCTAGTGAAATCGTCAAAAGTAGTGAATACCTCGTTAGACATAATTTACTTCCTCAGCCTTGTAGATTTCATTTGAGCGTGGATGCAGCAGCGTAGGTACAACATCTTAAAAATAAGTTTTGCGTTATTTGCTTCCGGGTTTTTTTTTTAATTTTTAGTTTTTACCTGTGAATACAAGTACTTTTTTAAATCTTTTTAAATAAATGCTACTGATAGGTAAGTTGGGACACACATTTGCCAATACGCCGAGCGGCGCAAAAGTTAGTAGTTAGTCTTAAAAATCCTTCATAAACACAATGTGAACACTCATCTAACAGATATTATATACTAGCAGCGCCCCGCGGTTTCACCGGCGTAAGCTCCGATCCCGTGGGAATACCGGGATAAAAAGTAGCCTATGCGTTAATCCAGGTCTCCAGCTATCTACATACCAAGTTTCACCGCAATCGGTTCAGTGGTTTTTACTTGAAAGAGTAACAAATATCCATCCATCCATCCAAACTTTCACATTTATAATATTAGTGGGATGTATTCGCTTGACAAAAATGTATTTAAATAATAATTAATTGTATAATAGAGAAGAAGATTAGATTGTTTAAAAATGTTCATACAGTTTATAATTGCACTTTTAAAAGCAGTATTGTCTTTGAATAAATAATTTATTATTAATTTAAAAAAATATATATATACACACTAAATTATTGACAGAACAAACAAAAGTTTAAACAAGAAATTATACAAATTTCATGCAACATACAACAAAAAAAAAATAAAAAAAGCAAATACAGATGCATTAAAACCCCATAATACTTTAAGTACCTACCTACTAGTATTAGTACATACATATTATTTACTTAGTATAGGTACATACATAAGTATAGTTTTCAAAAAACTTGGAATCATTATTACATTATTACTCACATTACCAGAAGAAATCGTACAAGAAAAAAAAAAATTATGGACGTGTAACCTTATAATATACCTACCATTTTTTTTGGAAACCCCAACGTGTTATCACGTCACCGGGGCCAAACGGCAAGGTGGTATGTCGGACTCGAACCGACTAAAACCACACAGTGTTCCGTCACCGGGTCTTTTAGCCGGGGCCTCAGGTGTACCCTAGAAAGGAAATCCCTGTGAACCCCGGCAGACTTGGCCGCCTGTTAAACCAGGCGACCCCATTATGAGGTGCAGATAGTTCTATCCCCTCTAGTTTAGAGAGGCACGCTCGGAACACGTCGCGCCACCGTCTCGGGCCTGTTTCTGCTAGTGCGACGGATAGCCCCTTCCGTCGCCCTCAGGCAAGCGCTCATGGAGGCCGGAAATCGTTTTGCACTCTCCGGTGCCTGGTGCGTCTTCTGCGGGACGGAAGAGTACCTACTTGTTCTCTCCCGTTCCCTCTCCGCCGCTTCTTTGCCATCCATCACTACCTCATAGTATGAGGCGGCGAAATCCCACGCATTTTAATATACCTAATATAATTATATGTTTAGATATAATAATAAAATAGATAATTAGGACTGTTATTAAAATATGGTTTTTTAATTTTAATAAATTCAGAATAAAAGTCATGCTTGATACAAATTTAAAAATAGAAAAAATATTACTGATTTGTAAAAAAATATTTTTAAATTATATTTAAATTCGGAATAAAAATCAACTTCAATTCAAATTTAAAAATAGAATAAAAATCCCTCACACGTGATTGCGACATGAATCTAATCCCTCTTAGCTTTCACGCCCGACACAAAAATAATGCAAAATTAAAAAAAGAGGAACCCTCAAAACATCCACTCCAATTAACCCTGCGCTTGCTACAAAAGGGCAAAAAGTATCGTACAATAGAACAGTAACCGTAATCCGCTGGTCCCTTAGACCGGCACGCGACCCTCCGCATTCTAAGTGTCCCGATTGTTAAATTACGCACAGTTTTAGAGGATTACCAAATTGTAATTGTTTTACGGTTGTTTAAACTTTTGCGTAAGAATATCAACATATTGTGTTGATTTAAGTTTTCAGAAAAAAAAATGTATCGGATTTTAATATTTATTTTTTAGAGAATGTATTTAATAATATACCTTTTTTAAAAAAAGACAACTTTTCGCTTTTAATATTAATAAAAAAAGTGAAAAAAAATTAAGACAAAATGAAGACGACCCTCAGGTCAGGTCAGTGGATGGAATTATTGAAAGACGGCGAAATTCTGTCTCTGTTTGCCATAGCTTACATTTATTTATTTTATTGGCTCACCAACAATTGTTAACAACTTATATTAACTTATTCTAGTGTCACAATTTCTTACAGGTAAGCACCACTTGAGTTATTTACTGCTGTTTATTTACTTAAGCTAGAATTATATAAAAAAAACATGAATAAATTTTGTATATGCAGGATAGTGCTATAAAATGTAAGTAAGACATGAAAGTAAGTTACTAAAAATAAATACTTCTAATTTACAGTTTCTAACCGTGACAAGATTAATCTAATATAAATCAATTCAAACGTATTAAACTCGTATAAGTAGGTCACAAAACACATACAATATAAACATTGGTGATAAAATAATACTCATTCGATTAGAACTTAGAATGAGCGTCAAGATTGCCATGCAATCATAGAGTCAGCAAGAAAAGAACCAATCAACAGTAGCTCAGTGCCACTCTTACCCAATCGTCAATCCTTACAATATTTGCCTTTTCGAAAATCACTACATATTATAAAACAAAGTCCCCGCCGCGTCTGTCTGTCTGTCTGTTCACTGTTCGCGATAAACTGAAAAACTACTGAATGGATTTTCATGCGGTTTTCACTAATAGACAGAGTGATTCATGAGGAAGGTTCAGATGAATAGTTTGTACCCGTGCGAAGCCGGGGCGGTTTGCTAGTATATAATAAATTGTTAAAGTACCGCAAACAATATGACACAACCATTAGATACGCCTAACAATGAAATAATAACAATTAGTAATATTTTAGCCTTAGATTATCTTATATATAATCTAAGATTTTAGCTAAAATGCTTACAACTAAAGATTGGTTGTCGAATTTCAACCATAATTAATTAATCTTTAAATGTTTTTTCTTATTTTATTATTTTCACTTTTTTTTTTATTACAGATTTTCACTAGAGATTGCCTTGGTGGTCGATAATATAATTCATTTTTGTTTATTTAAAAGGCCAGTATAACTTGAACTGTCTTTGTATAGACGTACGTTCCATAACCAATCAATATATAATATACTGGACACGTGTAACTTGATGTAGCCATATTGACGCATTTTTTAAATTTCGAGTATTCCAAATGTCAGGTTACCGCATTAGTAAAATTTTCTTAACAATGCGTACATCGAACTCTTTTCGCGTATTAATGTATGTATAATAATAAAAATAAAATAGATTATGTAAATGGAGCGAATATTAACGATACTTTCATATGATAGGTAACTAAATATATAGCGACGGTGTGACTAAGCCGTCACACTGATGTGACGCCTGAGTTGACACCGTCGCGACAGGATGCTTCACTCCTTGAAAAAAGGCCCCGTCGGGTCCGAAACTAGTTGGGCATCCCCGAAATACAATAAGTCTTTAATAAACATGAATGCCACTCACGAAAGTTTTTATTGCAACTAAATATATAATATATTATTTCTAAGGAGACGACATAAATATTTATAAGTACCTAGACTAAAATAAAGGAAATCTCTAAAACAGATTACGAAGAACAATTAATATATAAGAGGATATTATCCGGATTGAGTATAATTTCTTCGTTGGTTGTCGAGACATCTGATCCCGGGTATAATCGGATTTGTCTGATCGAACACCGTACGTTATTGGGTTTGCCATTATTTCTGTACGCCGCGCAACTACGACATTGATTTTAATTATATTATTTAATCTTAGGTATATTTCTTTTATGCAATATCGGAAAAGAATATTTTCATTATGTCAAACGAAATAATATTCAAGTATCTACATATATAGGTACCTATTAATTCGTAGAGAGAATTCTTTGTACATTTTTCTTCGTAAAATTTCGTGAATGCAGACATTTTACACATTATGTGTTACAAATTAAAACAATAATAATATAATAATAATAATTACTTCACACGCCTCACACACGGCCGTCTGATCCCAAACTAGGCAGAACCTGTACTATGGTAACCAGACTGCTGATAAACATACTTATATATTTCTAAATACATACATATTATAGATAAATTACACCCAGACACAGAACAAATGATCATGCTCATCACACAATTATTTGTCCTGGGTGGGAATCGAACCCACGACCTCTGGCTTAGCAGTCAGGGTCACTAACCACTAGACCAACAGGCCAGTCGACAATATCGCACACCTAGATCTAAACAGGCATTATAATTAGGTACCCACAGGACAGGCTTGCCTAGTGTGGGGCCATTGGACATTCTTACATTGTACATGTACCTATAACTTTCTGGCAATAAACAGTTTTTATTATTATTAACTCAAAAGAAGCAAGAAAAGGCGAAATACTAATTAATATGTTACACTTTTAAGCACATTTATGCTTTTAGTATGCAGCTAGAAGAAAGGTATTGTAGAAATCTTGTGTTTTAATCATGTTTGGGGCTGTAAATTTGATTTTTGTAGTTATTTCCCTATTGCATGACAATATATCTGCATTTATTTTATTTTTTTGAGTTGATCTCGTATTCAAACCCGCTAGTAGTCGGAAGGCATTTCTTCGCACGCGTACCGACCCTTTGAAGTCCTTTAAATTTCTTAATGAATCCCATATTGAAATAAATTCGGAATGAATCTATGAGAAACAGCAACGAGGATGAAAGGACTTTCTACTTAATATTATTTCCAGAATAAGTACATGAAAAAATACTGGTAATGATTTATTTCAAGCAGATAGGCTGTCTGATGGAGAGTGGAAGCCTAGAGCTTATTCACGAGAGCGTTTGTTTGCATAAAATTCTTTAAATTTCTTTATGAATCCCATATTGTAGACATATTGAAATATTTTCGGAATGAGGTTTAGCTCTATGAGATGGGATGGGGATGAAAGGACTTTCTACTTAATATTATTTCTAGAATAAGTAGTTTAGCCGACATCAATCTCGGAGATTAAGGAATGTCAACGAATAGCTTTTGCACGCAGCTTTGCTCCTATGAATTGGATTTTGTCAATCCATCCAAGTATCCCTCGTGAACTTTTCGTCGAACGTCCTTCTCTGAACTCACTTACTCACTTCACATTTATAATATTAGTTGTAATAATTAATCTCGAAAATTGTCTTTCCCTATTCCTTCTTCCCTTCCTTCACTTCCTTCCCTATTGTAGGTATAAAAATTAAAGCCTCTATAGGCTTTTTTACATAAAAACCAACCTGAATCGAACCTGACACATGCTGAACGTGATACAAAGACCTGATTTCTGATAATGGAAGCGCGCAGTGCCGTCGATCCATCATTCCGAATGGAAATCTAATTTGGTCCATTCGCCAACTAGCTGCCATTCCCCTAAATGAGTTACCGTCGACGCTCTGCGGGCCTATGCGATTTATTTTTACGAATGTCATACACGACGTTGCATGACAATATTGTCAGGTAAACAAGCAGGGAATCCTGCCTGGTAAAAGTAAGATTCGAAAAAAATAAGTATAAATTTAGTTAATAAAATTTTTAAAAATCTTATTAGTAGGTCTAATATTTTTGACCGATCGACCGACATGTCAAATGACGTGGGTATATCTTGTGAGTATAGAAAAGTTATTATATTGTCAATTGCAAATTTTCCAGTTAATCAGACGTCTGTAAGTTGGTGAAAGATCAAGCTAGTAAAAGCGTTTCAAAAATTGTATACATGAATACAATATATTTGCCTACCTAGGTCATATTCTGACAGATGACCTCATAGATGACAAGGACATAGGTTAAGATAACACTTTTTAAAACATTTTGCCAAATCTCTTCTCGAGTGGCCTGTGTATCCAGTTTAGATTGAAATTTAATTTTATTGAACACTAACATACTTTTAGAAAATTGTTAATTACCCTAACATTATGGACTAAACAGCTGGCTTGCAATAAATAATTATTATTATATGGCGCGGCGGGAGAGCATTAGATGGTCTGGATGTATTTATGCATGGTATGAATGTATTTACAAAAAAAAATATCTAATTATATGATTTATCTCTGCTCTCATTGTAATAGAATTAGTACAAGCTGTGCCTCGTTTAGTACTTGAGAATAACACAGATATTTTTTACATATAATATTAACTACGAATATTGACAAGAACATTTAACGAAAATAAATATCAACAAAAAAGTGCTTTATTCAGACATCTTATTCGCAAAATCTACCACATTTGTGATAACCGAGAGGGCCATGCTTCGGCACGTACAGGCCGGCTCAACCGGAGTGATACCACGGCCTCACAGAAAACCGGCAGTGAAGCAATGTTTCATTGCTTTTCGCCGAGTGAGTGAGTTACCGGAGGCCCTAACCCTTCCCTCTCCCACCTCTACCCCTCTTCCCCCCTTCCCCTACCCCCACTTCAAAAGCTGGCAACGCACTTGTGACTCTTGAGTTGCAGGTGTTCATGGGCGGCGGTAGTCATTTACCATCAGGTGACCCGTCTGCTCGTTTGCACCGTACAACATAAAAAAAAAAAAAAATTAACGCATGGGGTCATAATGTACATTATTTTTTGTATAACATACAAATTATTAAGATTCCCTAAGCCAGTGTGCTCGTCGGCACTAAGAAATGTCATAGTTATAGCCATGAATACGAAATTTGGGAACTTAGCGAGCGATAAACCTTAGCCTAAATGGCCCTTACACTCTCTAAGTTACTGTTGAGTTGCTGGGCTGAGTCTATTTGAAAACTAAGCACATACGACTAAATAGTTCTACTATAGCATTCTATAGTAGAACAATTTAGTCGTATGTGCTTAGTTTTCAAATAGACGAGAAGGACCTTCTCTTGAAGCATATTTGTGTGGTGTAGGAAGTAGATTTCCCCAAAACTCATTGACAAGAGAGATAGGTTTGGCACCGGCAATCGGCATCCCAGATCTAATGAGAGTATTAAAAGGACATGAGTGCTTTTATACCAATTTAGTAGTATGAAAATATTGTTATGCACCTCGCTTCTTGGTTATTAAACAAGACATTAGTGTGCAGAGAATGCCACAAGGCACCATACTGGTGCTTGTGTTCAGAGAAACTAACATAATAACTCATACACCTAGGCTAAGTGGTAACCGAGTAGGTTAGCACATTGCAACGTTAAGTGATATTAGCCAGGTCATTCTTAGGATGGGTGACTATTCTTAACACATTGAGACCTCTCCGTGCTTCGAAGAGCATGTTAAGCCATTGATCTCGGTTGCAATACGAATATCTGTGGCATTCGTTACGAGTAGTTGGAGCCCTAAAAAGTCCGACAACCTGGTCTAATTACCGAACTTCGATATCGCCCAGTGCTTGGGTTGTGGAGGTCTAATGTCAGTCGCTTCACGTAAAATATCGAAGTTCGGCCGTTTCGTAGTTAGACTGAAAGCCGACCCTAACTTTGTTAGGAAAAGGCACGGATTACGACCTAGCTAAATCTTACAATACAAGTAAAACAATTTCCTATAATGAATTATTTGAATTCGGAAGCCATATGAAATTCACATCAATGTTTTTGGTAACTTTATCATCTAAACTACATACTGACTAAAGTAATTACATACGCGTAATGTAATGGCTAAAATAAACACAGAATTAACCATCCGGTCTATTACACCATTCATAAAAGCAAAAACTAAAGCTTCAATTGCAAGGCAGACAACACATGTTGGTTGTGACAAAACAACGACATTAAAATCGCACGTCCTTGGCTACATCCGACATCCGATTCTCACAGTTAATTTTAGTCGCGTTAAATCATTACGATACGCTAATATAAATTAAAAGTTCACGTATGATTAACAGCTTTTAACATTAAGATGTCTTAAAAAAGTTGCGTTTGACTATTTGTTGAGTTCGAGTGATTTGATTTCTTTTTTAATAGTCATTACTGTTGTTAGTGGGTAAAACTGTCAGTAGGTATTTCGTTCTCGCAACACTGTCACTAAGACTGTTTACGTTCCTTTATAAACGAGAATGAGATGTTTTTACCACTACTACTACTACTATTAGGTATTTCATGGCCGTCATTTCAATTTAATTACAATTAAACGTATCGTATAACCATTGCACAGTTTATATACATTGATAGGTACCCATTAAGTACAGAAGTACAGTGTAGACTGTAACCAGATGCATTTGGCGAGTATAAAAAATCCCACATAGATACCCATAAACTCATAACAACATAGTTTCCAAGCACATTAGACGACAAATAGACACTAAATTATAAAATCTGATTTATTGAAACAACGATTAAATTGGACTCAAGTTACGCTTCTACCGTCTTTTGAATGAACTTCCAATGTCAGTATTTAAAAGATGCGTGCAATCAAGAAATGAAACTGTGTTCTGAATTAAATCTCTGGAATCATTCGTCACATGAACAGTCCGTTCATCTCCCGATTAGATAAACGATAAAGATTCCAGGGCTCCATTAGGCTAATAGGGTACACGTGGCCGTATTCGCCAAATCCCTTCTTCGTGTGAAGGCGATTTAGTGCCCAAATTAATTATTAATGGACCCTTTGATGCGGTCGGCTCAACAAGCAGATGATTAGTTGATTGCGAGATTTTTGGACATCTAGATTTGGCACAATTTGTTGCTACTTTGTTACCTACTTGATTTGTCTTAAAGTCGATTAATGTTTTTGGATTATTAATATTTGGATTATCACTGTAACGACTCAAAATTGTTGGTCTTGGTAACTTTAAGACTTATGTAAGAGAATTTATATGTGTTGGATATCAATGTTAAATACTTGTCCGCAATTACGAAGATCCTAATCTCCTGGAAGTATTGTCGCAAGTTGTCAAAGGAACGCGGTACTAAATAATTCATGGGCCACACCACATCTAATGAATTCCAATCCGTTAACGAGCATATGTTTTTACTTTTTCATATAAACTCTATGATCAGTTTTTTATGTATAGAAAAAAAAACAAAGAGTCAGAAATATACCTGAACGCGGTTTAATATTGACGCAAGACTGTAAGATTGACTTATATTCATAGAGATTTTTATATCAAGTTAATTAAGTGGATTGTGACAGGAACAAAATGAAACGTGAGGCTTTGTTAAAGGAACTACAATCAATTTTTTTGTGGGTTTAATTCAAACTATGATGAGTTGCTCAAGGTCAGCAACAGCCAAAAAAATATGTCATCTGATTACAGTGGTTCACCAATGATTTCATTAATTTTAAGTCTTTTTGTGTTCACTTTGGATTAAAGTACGGTGAGGTTGACATACCCTAACTGGATCAAAACCCCAAAATAAAATAATGAGAAAAAAAGTTAATTAAGAACGTATAGAAATAGTTAACAAAGACAAAACAATTTAGCTCAGTAATATTCGTCTGCAAACCAAACTTCTTTTAAAATTGCTCAATAAATTTTCTCACATCGTCACCGATATTCGACATTACTAATACATTCAAGTTTTTCATCTAGTAGGTCTAGTACAAACTCCACGATTCCTCATTGACCCTAAAGCTTTAAATCTTAACCTTATTAGAATCTTCCTGTGTCCAATTGTTGCGAAACGACCGGCCGAGATCAAACGTTGGCCGACAGAGTCCAATGAGTGGACAATGAATCATAGACAATGAGTTGATGAAAGCGGTTTTTATTATGCCGACCACTGGGTTTAGTCAAATTGGTTGGACATTAGACTAGTTTAGATTGATTGAAGTAAATTTAGATTTCGTAGATTGAAATACATTTGTTGAACAATTGGAGCTTTTTCATAAAATATTTAAATCAAAACAATATTTAAAGATGTCAAAACAAGATATTTTTCGCATGCAGTATTGTCGTGTACGTCCCCTGCCGGCGCCGCGGCGGTTCGAGATTGATTCCCAGTCGCGCTTCTCTGACTTAAAAGTGTGATATGATCATGTGCGTATTAGAAATGAATTATCCCTTCAACAGCTTTAACGTCTTTTTCTTGCTTCTTAAAAGTGAAGAAAAAAATTCTTCACAATGTTCTCCGAAACTGCATTACACTAATCCAGCGTGGTGGACCTGTCTCATATTGTGAGAAGGCCCATGCTCTATAAAAATAAAGTGTTTATTCCATCAAATACAGGGTTTTATATTAAATCATCGTGAACCTTTTTTTTAACCAAATATTACGCTTGTATTGCTTTAAAAGCTTTTCCTTTTAACAATATCGTTTCTCCACAATAGAACAGTTTAAAAAAAAACTGTTATAATGACTTTAATGATGTTTAAAATTGAAACCACCATTGAAAATCATTACTTTGTAAAATGAACTTGTAAGTTTCACTAATACCTGTTAGTACATTTCATTTGTTTCAATAATATCAATATCTTAAATGATAACCGCAACTTCAAAAAATCTGCTAGGTTATCGAACATAGTTATTAGTTTCGAAGAGGTCTGAAGTGTTATAAGTTGCGAAGCGTAACACTAGCCAAGCTGCGACTTTGACCTCAATTCAGTTGGGACCAGTCTCACGAGTGTGTGTTTCAGGCGCGATTTTTGTTCATCTATTTTTATCTAAATATTATCGAAACTATTATTAACTAAAAGTTTTTATTAAAATTCTTACATAGTTTAACAGGAAGAGTCGGTGAGCCTTTGAACTTCGGAATATTCGGGCTTATCTTAAGAACCACTGAAGTGATTGAAATGCGGTTTTTGTTGTTGTGGTTCTACACTAATCCAGAAAAAGGAAATAAAAATTGTTTTTTTGAAAAATCATATTTATTAACTAATTTGCAGTTGGAAGGCATTGGAAGCAATATGTTTCTTGTTAAATTAATATATGTATATACTACTATTTTTAAACGATCACGATACTCAAAACGAAATAGATCAAAACATTTCATTTCTTCCACCAAAAAGTAGCCAGAGCCAAGTCACAATTGCGTCCAATTGAAATTCTGCCCTGAGAAAACATTCAATCTCGCACAATTAACACCTCTTAACCCATTCCGCTGTTCGCACGCCAATCAACCCAAGAGGATTGTACAATTTAATCGCTGCTAGTTCTTGTGCCAGATACAAACATCGATGATGGCTTTGAAATATAATGATCACAGAACTATTCAGTCGAACACCTAAATCTGAGCTCATAACCCATCTGTATGGTGTAGACACTGTTTGAGTAACAAGCTGCCCCTATTTTTCCATCGGAGCTGGGAATCAGATGCTCTAGAAAATAATTTCAAATTGTAAACAACGAAACTCATTCATTAAGTTATTGAGCACAATATGTTTGCATTCAACACTAAGCCAAGGCTGTTTCCATCGCGAATACTTAACAAAAAAATATTCACACAGTCGACTATTACGGGCCACGATTTAATTTACGACTAGACGTCTTTAGATCAATTAAAGTGGCAGATGACAACTGGATATGACTAAGAGCACGCGTAGGTGGCGTGCTTCCGTGGGAAACTACTGACAGTTACTTGATTTTGATTGACTACATATTTGTAGATTATTTTAACACATAACTGTGGCCGAAATGATCAGTAGGTGCCGTCGAAACAGAAAGTTTCAGGGTTACTGAAAATTCAGTCCTACAGGTCCTGGTAGTCTGAATACCTATCATAGTAGATATAAAAAGTCCATCCTAATGGAAAGTATGATAGCATGTATAAGGAGAAAATAATTGAAGTCACAAATAGTGTAGTGGATACCTCGCCAGTTGTCACTGCGTCGAGAGTTACTGTTTGGTCCAAACAAGGGATAATTATTACATATTTTCGTAATTACGTAGTCGATTGTTCTGCATCTGAGTTCACTTTGTGTCCTTTACTTACATTGTATGTTTGTAAAGTCCCCGCAATAACAGGTGTATAATAAAAACCGTCACAGGATTTTCTCCGTTAAAAATTAATCTTCATCCATAATGTGCAAGTGGATCCAAGAAGGTTATATCTGGGTTTTAAGGCTAAAAAACATGTCGATATTAAACCTTTTTTGCAGTCTTACCTTGTGGATGCGAATTTAAATCATTACCTTTGACTTTAGAAAAAACTTCATTGTAAAAAACTTTCCCCCTCAACTAATCTCGTAACATGATCCCACTAACTAAACTAATTATATTTTTGTTGGGGATGTATACAATACATTCATTCTAGGGGAACTGATAACTTTCGATATTTATAATACCAGTATTATTTCTCAAAGAATTATTTATTATCGAGTACAATAATTTAAAATAAACTTTTACCTATATTAATCACGAGTTAATCACAGCAATGGTTTTTATTCGAAGCACTCAGAAAACTTGCTCTGACCTTTACAAACTAAGGAAACGTTGATTGGGTATCACGGACGTTGCATCTAAGAGAGGCGGTGGGCGGTGAACAACGTGGGAACTAAGACTTAGACCTGTCAACACTGAGTCACGGGATGAGTAATCTAGGGCAGGCGCCATACGGTATCATGGAAATAATAGAAACAATACAAATTATGGACACCAAAAAACATATTAAAGAAATTGAAAAAATAGTTAATGATATATTGTTGATTATAATGAATCAGAAGTTATTCACATTGATAAGCTTTGTATATTTTAATTTAAGGATCTAATTTAAGTTGAATTACCATAGTTTTTAATGTCACATTTTCTTGTTAATCAAAAATATCAATGCTATCAGTATAAAAAACACTTACATAACACGTATATTCGTACCTAATCAACAACTTCCTACTTAGTACAAGTTTAATTAGCAACTTTGTTTATTTAGCAACAGAAAAACATATTTTGTGTGCGTTTAATTAGCAACAAATTATTTTGTGTGCTATCGCACTCAAAATATGTTTTGATGTTAATAATCTGGTAGGAAGCGAGGACCTCGGTGACCCTAGAGCCACATGTTGTATAATTAAAAATGAAAGATTCCTTATACATGACGTACAATAGCTTAGTGTTACCAGTGTAAGACCGTAGACCGCCTGGCTCCAGATAAGAATGTCATCTGTTTATCTCAGTTTTTATGGTCCTTTTATAAAGAATCGAGTATTCTGAAGTCAATTTCTTTGTAAACTTGTAATTGGTTAGTTAGCCAGAAATTTTTGTACTGAAAGAACTTTTGTATTGTTTTATTTTTTGAGAAATAACTTTAGGTGCGAGTTTCAAATAAATATCTGACTTGTGCTATGCGATCTAAGCCTTTTATTTAACTTTTTTTTTTTTTTTATTAAATTATCTACGTAGATGAGATGCAACTTTGGTGACGTTAAAATAAATTTTACCTATTTATTCATTACCCTAAGAAAATATTAATAAGTGTTGCTATGTTCAAATTGAAATGAGATCTGTAAATAACACACAATCAGTAAATACAAAGAAAATTCACCTCACGTTAGGTTATGACTGTTAGACTTAGAGATGTGTTCGCTTTCTCGTCCTTCGAATGAGCAACCTGTTCTTTAACAAAACGTGTATTCAGATCAAAGTGTTATATATAATCATGACATCGATCGATTTCCGTCGAGAATTCTCTAGATTGTAGATACTGGGTCGTTGTATGCCAATTATAATAATGTACTGTATGCGGCCACCCAGGACGGTAACACAACACCCGGATTAGAACAAACGGCTTTAGAGTGTTTCAAAGATATATCTTGCACTGTTTTCGATGTTTTCGGATTTCTTACTCATATGAATGTAAAGGGTGATGAAAAAGATTATTTAAATGCTACCAATGCCATGGGGGCATCATTAAAATTATTTTTATCTTGTGCCTTGTGCTTTGATGACTTTGATCTTCAACTTTTTTTGGAGTTAGTGGACATTAATTTAATTTCTTATTTCATTATTTAGCGTTTCTGGCGTCCACTTTGTGATTCAATTGTCTGAAATTAATATATTATGTACGAGTATTTATATACAAGCGTAACAATATACCTCGCGTTGCTATTGAATTCTTAAGTTATCAGAGGCCTGACAGTATTGGCATATTTGAAAGTTCTTTGACAGCCCTTTAACTTGTTTACTTGAAAGAATGCCAGCGCTGTTCCATTTTGACAAGTCGTTATTCTTTCACCAATTCTAACCCGTCCTAATAACTTATTAGAAATGTATAAATAAAGTAGTGGCGCAATAAAAATTACGGTTTCTAATTACCGATTACCAGCAATATCTTTAGAGGTCTTCTTTACTTTATCAAGTTTTTTGCTGCAGAATACATTTTTTTTCTTCTCAATATTAAAAACTAATAATTCTACCCGTAAATTGGTCTTGTAAGTCTAAAATAATATCATGATGATTTTTAAGTTTTTTTGCCAAAATATATACATACACTTCTCCATAGATTCCTTAGGATGTATTCCGATTGAGCTTATTAGTATCTAATTATACTTGAATGAATGGCGGTCCATCCATTGAGCGATTGTTCAACGGATACTAATTGATGTTAGCGGCCGCTTCTGTGATGATTCTACGTTTATAGTGAGTTCTCGGTTCCTTTTAAATTTTATATAGCTAGTTTGTGGAACTTTGGTGAGTTTTTTTCTTCCTTACTTGTAGTTACAGTCATAAAACATATGCATAATCGGCCAGATCGTTATTGTGATAAGAAACAAAAATTAATAAAATTATGCAACTTGTATGCATTTTAGATCGAAGTCCAAACTTAATCATATTTACGATATCTTTTTTTACCTTTCGATTGAATTATACCAATCGTTTTCAAGGGTTGAATGAGGCACGTGCGGATAATAATTTTGACGTTATGAAATGAGTTTGATTCAGCCTTGATTTATATTTAGTCCATGCAAAGGTTGTCTATGGGAGATTCCACCCAATAGAATGCCACATCGTTATCATTCAAAGCAAATCTTCGTTCAATAATTACATTACTAATACTGTCTTTAAAACGTATCAAACATCGTATATTTGAACAAGTACTCCAATCTGATACATGATCTCTAGTAACCGGACGCGTGTTATTTGAGGCGCCAACAGCAAGGCGCCCCGAACGCATGATTTCATCAAATACTATATCTAACTTTCTTCGTTTTGACTTAGGTATGTGTGGTCTGTTTCTATATATCTGTAAAAAAAATATATACGCTGTTTATTTGTCAGGCTATCTATCTATCTATCTATATATTTGAATACAATTTGACCGATAAAGCTATTTATTTTAAATATAAGGGTCTCGATAATTTTTGTAGGAAAAGAAAGTTGGAACGTTGAAAAATTAAGTCGTAATTGAAATGAGTAATTTAGAGAGGCCGATTTCCTTTGGATTGGCTAGTTAGAAATAGGTTAAAATAGGAGTTATTGAAGATATTTTTTTGTAAAACTGGTTTATGAAGTATGTAAATTTATTTTTAACTTGGTGTTTTATTAAAATATTTTAACAAATAATAAAGCTTTACAAATATCGTTACACAACAGTCATCATTATCTTCAAGTGAATAAAAATGAATGAATTCTCTTCTTCGAAGGTCAGAAAGTAACTCAACATTCTCCAGACAGAATCAATTGCAAATTGCAACAAAGTGATACAAAGCTAACAAACACTTAATGTATGATCTTAGCCATATTAAAGTAATGTCTGTGTATAAATCCCTGTTATATTTCGACAAGAAAGAATCAGCACGCGACAGTTGGGGAGCCATATTAGAAGCGATTGGCGGGAGTTTTGAAACCAGTTCTAAATTTAAATAATCCTCTAAATAATCAAGATGTTATTATAGAAAACATAAGTTACAGACACAGTATCAACAGGAATACAAATAACAAATTCTCAAATCTCAAGTCAAACACCGTGAACCTAAAAAACAAACATGAATATAAGACAAAGGCAACGGATTCAAAAGCATAATTTTGACAGTTTTAGTGCTACAGATTATCAGATAGAAAGATTTTATACTAATCAGATAAGGTTTCATATGGATTTACGAAATCCTTGACATAAAAACATACTTAGAGACCTAGCGCAGCTGCCAGCACTAACTACTCCATCACTTTATCATAATTTGCGAAGCTTTTTATTTATTACACCTTTCACGTTAAGACTATATATTGTTAAGTCTATGTAATGTAAATAACTAATACTTCTTGGGCTCATAACTTGCTAACTAAGTATAGTTATTTAGTTAACGCTTAAAATATTTGTATTAATATGCTTCGAACAAGATTTCTGTTTAAACAGCTCCTTCAATATTTAATTCGTTTTTTAATTCTTTAGATATCATTCTAATACTTCTTTAAAAGCTAGAGCTATGAATTGTTTATCTAACTTTGTCAAACGTTCCTCTTTTCTCTTGTACCTCAGTCCAACACAGGAAGCCATGTCACAATTGGCGTGGTGAGCGTCAATTTAATGATGTGCCCGCGCCCGGACGACGGTCATTGATTCTCGTAACATTGGCGCCGTTCGGCCTGTCTTTTGTTTTAGAGGGGGATTTGTGATGTAAGACGATAATGATTTAACTTTTTCTTTTTAGACTATCAGCCACAATATTCATAAAGCATGTATAAAGAAGTTAGCGGTGTGTCGAATCATTTTGGAAAACTTTAAAAGGGCTCCCGAGGGCAGCTTACTGCGGCACGGTCGCCATATTTTATAACAATTTTAAACTTATGACAGAGTTCACTAATATCAACAGTAGGCATGAAAGTAATGATGTTGATATAAGACGGGGGCCTGTTATGTGTTTGTCCTACAAAGCAAATCCCACTTTTATAAGCTACAAGTAAGATGACATACTACTGACACGTCCGTAATTTTATTCAACATGAAAACTTTTTCCTTTTTGGTGAATTGCGCGTTCTGCAATTAACATATGCTATCAATGCTATCATTGATTTTTAACATCTATGGATTTGATAATGGAATCAAACCTGATGACTGTATATTTAAATTTAAAAACTGTTGTAGTAGGCTTTTGTATTGGTCATCTATCATCGGATCTCACTAGTACATACTCGTAGTTCTTTCCATGTGGCCCTGTTTTCATGATTCATAGTTAACTAGTTTGATCATTTAAAAATAGATATCTATGTTCAGAGTAGTGACGAATGTGTTTCTATTTATAGTAATTGATCAATGGAGTCCAAATTTTAACAATTCTGGCATTGAGTTCATTTAGCTTTAGTTTTTTGTTCAATGGATAGTTTAGGAAACGATAAAACGAAAAAATTTCATTAAAGTAATGATCACTCATATCCGGTTATTAAAATATTATATTTCTTTTACTTCCTCCATCTTTAATTACCAAAGTGCCCGGTTGGCGGCAATAGGCTTGCACCCTATTACGTGAGTGGGATTATAGTTGGCAAAATGTTTTTTTTTATGGTTTAGGG
Organism: Euplagia quadripunctaria; assembly: GCA_963859945.1. Classification (NCBI taxonomy): domain Eukaryota; kingdom Metazoa; phylum Arthropoda; class Insecta; order Lepidoptera; family Erebidae; genus Euplagia; species Euplagia quadripunctaria. Next base: position 21,541,668 of record OY982563.1, on the reverse strand, counting down.
GGCAAACGAGCAGATGGGTCATCTGATGGTAAGTGATACCGCCGCCTATGGACACCTGCAATACAAGAGTCACAAGTGCGATGCCGGGCCTAAAGGTGGGAGTACGCTCTTTTCTTGAAGGTTTGAATGTGGGTGTTCGACACGTCTCTGCTTATCCCTTTTTGTGAATGTATTTTCTTTTTATACTGACAGTTAACTATCGTAACTCTGAGATTCTCTAAATGTTGTCGTGTGTTTTCTTCGTGGTGTTAACTTTAGATATTGTTCAACATCAGTTCCGAATCTCATGGTCTCGCTAAAGTTACGACAAATTCTGTATCTGGTTTATGTGAAATGAATGAAACGAAATTAGACTCAACAACCTTGGCAAATGAACTCTCACAAGAGGATACACAACAAGAAAATATTTTACGAATATGTTTGTATACGTTCTGATATATGACACTCACTTTCGTACTACATAAATTCAAACATTAAGTATATTAATTTGAATAGTTTTGATTCTTGGGGTGGCACCACAATTAAAGCTCTGGGTAAAACCCATGCCAGCTACTCCACTAGATCACTACACACAATACAGCACTACCGTACGCTGTGGTCTCATGTTTGTTGGAGGTAATTCGGAAATGTTACAACTTAAATTACAGCGGAAATCTACTATGCCGTTTCTCCTTTGAAGTATGATATTCTACATTTAAAACTTTCAGCGAAATGACATTGGATTTGTAAATGAAATGAATTAGTAAAAAAAAAGGATTTTTAGTGTCTCCCTTCACATATTGATGTCATTCTATGATTGTAAATGTATATAATTAACAAAACAACGACAAAGGCGACAAAGGTAAAACACAATCATCTGACATTTATAAATACTAAATCTTTGCTTTTAGATATATTTTCACTTATACATAAATTTAAATAATTGAAGCGACCTTTTTCAATTTCCTACGTGCCACAGCTCCTGAGATGTTCATTTAAGGTCAAATACTATAGAGGAACAAGATGTCGTGTAGTATGAGTTCAGCAACACGACAACCGGTAACCGACCTTAACACTGGCGCCATCGAATAGCTCTCTTCCTTTGCACTGATTACCGTTGTACGGATGTGTCTCCAACCTGCAATGTACCTCAGTATAGTACGATGTAGTTAAAGTGACGCAGGAAACTGGAAAGATTGACTTCATTCGTATAAATTGATGAACGATTGTTGCACATAGTAGTAGATTGCATTGCATCTTTCTATTCGTTTTCTTCGTCGAAGGTCGTGCGTATCGTGTATTGGTGGAGGAGCTGACTAGCTGCTTACACGCAACCCTGCGTTCAGCTTGTCTAAGAACAGCAGCAACATAAAAGCCCGTTACCTTCTTTATGTTGTCAGACCATCGACTAGATGATCCATCCAGATGATAACTTTGCCGACAATAACAAGTTTGTGGAGATTATCTGGCTTTCTACCAGCTATGAGACCAAAGTAGTTGAGTATGCGTTGGTAACAATTTGTTGAGAGCCTAGTCTTGACTTTCAGCTGCTATCTTCTGTATACTAACGAAATCCGTGTATGCATTAAAAACATGAAATTTCGAATACTTAAAGTTTATATACATAGGTATAGAAGAAGCGCAAATGCTATAATGTTTATACAAAATTTAAAAATTACGTGAAAATGCCTACATCAAGCTATACGTGTCCAGTATAATCTGTTGACCGGTCATGGTACGGAAGTCTATACAATGACAGGCCCAGTTACACTGGCCAATGAAATAAACCAAAATAATTTATGGTCGAAATTCAACCACCAGGCGATCTCTAATACATATAATGATACTAAATAATGATTACGTTACAATTTATCCTAATATCAGGGGATCGCCGCGACTTATCAATATTTGTATCAAATTGTGAAAGAATTTTTCGAAATTGAACAGTGTTTCTGGCAATATTACTGTGAAGTGTGCTAAGACGTATGTTATTCAACTCCTGAATGGATTAGGATAACATTTGGCAAACGGATAACTTGCATCCTACATTATTAAAGGCACGCGGGAATTATTAACATTCACACAAGCAAAGCTGTCTCCAGTAACTAGTATCTTAGAAGCATAAATCGCGAAACTTTAAAAACGATCCTAATGACCATTTTTCATATAATTTACATATAATATATATAATGCATAAGTATTAAAGCATAAAAAATAATGACTCGCGGTAAATTTCTTTGTTAAATCTACACGGTATCTGTATGTGGCTGTATAATTTACCCTTGTGTTACTCAAACATTTATATAATAATCCTCCTTCTGTATCAGTTGCATAAGAAGGAATATGAAATAATAAAAACAACTTAGCATGATTATTATATTTTTACTGATATGACGTTTTATAGGAAACCAATAAAGTGTTATCATTTTGCTATCTTTTACAGTAAAATACGATTTTTTACTTGTATTTTTGATGGATCTCTGATTATTTTTTCCGAGTTTGTTTTGTTCACCCTCCAATTATTGTTACGTTAGGAGTGGGATCTCGGCAATTGGTTTTGGCGCCATGGAATAGCTCGCTTCCTTTGCACTGATTGCTCTTGTACTTATTCTGTCGGTTGTAATAAGTGAGTGATTTAAAGGTTCCAACAGCAGTTAGATTATAATTTATAAAACTTGTGTTCATTTTATAAAATATGCATTCTGTGCAGTACCTAAGTCCCTACATACTGTCAACCTATAGCAAAATAACCAATCACAACGATATATATATTGTGCTGTTTATAATTTGTACTGCTTTTGGTAAATTAAGTCGGATTCTGGCGAATCTCAAAGTGAAAACAGCTTGTACTTAACGCCACTACCACTAAAAAGTAAAGGACTTTTTGAGTTTTGAAGAACATACGATTGATGATAACAAAAGTACATCAATAGGACATCACATGACTTTAAGAATTTAGAAGAGTTTAAATGTGTTACCATAAGTCAGACTACTTAAAAATGTGTTTCCATAACCAATTACTTTTACACAAATAAGCCACGTTTCAATTTAAACCACATCGCTAAACGCAAGGACAGTTTCAAACTTATATTGGAAAGTTTTCGCTAAAATATATTAAAATTTAGATATTTTTATTCTATTAAAAACAATTAATGTCTTTGTAACTTCCTTGAACTCAAAATTATAGGAGCTACTCCGCACTCCTTATTAAGGACCTAGAGTGTCCTGGCGCCACAGAATAGCCCTCTTCCTCAGCAGTGATTGTTCTACTTATCGTCATCCGTACAACCATCCATTCATATTAAACTGTAAACACGAAAAGATGGGAAGATTGCCTTGACAGTTGTAGTAAAGGGGACGTGTGGTTCGTAAATTGTGTGCCACGTGGACTGTGCCACACTTAGCATATGTAAGATATTTTTGAAGTGAAAACTTCTTTAGCAGCGTTGTGCACTTTTTGGGATGGGTAAAAAATGTTAAACTCGCGTCAGGACACGTGACCTGATCGAAAATTCGTAAGACGGAGCCGAGTTTCTTATATTTATAAAATATAACATTCGAAATTCAAACATTTATGAGCGGCCAGGAGCGCAGAACTTCCAGTGTACCCTATGTATACATTTAGATATGTTATTACCTACTTTTTATTTTTAACCTAATTATAAATATACAGATGTGTGTGTGTGTGTGTTTATGCAAATATATTGTGAAGTTATGTTTTCACTTCTGACGTGCAGTCCTACGACTAACTGTTTTTTTTTTGTAAATTTGAGTGTTTTTTCCTATATGTGTTGAATGGAATTTCGAGGTTAATTTGCGTCTGATTTTTTATTGCTCTACATCTTTAAATTATATTCAGAATGAAGAGCAATAAAAAAAGAATATCTAAAATCTTTCGTGTGAACATCCGCAGTACCAAAGAGTAGAACAATGTACTTATCTATTATTAAAAATGTGTTACTAATATTATTTGGGTAATACATATACAGGTTGTTACAGAAAGGTGTGGTCATTCTAAGGTCGTATAGTAGATCCCGTGAAAACGTAAAGCGCTAACAATTTTATGAAAATTTCTGACTTTTAATACCGAAATCTTAGTTTGAAACTGAAAATTTAAACTTAAGAATTAACCGATAAAGCTAATATTACGTATAAGAGAGAGGTGACATGAATGAAACTATGAGTATTTAATACTAAGGATGTTGATAGAATGTGCAGACTTTTTTTTAAATATCTGAAAAAATATAAAAAAATCATTGAAATTATGTAAATTTCATTTACAAAAAATCATAATTTGTTGTTTAGAAATGTGCACCTACCCTAATAGGAATACCTATTACTTCTTTAAATTTTGAGGGCGTTATGTATAAATATAATGTTGGAAAAAAATGAACCTTGAAAATAATTTTTTTGCTTAGGTACGTTCAAAATAGCTTTTTATCACCTTTGTTTCTAAACTTTGTCACCAAAGTATTTTATAAATATGTAATTAATAAACATATTAGATCTAAAGAATTAGTAAAAAGTACGAATTGTATCTCATAAATATATACATAATCTATATCGTCACCGCATCTGATTCTAATATGGGACAATTATTTGTCTGTTTTACAATATTTTTTTATGTCTTATGTCTGTCGGTTACATCGTTTTATAGTCTGTTTAGACAGAAAAAATGCATGTTGTCTTAAAAAAATATACGCTGTGCGGTTCTCCAGAAATTTTTTGCTTTGCACCAATCTCTGCGGTATTTCCGGACCGATACGACCTTCAAACCTTTAAGAAAAGAGCGTACTCCTATCTCGAAGGCCGGCAACGCACTTGTGACTCTTGAGTTGCAGGTGTCCATAGGCGACGGTAGTCACTTACCATCAGGTGACCCGCCTGCTCGTTTGCCCCCTATAATATAAAAAAAAACTTTAATATCAATAAAATTAAAAAATAATCAAATAACACCAAGTAAAGGAATGATTAATTAACTAATCATGTTTATACTAGAATTACATGAAATAGTTGTAATCAACTGTGTTAATATCTTGTTACAGCGACTGTGATTACCTAAATACATATGATAGTAGTTATCGGTAATCCTTTTGGAATTGTTTTTGATAAAAGTCGTTGAAGTCACCAATTTTGTGTACATTAGGTATAAGGTGGTTACATAATACGTACCAATTTCCTTAGCAGTTTCATACCTTATTATAATCAATGTAGGGTTTTTTCTACACTATGGTTGGGGGTGAGTAACTTACTTTAATATTAATAATTTAGTATCTTTATCAAGACGGAGAACTACACGTAGAAATACAGAAATGCAGAAATTGGAATATTTCGCAGGGCAGCAAAAAACTAGTTTTATTTCTTTATCACTACATATTATCAAACTACTGAACGGATTTTCATGCGGTTTCGCTAATAGATAGAGTGATTCATAAGGAATATTTAGGTGTATAATTTGTTAAGATTTTGTGTAAATTGATTGAATTATATTGATGATTGTGGAAGATGTCATTGCTACACGTGCGAAGCCGGGGCGGGTTGGCAGTAGTTCTATAAATAAACCAATTTGAACAATAACATATTCAATATTTAAAAATCGAATGTTGATCGAATAATTTTTGTAATCAAAACATATTCCAGTTTCGCCTACACAATTATATTTTTTAAACTAAAATATTGTGATCCGTAATATAGCTAGTTGGATACTTTTGCAAATTACTACTTTATATAGGAAATATTTATTGACAAGGTAAACTTTGCACTAGGAAACATCCGTCTCGTATTGACTTTACAAATATACTATTTAAACGACACAAAGTACCTACACCCAGACTTAGAATAGATATCATTGAACCACACAAATATGGTCTGGCGTGGACGTGCACTGTGATTTAAATAATACTCTTTTTCCTTGATACATATATTACATACGCCTGTATCTCTGAAGGGGTAGGCAGAAGCGTATTAAACACCCATATTTTGCCAACAATAATTTGGTCCCATTGCCATAAGGGGCCATCCATAAATTACGTCACATGTTAAGGGGGGAGGAGGGGATCAACGAATTGTGACAAGGGGTGGGGGGTCATAAGCTTCGTGACGTCACATGTCAAATACACGCTAAAACACGTTCTTCTGGGTGTAAAATTGCAAAATATGTGACTTCATACCACTATCCTGCAAATGTGACCACCTGTGACAAGGACGTGAGTGTGAGTAACACAATTCTCAGCTTAAACTGTAGTAGCTTATAAATTAGTGTAAGTGAAGCATACTTTAAGTACCTACACAAAATTGCTCGCTAGACATATTCCACACTGGGTGCCATGTGGATCTGCAATCATGGCGGATAAAAAAAAATGAATACTTATAATTAGTAATAATTTAATATAGAAATACCCCACCATGTCTTAGAGAGCACCGGGCCACCTTGGCGAGTTGAACTTCACACTCGTAGTATGAAGAAAATAAAAGTCACGCAGCGGGCTATGGAGCGAGCTATGCTTGGAGTCTCTTTGAAGGATAAATTTCGCAATGAGATCATCCGACAAAGAACCAAAGTTACCGATATAGCTCGCAGGATAAGCATGCTGAAGTGGCAATGGGCTGGCCACGTATGCCGAAGGACCTATGGCCGCTGGAGCAGACGTGTCCTAGAGTGGAGACCGCGAATCGGTAAACGGAAGGCAGGACGCCCCCAGCCAGATGGACCGACGACCTGAAGAAGGTAGCAGGGATGAACTGGATGCGGAAGGCGGAGGACCGGGTGCTATGGCGCACATTGGGAGAGGCATATGTCCAGCAGTGGACTATGATAGGCTGATTGATTGATTGATGTATTCAATCTTTAGAATTTTTCTTTAAATGGAGTGTATCGAAAACAATGTATCACGTCACGTCTTATTTTTTAATTAAAATTGGTATAAATATCTTAAAAGGTATTGAAACTCTTATACACTTTACTGTAATCAAAAGACGCCTTTCTATTTAATCTCAGATTCCAAACCTTTTATCTCCAATCAAAGTCCTGCAACTCTCATTAAATCGTCATTACTCCTCATTCGCTACCAAATGATAACAGAATGTTTCAAACAGCATAACTGGCTAACTGGATGATTGAAAAAAGTATGAGTGCAGTAGAGTAGTTGGGTTCAGTCTTGTGAGTGCAGGGCTAGGGGCATGAGCCAAATCATGACTGACCATTTCATTGATAAGACAAACATTCAATTGTAGGATGTTAAGTGGGCCGCTAAGACTTTGCTTTGGGAAACGAGGTTTGGTTTTATTGAAGACGGAAATTTGGAGAGACTGGTATTCAAATTTTGTTACTCACTTCAGAAAGGAGGAAGTTCTAAATTCGATTTTTTTTGTGAATGTGTGAATCAAAACTCGATATTTTCGCCATCTGTGAACAGATTTCAATAAAAAAAATTCAAATTTTTTTTTATTCTTTCATCATTTTAACAATATATTTACAGTTTTGATTATGGATAGCATCCCCATTTAAATTTAAAGAAAATATTCCATCTCTATGGGTGAAAAATTAAGAGTTGACGAATACAGCTTATTACAATTTATTATTTTTTAAGCGCATTGAAGTCAGTGATACTTTTTTTAAAGTTATTTATTAGTGTTTTAGTTAGAATAGTGAAAGGTAAGAATTTCAATAACGCATGTTTTAACGTAATTTTGTGATTTTATAAATTTTACTGTAATATTTAATACCTTTGCTCAAATTTTTTAAGTGATTTGGTAAAAAGTAATTCCAGTAACATAAATAGACACTTGGGCATAAAAGGAATGGGGAAATTTAAATGACTATAGATTATAACAACTGCAACAATGATTAATTGTAAATAATATTCTAATAGTTGAAATACGTATTGTTATTCTATTTAATACAGTAAAATAATAACCATTGTTTGTTATGTCATTTCTAAATTGTTGAATGGTCTTATTTTTAACTTTAAAGTGAAACTAGCATTAAAACCTTTCATTAAAATAGTCAAAACAAAAAAAAAAAGCGAGGCTCTTTGTCTCATTGAGCCCCGAACTGTTAGTGAGCGCGAATTTAGCGCCGCACTAACAACTTTGACATCTACTGGATCAACACTTTATAAGCTAGTATTTGCACTTCTTCTATTTTTAAATACTCTTATTATGACCGACGTATTTACGACGAACTGCTGTCTGCACTTTCATCTATACTAATAAAATACTAAAGAGTGTTTTTTTGTTTGATTGTTTGTTTAAAGGCGCTAATCTCTAGAACTACCGGTCGGATTAAAAAAAACTTTTTATGAATAGTATAGGCTATGAAACATCATGCTACGACATTTAGGAGCGGAGCAGTGACCATACACGGAAGTGAAACTACAGGGAATGGCTAGTTATACTATAAACCGCAGTAAGAAGTACATATATTATTATGTAGATAATTCAATGTTCCCAATGCATAGTTTTTTTTTTAAGACTTGCTGATTGAAGACATTAGTCTAATAATTTTCAAATTTCCTTTGCAGTCGTAGGTAATTTATTATAATCGTTATAATCGATATGATGATAGTATATTTGTAGCTTTGTCCTTTCTGTTAACTGAGAAATTAATCACTTTTTTTTATTATGGTATAGGCAGTAAACAAGCAAACGAGTCACCTGATGGTAAATGACTACCGCCGCCTAAGGGCACCTGCAACTCAAGAGTCACAAATGCGTTGCCGGCCTTGAAGGTGGGAGTAGGGGAAGGGTGGGAGTGGGGGGAAGGGCGGAAAAGTGGAGGGGAGGGAGGAAGGGTTAGGGCCTCCGGCAACCTCACTCACTCGGCGAAAAGTAATGCAAACATTGCTTCACTGCCGGTTTTCTGTGAGGCCGTGATATCACACCGGTCGAGCCGGCCCATACGTGCTGAAGCATGGCTCTCCCAATATAAAAAATCACTCCAATTTTTTCATAGGAACAGATTACATGCCGGAGAGGGATAAAGGTTACATTACTTTTTATACAAGAAAAACTGAGGGATATAGTAAAACGGGGTTACTATAACAAAGCACCAAAACTTTTTAGTGGGTGCGGGAAGTAAAACTCCTTTGAAGGACCAAACTACTACGTAGATGTTCCTCTTCATGATTTAGTACCCAAGAAGACAATAAATATTACATCTAGACGGTGATTGCAGGGAACGCTAAACTAGAAACAAATAGAAAATATATCACAAAATGTGGTATGCTGCCCTTTGAGCAAAATATTTTTGGTTAAATTTTACTTCGCCTGCGGTATTTCCGGACCGATCTCCAAGGCCGGCAACGCACTTGTGACTCTTGAGTTGCAGGTGTCCATGGGCGACGGTAGTCACTTACCATCAGGTGACCCGTCTGCTCGTTTGCCCCCTATAATATATAAAAAAAAAAACTTCCCAAAAAACTTATCGCACTAGTTTCATTTATCATGTATATCATCATATAATATTTAGCAAATTTACATTTCGCATTTTATTCACTTAGTTGAATTATCATTTGATCAAATATTTATTAAGCAAACGTTTTATAGAAAAGTAGGTTAGGTTAAAAAAACAAAAATAAAGTTAAAACTGCGACCCCAACAGCGCGAGCCGAGCGAGTGAAGCGAGCGTGCCGCGGCAAAAAATAACTGCTTTGAGATTTTATACTCATTTTTTTTTAATGCTGTGACTTGACCAAGTAATGATTTATTAATCAATTACTTGCCAATTTTTGCGAAACGAAAATTTGTGAAAAATTGTTTGCGATGTGATAGTTTGGTAAAAGGTTTTTGGTCATACATTAATAATCACCCAAAATATATAACCTCTAAAATTACAGTTGACTTCTTAACCTCCTCCTTTTTTAAATTCGGTTAAAAGTTTATCAGTTTTATTAAACACATACAAGCGCGCATTGCGCATGAGTCACTTGCATCTTATAATTATGGTGCAAGTAATGAGGAAGTGGCCCAGTGTAGATTACTGAATGGGTTTACCCTCAATACTTTATCGACGAGGTTTTAACAACAATTGTGGTTAGAAAATCAGTTAAGGTATAATTTAATTAAGGGAAATACGCTTTAGTTTTTGTTTAAAGAAGGAAAAAGCTACAAGAGTAACAGTGAGAACGGTACGTATACCTAATGGTGCAACCGCAAGTATGTAGAGAATTAAATTATAAAAAAATGGTACTTGGTACGTTATACCCTTGAAGTGTCTAACATTTCGGTTAAACTGACCATGAAAACAGGCCCACTAAGGCAGTTCAAAGTTACGTGGGAATGTCATCAGAGTGTAAGAACACCACACTATACCATTTCTGAAGTTTTGCCAGTAGGATTGAAGAGATTATCTTTAATCGGGGGGTTCCGTATTCGGTCATGTTTCTTTACTTTTTTTTTCTTTTACAGGAGTGTCAGCAAGTGAAGCTCTACGCAATGGTTTGTGCCAGTCCCTTTGGGGTGCGTCGGCCAGTCGACCAGAGCCTAGAATATCTCCGCATAACCTTCATGAGACATATCCTGTCAGAGGTAAGAACAGTAATGAACAGTATTTTAACGATGCATATAAATAACCAACTATGTTTTGAAAACAAGCACTTAGCCCGCCTATTGGCAACACCAGCATTGTAATCTATAAAAACTAATAAAACAATACTATCGGCAGTTATATTTCCTCTCTGAGTAACGCTTGATACCCGGCAAGCCCCGCGATGGAGCACCATGGGATTTTAGTCAGTTCAAAGCCAACAGACGGGCCTGTTGGTCTAGTGGTTAGTGATCCTGACTACTGAGCCAGAGGTCGTGACTTCGATTCCCACCCCAGACAAATAATTGTGTGATGTATGTATTTAGTAATATATAAGTATGTTTATCAGCAGTCTGGTTACCGTAGTACAGGCTAGTTTGGGATCAGACGGCCGTGTGTGGTGTGGTGTCTTAAGTTATTTTAATCATTATAAGATATCACCTTCCCTGATCTGATAACCTCGGGGGGATTCTATATGTCAAAAACAGAGTCATCAGGGTTCCAAGTTAGGGGGATATAGCGTTGGTAACGTCTAACTTTTTTCAGAATTAGTTACATATATGAAGGACCTCTATTCGTCATCATACCACGCTGGAGCCCGTACCAGCTTACCATACTTGCCGCATACCCCCTAGTACCTGTAAACACAAATTTTCGAAATGCTTGTAGTAGTTTGAAACGAAAACAACGACTATTAAAGACCGATGTAGACCAAAAATTGTAGAGGTCATAAATGGCATTTGATTACGGTATCCTAATATTGGATATAGCTCATCATAAGCCTAGTTATAACGTACGTGATGTACGAACATATACATTAAAAGCTTATAATCCATGATACGAAATCACCAACACATCTGTTGTCTTTTTGAGTTGCCGCCAAATTATCTAGATCTGAAGTATTCCGGCATTCTGATAACCTATCTAATATACCTACCCGACCATTTGCAACCCGCAACATCTCTTCTAACCTTTTCATATTTCTGTTATATTGTCACCTGATATTCGTTACATTATCAACTTCAAAAAAAAAAATTACGAACCCAATTGAGTAAATTTTATTGATTTTTCTTTAATAAAATATTACATTGATTTGATTGATGTCAATCAAAATCTAAATAACTTGGATACAGTGAAATGTACGCCATTTAATTATGAGAGGTTGTTAAGTGTGGTACTGCTACTGAATCTTTAAAGCGAGAAAATTACTATTTTTCTTTTTATTCTACCTTAGAATATTGAACAAGAATCCGTTCAAAACATCATTATCATAATTTCATTCATTCTTCATTTCCTTATGTCATTAAAAACGTCGTGAGCTCCCTCTACCGTGAGAATAAAGGCTTTTAATCGCAAAATATCATATTACTCTAAAAAATATTACAAGTCATTCTTACACAACATCCAAGCGACGTTAATCATTGATTTAGCATACCTAAATACTCTCTGATATAAAACAACCAACAACATCCATTATCAAGCACCATAAATAAAAAGTCCAATAGCACGTTTTTAATATTGGACGAAACTTCAATAACTCGCTAGCAAATCCCACGGCTTCAGATTTGGGGCTTGACATATCTGCTGTGTTATCTTATCGATGCCGTCAACGCGTATCACTGGCAAAATTACCTTGTTTTATGACTCTGATTTTAGCGGTACCACAAAGGTGTGATAACTTATCGATAGTCTATCAAGTTTAAACGACATGTTATGATGGTTGTAATTTTTGTGTCGAACAAATTTCGATGTAGATAAGGTACGGATAGCATAGATATGTTTTCCTGTTTTCAAGGTGTACGAGTTGTGATTCGTAGTGGATGATTTTTGTGATATTCTGTTCTGAGATATCTGAAACTTAAATTTCAAATCGCGACAACATTGGTTGTACATTCTTTATTGCGTGATGTAACATAATACATGTTATGTTTGCATCTTTAAGGTTCAGAATTATATTTGGATGACTTGTAGCCAAATTAGCTGTCTATGATAATATTTTTCTACAGGAGCAGGGTAGGTAAACTGCACGAATATTGTGTTATATATATTATGTTATATATATTCCGTTAATTTGTGTTTGCAGGTACACTATAAGATTAAAATTGTAACAGTTGCAATACCTAATATTTGCTTCTTATTTCAAGTGAGGCCCTTATTTTTTTTAGAAGATCTAATTTTTATCAGATGCTAAATTTGGAATTAGAACATTGGAATTTTGAGTTTTGATTGCGTCAGGTGTCAGGGGTGTATTTCAGTACAAGATGACACGAGTGAAAAAGTCGTGTAATGTTAACCTCCATCGATGAAATCAGCTTTTTGACCTCACCTAACACAGTTTTTGTATGTAAGATAAAGTGTTAGATAGACTAAGAACTCGTGGTTATTTCGTTAAAAAATTGCTTAATTTAGGAGTTGAAATTAAGAAAGATTAGAACTTTTTATGCTGACTATAACAGCTGTCTCGGCGTTGTAAATCCAATTCGGACATGTGTACCGTGGCGGACAAACATTACTGAACAAGATAAGGTTCTGAGGTCGTGTGTTCGAACTTCTAACTAAACGTATTGTGTACGACCACCGCACAGTGTTATATTACCGATATGTGTTTGTCCATGTATTTAGATGTTGAGATTATCGTTGACGTATAGGAAAATCAAAAACCACATCTCTAAGAATGTAATTCGAATCATAACCTAATAGACCTGTGATTATTATTATTCGATTTCATTTTAGTTCTTATAATTATTAAACAAAAGTATTGAGACTTTACATAAAACAAATAAAATGCATCTTTTTAATGATTTGCTGGCTTAAGGAATTCTATTTTTAAAAAACTTACTAGAAACTAGTGATCAAATTGATTTTTACATGATTAAAACTAGTTTCCGTAGGGTGAACATGTTTTTCTAGTTCATTGCCTTCAATCTACGCAGAAATCAGCAGCTTCCTAATACAATACTTACAATTATTCAAACGACGAATAGTAGCACTGCCTATAAGTTGCGTCGATTTTTTGTACAACCTCTTACCATTATCAGCCAGAGGTTGTACAATGTACAAAAACTGTTGACTCAAAACATGCGATTCAAACCACAAAAAGGGCAAGTACAATGCTCGATCAATCAGAGGGTAACATTCGTGTCTGGTATACTTGTCAATATTTGCCAAGTGCCGGTCACGACACCGCTTGGCTGTTTGCGTTGTTATTCGGTGTTTGCCAAGTCCGGCCAAGTCGCGGGACTTCATACCCATTGTTGGCGTGACATTTGAACGTAATTCTTTGTGTCGGTTTACGTTTACTTTGTGATGGTTGTTTAGATTTTAATCGTTTGGGGACTTGCAAAGCTTAAAACAGTATGATAAGCATTTTAGAACATTTTAAAGTTTGTAAATTGTAGTGTAGCGAGACCGACTTTTAGTCTAATTAGGGCATGTATGAATATACGTGATCCGTCAAAACCTAAAAGAAAATTACAAAGGCTTTCATGATTTGAATTTTAATTAACTACAGAAATATGCTTTACAAATATTTAAATAGTGTGCTCCAGTAGCAGTGGAGACCCTGGGGAGCTGCGGCAAGGAGGCTAAAATCGTTATAAAGGAGATTGGGTAAAGGCTCATAAAGACGACTGGTGACTCTAGATCCGGATCGTTCCTGGTGCAGAGGCTGGCCATCGCAATCCAGCGTGGAAAGGCGATCAAATCAAAAATTTTACTTAAAATTACCTTAGTACTACGGAAGGTTGCTATACCGGTCGCTTAGCTGTAACTCGAACTGGCTGTTGGCCGGGAAGTGGCCTATGACATAAAAAAAAAACATTACTAATTTGTGTTTACAAAATAAGAAATAGAAAAACTTAAAAAAAATCATATCAAATCCTGGTTTACAGTCACATTTCATTTGCGGAATTAACCTCAATCACATTTATGGCTAAAAATCTTTTCTTTGTTGACTAACATTATCAAACGACAGTTTAATCTCAAAAAGCGGTGTCTTTGAGATTTCGTCAACGTTTACAGACAAACAAACACATATAAATTCATCATTTGCAATCAAATTTGAACCTTGAAGTTGTATGTTTAAGGTCTGTTATTTTAACGACAGTTCTATGTTGTTATGCATCACAAATATGAAGCGCTGTATTGTTTCAGCAAATAATTCGTTGAAGAGAAGAGAAATCGGGCCACATACAAACGCGCCGCTTAGATAGTAGGGTCACTCTGATAACCGAGGAGTGTACTACGAAATTAACTTACATTACAGTACTTAGAAATTATATTTCACTGGAAAAGTGATAAAGAACTCTGTGATTTTAATTTAAGTCACAGCCCTGGCTAACACTACCACACCGCGCTTTAGTTGTGTTATAATGTGTTGCTTACATGATAAACTATTGGCCATTACAACCGAAAGCTTGTTAAAAAATTAAAGTGCTATTGTGCTGTAAGAACTTATTTCTAAAAAGATTACATTTCACTCTACGTCTCTTACAACTTCGACATAATGTAGAAAGTAAAAAAAATTTAAAAACAAAAAATTAAAAACATAAACAGTTAGTAATTTCTGTAAAGTGTCTATCCAGAAAAATAACCTATAGGTAGCACGTGCAGTCTATTATGCAACGAACCACCTAGGAATAAAGTTTCTTTTATTCTGAACGAGGTTAGTCACCCTAAGCTAAGTTTGTCGTTTCATGATTGTCCGGCCGCCATAAAAACAACAAATAACTTAAAATACTGCCTTGGTTAAATAAGTAGTAATGAAACGAAGATAGTGAGGCCAGGTAAGCAGTATCAAAGACTCAGCATCTACAACAGTCGAAGTTTATCTCTTTTTGTCTATAAAACTGTATTATTTTGTAAGAACGCTCTCCGCACAGAGGCTGGTAATAATTATAATTATATAAAAATTAGATATTTATATTTTAACTAAAGTCAGTAGCTAGCAAATAAACCGACACGCTAATAAACAAGAACCTATCTTCTTCTTAGAAGGCTTCATCTCTTTTTGCTTAAAATATTGTCACTGTAACAAAGTTTAACTTCTCACTTTACTAAAATAAATGTGACGGTATAAATTTAATATATTACTTTTTTTTTAAACATGGAAGACTGATTTATTGGGACGTGACCCAACTTGCTTGGTTATTTAATTTCACTCGAAATACCAAAGTCAATAATGATTTTAAACCCCAAATCAAACAAGAAGACATTACAAAATTGATATCACTTATCTTTTCTGACGTATGATCACTTTCCAAATGTTAGGCGTGTCTTATAAGCCCTGGTCATGATAGCTCACGTAGGTATTCTTGTGATCACGCCGAACGATCAGATTTATCATTTTTATCGTGAAGTAGTTTTTGACACTGTTAATACCGGTGTGACGTGGTAACTACGTGTATTCTCAGGTACATTGGTACATTTCTGTTGGTTAAATATTCTATATTTAAGTATACATGTTAAATGTATGTTTATGGTGATCATAGATAATCAATCTGATTCTGAAGAACTCAACTATAACAACGTTTCAGACGTAAACTGTGACTTTTGACATAGGTAACTTACAAATTTGCCAAATTATTTGATGGCATTCGGAATTTAAATTAAAACTTGAACTTTGTGATGTGGCATGTAAAATGTAAAGATTAGACTGGTTGATTATTGTGCCAAAAAACTTGTGAAAAACTGTATATTTGCCTGGAAGTGTAGCTGATACCGTAAGTATGAGGATGTTACGTGCAGAGGCAAATTTGCGTTTTATAGGTTTGTAACTACGCGCCATACCTAATAAGCAATCTGTTTCAAGGCGATCTGTTTGTCTTCGTAGTCTATCAATCTGTCAATTCCTTAGGTGCATGTTAAGCTGTGACCATGGCTAGGGTTGTCCAGCTGAATGTGAGTAGGGCGTTTCCTTGACGAGTTACTATTCTCAAGACACATACATTTACTTTGAATTCATGGGTTTCATAATGAGATCTTTGATTACTGGTATTGTTCATTGGTATTGTCACAAAAGCTAGTGTCTGTTACACCATAATGGCAATCCCAGATAGGTCATAACACAATTCAATCATAGCCTCTACATATGATTAATTTAAATATGAATACTACTTACAAAAGTTTTAATTCTAATATAGCTTCTTTTACGAGTTAATTGTAAACAATTAACATTTAAAGAATATTAATATTTAACAAAGAAAAACCTTGAGTAATATGGTCGTTGTAGTAATCCTCCGCTCAGAGGTTATTTGGTACTACTATTACTTCGTAATGTTCATACAACTTTACTACGCTTAATGGCAAAAATACGGATGTACAGAACCCTAAAAAGAGTAACCTTCTGGTCTTTTTAGAGTTCCGTTCCTCAAAAGAAAAAAAAGGAAGCCTTATAGGTATACTTTGTTGTCCGTCTGTCTGTCTGTCAAGACCCTTTTTCTCGGAAACCCGTGGACGCTTCAGATTAAAATTAATACCACATACTTATGTTTGTAGTCTCTTGAAGCTGTAAAAAAATCAAGTTTCTAAGTTAACGCATTCAAAAGATATGGCCATTAAGCCTTAGATTTTAACAAATTTAAACATTCCGCAGGAAATTCAAAACCCACAAGGTACTTCTCATAGATTTAGAATCATGAAATTTGGTAATAAGCAAGATCTGGCAGCGTAAAGAAAAAAATCCGAAATTCGTTAATTTGTTGTTATATCACATTAAAAAATAGTTTTTGTGATTACAAACTTATATTTTGCGGTTGGAAGGTTGACTTTGACGTATGGGAGAGTATTTTTAGAACCGCAAAGTTAAATTTGTTTTTTTGAAAAAGACGGGCAAAAATCATCGAGAATTGATTTCCGAGATGGACGTACTATCTACATACTATACAAGTTTGTTTGCTTACGGAACCCTCGGTGCAAGAGTCAGGCTCTGACTTGCCCGGTTTTTTTTATATTGGGTATAATTGTAATGAAATATTGAAATGTATTTTTAGGTTAACTTTACGATAAATAATATTCTGAAAGAGAATATACTATCTATCTATATGACCAATAAAAAGCCAACTTTCAATTACTTACATTGACAATGTACGCGGCAAATTGAAGGTTGATGTATATTTCTTTGTAAAAACACAACAGTAAAGATTACACAAGATAAAAGAATCAATAATTTTACAGCAATGCATAATCAGGCCGTCACGTAACAACTTTGATTAGTGTAATCCACATCGAAATGGATTACAACAACAAATCCTGCGAGATTAAACCCGAGGTTTTACGATAAAGAAATGATTTTTACATTTTCCATGCAGCGTTGGGTTACAACTTTAGTATTCGTAATAAATGTCATGATGTGGTTACAGAGGAGTCAGCCAACCTTAAGCTAAAGAACGATATAAGAATTAAACTAAAAAGTTGAGTCCGAAATATCTATAGTATTACTTATAGTAGTATTTAAAAAAAAGCAATAGTCAGCATCAAGCATGTGATGCTATCTCATCAAAAAATACTACTTACAGTATGCAGTGTCTTCAGACATTACACAAACATTTTTAACATATTTTGAAATTTTCATAACGCGTGTTTACCTGGGTGTAAAAAAAGGGAGACACTGATAAAGAAAAGCCTATAAAGTTCGTAAGGATTACTTATACACGCACACACACACATCTCTATCTGTATCTGTCAATATCTGAGCGATCCCCATACCAAAATTGCCCAACTTGCCTAAAGTGCCACGGGCCACTTCAAATATATCTATTCTTCAAATGGATTTTATTAATCTCGAACTCTAAAGACATTTTTCTAGAGTTTCAGAACCGACCAGCGTGCAGTGGTAGAATTATCACAGTTTGTTCAGTAATAGGCCAGTTTTTAACTTAGTTATATACAACTTCATATTGTCAGCAACACTTTCTTTATATACCTGGTCTATCTCCTGCATGTGATAATCCAAAACAACACAACAAAACTATATCAAAGATAGTAGTATAAATTATATTATTTAGACGCCATCTTTATTGTCTTATCTGTTAATCTTATTATCCAAGTTTGTCTTATTGTCCAAATAAGTAAATAAAAAAAATGGAATAGCTTTCGTTCAATATTACCTCAATACACACGACGGGTAAACGTCACAGTTTATTACTACTACTTCTGGCTTCTTATTGTTGTCAGTCAACTGTATGAATTAAAAACAATAATATTCGATGGCACAGAAAGCATCGTTCGACTCGATACAAAAGCTACTTTATCGTTTAGTTAAACTTTTCTATTCACGTTAACACTTCTTGCTCATAAGAGGCTATAATGAGTTACCAGACCTTCATGGATCATCAAACTCACTTGTGGTCAAAGGTGACGTAGTATGTTGGAATCAAACTAAGTTAAATAAAACGTGTTTCGTAAGTTGTTTCGCAGTTGTTTCGCACCAAAAAACTTAACACTTGTCGTAGGGCAAGTCTTGCGATTCGTTTTGTAACCCTAAAGTCATGTCCACTTCATTTGTAAAGGGTTACCTAAGGGTAATGATATGTAAAGCATTAATTATCATACGTTTGCTAATCTATACCGATAAAAGGTATTAAAATCATATTATTACGTTTGATAAATGAGATTAGTAGTGAATGATAACATTTGATTTATACATTATTTTTGTCAAAGAATAATCATTTCGCATTCCTGAACACGTATTTGAAGTATTTAAATATACTAAGATTTGTAATTTATGTACCATTGACCTAATCGTGAATTGACAAAAGAACTTAAAAATCTTTTTTTTTTTGACGTATATTCAACACTATCGTATTGTCAAAAATATTTGACAATTTAGACGTCAGAATGGAAGTCTTTAAACTCCAGACTTCTTTAATATTATTATCCAATGGTCTCCTCTATCTTTACTCTGAGTAAATTGTTTATGGCAAAGAAGTGTAGTATATATAAATAGTAATTAATTCATTTTGTCTCATTCTCATCTCTTGTTTATGAATATTCTATAATAGCAGCGCGCCACGATTTCACCCGCGTAAGTCCCGATCTCGTGGGAATATCGGGATAAAAAGTAGTCTATGCGTTAATCCAGGTCTTCAGCTATCTACATACGAAGTTTTATCGCAATCGGTTCAGTGGATTTTGCGTGAAAGAGTAACAAACATCCATTCATCCATCCATCCAAACTTTCGCATTTATAATATTAGTGGGATTGCAATACAAAAGAAATGTGAATGGTCATTTGACACATTCAAATTGTAACGATACATCGATTTGACAACCGCGACTGAGACCATGATGCGGATCTACGCATAATTATTATGACACACGAGCAATTAGGGGTCATCCATAAATTACGTCACACGTTAAGGGGGTTTTACCCCTTGTAAACATTGTGTGACAAAGGGTGGGGGGCTCCTAAGCTTGACGTGAAGCGTAACTTCTCAATATCTACGAAACTTTTACTGAAAAATAATAATTTTAGAACTATTCTTTTCAGTTCTGGGTGTAAAATATATAACGTCACACCAGGAAGGGAGGGGGGGGATTTTTTTTTTATGGTATAGGGGGCAAACGAGCAGACGGGTCACCTGATGGTAAATGACTAACGCCGCCCATGGGCACCTGCAACTCGAGAGTCACAAGTGCGTTGCCGCCCTTTAAGGTGGGAGTAGGAGAAGAGGGTGAGGGGGGAAAAGTGGGAAGAGGGGGGAGCGGGGAAGGACGGGAATAAGGGAGAGGGAAGGGTTAGGGCCTCCGGTAACCTCACTCACGCGGCGAAATGCAATGCAAGCATTGCTTCACGGCCGGTTTTCTGTAAGGCCGTCGTAACGAGCGGAGTCGAGTCGGCCCATACGTGCCGAAGCATGGCTCTCCCAGGGGGAGGGTCCAAAAATCATTAAACTCGTGTGACGTAATTTATGGATGTAATTTAATGCCAATGCACAATTAAAGATATGTAATGCAATCTTATCTAAAAGAAGTAAAAGAAATATTATTAGTATCAAGTAACTTCCGGCGCCGGTTATTCATAATCCCTTATTTCTTTTTTAAAAATATTTTGAAAAAAAATATTAACATGATTTTCTTCAACCAATCTTGGAAGTCAATTTTAACCTACTTCTAATTGCCGTATTGAAATTAAATTTTGTATATATATGTAGATTGGATGATAATAATATAATTTGGCATCTTGGAGCAGATGTGATAAAGGAGCCAGGAGGATAGTGAAACTCTTCATTGGCTAGATACCCATCGAGTTTGGGCTCATATGACGAGTTTAGACGAGTCCAACTGATTGGAATTGGTAGCAATGGTCTGACGATGAAGTCAGGAGGTGAATAGTGGAGCTCTTTTTATTTTTTAAAGGTTAAAAGTTACCCTCTAAACTCATTTCACTTCACTGTTCGTATTAAGCCACCCGACCGCTTTTGACTATCGTAGTTCGTCGGGGTTTGATAGTGAATAAAGTGGTAAGGCTAAGGGTTATCTTTTTAGCTCCCACCAGCCAAAAATAAGCAGCATTATGCTAGTAATTGCGTGTAACCGATCTGAGCATGGATTTGAGGAAGGTTTTACAAACGGACTTACATTTTCACACCTTTGGTTTTAACACCTAAACCCACAGAACCGAGAATATGTAGTTTATCTTATTGTCAACTCTGTGCCTAGCGCTTAATCAATTTTAATGAATTTTGGAAAGGATGCAACATCAGATGAAACTTTGTATGGGAGAGATTCTTATTCTCTCTGCTCTGCCTTTCTCCCAATTTTATTGGGTTCGGCGCAATTGTAGGTCCCGATTTACACGTCTACCACATAAATCATTACGTGGGAGAGTCGACTCCGCTCAATACCACGGCCTTACAGATAACCGGCAGTGAAGCAATGCTTGCATGGCATTTCGCCGCGTGAGTGAGGTTACCGGAGGCACTAACCCTTCCCTCTCCCCTATTCCCGTCCTTCCCCTCTCCCCTGTTCCTACTCTTCCCCCCTCCCCCTCTTCTCCTACACCCACCTTAAAGGGCGGCAACGCACTTGTGACTCTCGAGTTACAAGTGCCCATAGGCGGCGGTAGTCATTTACCATCAGATGACCCGTCTGCTCGTTTGCCCCCTATACCATAAAAAAAGTAATAATAAAGTACAAGAGCAATGGTACTTGTGATTTGCTTATATTATTACATGCTTTATAAAGTAAACTTTAATACCGTAATCATTCTTAAATTAACATTACATATCAGAAGAATCATAAATAATATTTACACGCAATCTAACAGATAATATGTTTAAAGATAAAGCTATTTAGCTTTATCTGTTTTTAACTATAAGATTAGGTAGTTGCGTTATGTTATTACGACTCGGTAGATATTAATTTAACAATTTTATTATTGGAAAGTGTATTATGTTGTATTAAAAACTATATTAGTTTAAAGTTTATTTAGTATAGCGCTTCTACACTGCCAAGGTATGTTCTAAAGTTTCTAAGGTTCTATTTAACTTTCTGACGTTTTAAGACAAAAATAAGCCTTATGACATTTTTAAGGGTTCTTTAAATTCACTTATCTCTTACTAATATTATAAAGTCGAAAGTTTGTGAGGATGGATGAATGGATGGAGGGATGTTAATTACTCTTTCACGTAAAACCGGCTGAACGGGTCTGGATGAAATTTGGCACAGAGATAGTTTATAGTCTGGAATAGCACATAGGCTATTTTTTATCCCGAAAAAAAATGTACAGTTCCCGTGGGATAGATTTCCCCAAAATTTCCAGTCGCGGAAAACACTTTTTTACCATATATTTCATCTAATAGATTCGACAAATTTCGATTCCCGAAAGTGCGGCATAAGGCTCGCTCCTATCGGTAATGTGACACAAGAAGTAATATATATATATATATATATATATATACATTTATACATATTTTCATTTAATATTGATATATCTACATAGTTCTTCATAAAAAATTTGAAATGCACCTGCAACTACAACTGTCTCTTCGAAACAAATTGATCCATCCTAAGGTTGCCTGGAAGAGATTGCATTTTGCAATAAGGCCGCCCTTTGTACATAATCTGTATGACAAATGTATGTATGATAATTATTCTGTAAGACTGGTGTACAAATAAAGTGTAATCGATCTATATATATATGTAAAGATAAATTGTCAAGTAGTAAGACATTGGAATACAATTCGCCTGGGAAAGTGCAGCCTTAATGTTTGACTGCACGGATGGCGCAATGGTTTAAATGGTCGTGTGTCGTGGGTTCAAATCCCACAAAACAAAAACACTTGTGTAATCCGCATATAGTAGTCCCGAGTCTGGGTGTTCTTTGAATCCATTGTTTGAATATTAGTAACACGGGAATATTCCCAATGCGGGAGTTGTCTTTTTAAGAAAAATAAATACAAATTACTAACATACGTTAGAAGATTTACTACCAAACTATGGATAAAATTCTGAAATAAAAACCTTATTATTATTCCTCTTAATGCAACTTAAAACTTTTAAATTACATTTTTTAAATATGTAAGTATATGTATAACAAAATATAAATTTAAATATATGAAAATAGTAGACCATCGACATCGGGTACTAGGACCTAAACACCGGTGGTTAGGGCTCCAAAGACAGGAACCTCCTCACTTTACGGGCCGTGTCGAGGAGGACTGAACTGACAACTGTTTATTATTATTATTATTATACCTCTTCCTAGCACTACGGAGAGGTACACTTTTGTCAGAGGGAAAGACCGAGTGACACCAGGTTAAGTTTTGTGAGGACCTATTGGAGTCACGTGACGTGACATAAAGACCGTGATGATGATATACAAATCACGCATAAAGCTATCACACTAATCTACCCAAAATGCGATCTCAGGACTGCATTTTTCTGTCTGCTATGTGGAATCTTGAATATATCTGAACATATGTAACTAATATTATAAATGCGAAAGTGATTTTGTTTGTTTGTCCTATAAATATGGGCGTACTCAGCTTTTAGTCTGGAGGGGATGGGGGGGGGGCAAAATTTGCTGACCCCCCCTGCCCTCCCTCCTTCGGTACGCCCATGTCTATCAAGATTGCTATTTAACAGGTTTTAGATTTTTGCACGGTTGACAATACGCGAGTAAAATCTCGGATCTTACAGACTTCCTACGCTTACGGTAATCGTTTACATATAGTCAGTCTATATGCTTGTTTTCCACATCACTGGTATTAAAAAGCTAATCACTGCATAACATTATCCAAACACCTTTCAAAATTGCAACATCTAAAAAAATCAATTAAATCACTTTGGATTTTTTTTGTAATAGAAAGGTAAGAGCAATATGGCCATCATTTATATGCCAGTCATAAATCAACACTTCAAATTTGCACGTGGGGTCAAATTGGCCCGCACTATATTAAAATTTAAAACATGCCACGGTCCCCGTATGATTTCATTTCATTACAACGCCCAATCTTTATTAATGACACATCCGTGACGATGCATTTCGTAGTACTAACCTTTTCTATTCATATCGGTTTTGTATTAATTTCCTAATTTGACGTGTTTGTAACTGACTTCAAGAAATACTGTTTTTTTTTGGTTTTCACTGACATAAAAAAGAGGAGTTATTAAATTTAAGGTTATTTTTGTGATTTACGTGATCTCGTCACCAATTGCAAACAGATTTTAATGATTCGTTTTTAAATTTGAAAGGAAAACTTCATAGGGTGGCATAGGAGCTAGAATTATAAATTATAGTGAGTGACCCAATTCCCCTAATCCTTTCAAACTGTGAAATAACTACCATGTATTGTACCCCTTTAGTAACAAGTGGCCAATATCTACAGGAACTAAATAACACCAAGCAGGCCAGAACAGATAGCAACAGCTAGCCTGCAATCACGCTAATCAGTAATCACGCATGTTGTTATTTTGTGGTTAAATTAAGAGTATTAATTGTCCCTACTTTCTTCCTGGACCACCAAAAAAAAAAAAATTACTTAGAAATCTTTGATTCGGACACAAAAAGTTTTAAAATAATCATTAAATTTAAAAAAAAGTGTTTGAATTTGTAATCATAAATGCTCACGTTAACAAATATTGTCGAATTTTATACTGACTGAAGCAGATAGGTATGTGTCTTTTGATAAAAACTTATCTAAGAAACAAACCATGTCAACATTTCTTGACCACACAAACTTATTTATGTTCTGTTGCGTAAGCTAATGTTTAAATAAATACACATTAAAAAAATGGGTCTTTAACGTCATTTCCACAACCAAGTTCCCACAGTCATTCATCAAAACCTTATAAAAGTTACAACGCAAATAAAAATCATACATACAATATTTTTAATTTGTTAAAAGCTCTTGGAAAAATGGCAATAAGAATGCATCGCCAGCAATTAGCAGAGCCGCGCCTTTTATAATTAAAATTGCATTAAGCCTGCATAGGCAGACGGTAATGACGCTAATGCACTGTTTGACTTAAAAAAAAAAACAGACTGGCAGCTTGTAATCCAATTTGAAAAATGTTCTAACTCGATTCCAGTCATCTATTTGTCTTTTGTGGCAGTTTGAGAGTAAAAGAATGGAATGAGTGAAAATAGTCAGATGTTGCTTTGAATAAGAAAAAGTTAGGTTAAAAACACACATCTAGAATTTTATTTATTACACACAATGTTGGATTTAATCACTATTATACCTATTTACAGAATAAGATAGCTATTTGTAGTCAAAACTTTATACGATTATATTGAAAAATAATTACCAGTTTTTTTTTCGTCGTCGTCATCGTCGGGCTTCCAATCATGTGCTTGCTTGCTTACGGGTTTGAATTTTGAACCCAATCCAGTAAACTACAGACGTTAAACCCCCATCAAACACTAAGGATTTTGCTGAATTGGAATATTTCTCTCAATCTAATTTACTCAATAGTACTTTTTAATTTGAAAAAAAAATTACAAAAATTTGAAAAACTAGATATGAATTTCATCGGAAACGCTTTGGAACTTTGGTCCTCAAGTGTCAATATTATCACCATCTGAATCTCATCCAAAAACAAACAGTTGTTTATTTTCAACAAAATAAAATTATTCGGTTCGCAAAAAGTACAAAGCCAAATGACCCTGTCTCATGATTATTATAATTATAAATCAAAGCCCAAAATTATATCACATAATTACCAACACAACAATAGAACGCCTTTCTTTACATTTCATTGGGGGTCGTATTCAATATTTGGCGATGCCATAAATTCGAGCATACTGTCGGTTGAACAATGAATCTAAATAACCATTAATATGTAATAAATACTGTAGGGTAGGACCGTGTCGGTAGGGAACAAACAAACAAGTGCTGGAACAGTAACCCTTAAACGCTGGCCATTGTGAAAAGAGACCCGCGCGTGTAAAACCATGTTCGAGGGGACTGGAGACTGCGATGACGAAGTCACAACCGAATTTTGCCGAAGTTTCCCGATTGGTTCCGCTCCAAATGCCGACAGCTGCTGCGTTTCAGATGGGGGTCCCTCTTCATTAGTGGAGCTTGTCTCGTCTCGAGATGGATGTTTGTTTTTGGACAGAGCTGTTGATGGCTAGTTGATGATGTATGAAGTTTATTTGGTGGGACATCTGTAGTTATTCCTTTTTTCTGTAACAAAAAGATCATGGTTAGAGTTTAAAAGGTCAATTTAACAATGGAGTATTGAACTTTGTAAAATATTTTACTTGATCGTTATAATTTGTACTTTGAAGTGTTTTTAATTTATTTGTGACGAAATTTACAGATATAATTTGTAAAGGAAATTATATCTGTAAATTATATTTATACCTACTATTACGCAAAAAAAAACCGGGTGACCAGCCTGGAGCCGATAATCGGTCGTAATAACACTGACAGACAAGCTTTACAAAACTGAGAGCCTTCCTGCCCAGCTGGACCTGAAAAGCTAGGAGTTTTGATTAGCTGTAGTAGCATGAAGAAGTTTCTAGTGCATTACATAATTATGGACTGTATAACATAACAGTCGTCTTTTAACTTTCTCGTCTACCTATGCAGAATGTAATTTAATTTTATCAATATCAATGCTATTTCTTTTAAAATAATATCACTATTATGTCGCAATTTACTTAATCTATTTATTTTTTAGAGAGCTTCGTGCTGAGCATAAGACTCTAGGTACCTCTAGGAAGGTCGTAGGGATACCATATAGAATTAACTACAATAGATCTTAAAGATTAGCTTATCACATTAAAATTTTATTACGACGATTTGTAAAAATGTTTCACAAAAAAAAAATATTGTTAATACAAAATTAAAGGTCACTGAATAACCTAATTTATATTCAAACCCAAATCCTTAATCAAACAGCAACAATACATCAAACAAAACTGGATAACAATAGTTGCGTTTAGTCGCGCCCGCGGATTAGTGAATTGTAAAAAAAAAGATTGGGGTCGAAACGACCCGACGTGTTAATTACGGGGGTTGGACTTCGAGGGTTGAACAGATGAAAGTCAATTTGCTGCAGCGACATGATACGGCCCATTTCGTCCGAGCGACAAGTGTAGCACCTGCGCATTGGGGTCTTTATGACCTAAACAATTGTAGGGTTAGGACAGAGAGAATTGTGTACGACGCGACGGACGATGCTGCATTTGTTATCGCGGTAATAGTTGTGAATAAATCATTACATTTAAAATAAAAAACAGTCAGTCGTAGGCAGCACGTCAGAAGTGAAAATATAACTTCACAATGTATTTGCACATACATACACACACACACACACACACACACCTGTATATATATAATTAGGTTAAAAATAAAAAGTAGATAATAACATATCTAAATGTATACATAAGGTACACTGGAAGTTTTGCGCTCCTGCTGTTTCGAATGTTATATTTTTTTAAATATAACAAACTCGGCTCCGTCTTACGAATTTTCGTCAAGGCCACATGTCCTGACGCGAGTTTAACATTTTTTACCATTTCCAAAAAGTGCACAACGCCGCTAAAGAAGTTTTCATGTAAATGTAATGTAAAAATGGTTTTAATGTAGGATTTGATACTGAATGAGCGTCCACAGAGAGAGAGAGAGAGAGGACAAAAGTATTTCATACAGGATATAATATTCTCTATCCTTTCAAGTATTAATTAATGAATTTTTATACCTATTAATTGTTACCATCTTACTCGAAGGAGAGCCGTGCTTCGACACGTATGGGCCGGCTCGACCGGAGTGATCGGCTTCACAGAAAACCAGCGTCAAACAATGATTTTATTGTGTTGCGCCTAGTGAGTGAGGTTACCAGAGGCCCTAACCCCCTTCGCCCTCTTCCCCTACTCCCGCCTTAAGGGCCGGTATGGCACTTGTGACTCTTAAGTTGCAGGTGTCCATGGGCGGCGGCAGTTACTTACTATCAGGTGACCCGTCTACTCGTTTACCCCCTGTCCCAAAAATCTGTGGCTCGTTTGAAAGACACTGGCTGAATTTTAATCATATTACTACTAGCTATAGTGTTACTCTTAATAAATGAAACATTACATTTCATCTTTGATTTTTTTTTGCATTTCGCATTATTTTAACGCTTACAATACATGATAGATATACTTAGGTTAAAAAAAGAATAGAATCTAATAAAAACACTTGATACAAAAAGGAAGATTGTAGCGAAAGTGTTAAGGGTTTTGCACTCATCGAGCCACTAGTGCTTAATAAACCTGCTAAAAACTCAGTCGAGCGGAAAATCCTAAGAGCTCTTCCTTGTTAACAGCCGATTACATAAATTGAAATAAGAGTATATGTACTCTAAGAGCGACTTTCATTACTAACAAGTAATCATTTAAAACATTAAAACACAATTGCCTGAAAGCGAACTAAAAACTAGTGCCAGCAGCCGCCAAATGTTTTTTTTTATTATATCCAGTGTCGATGTCATGATCAGTAACGATATCCTATTCATCTATATCTAATTGACATTTAGAAGTTATGTTGGAATAAAGAAACACAACATTCCTTATTTGGGCAGTCTTGTAAACAACACAGACAACATTCTAGACCAAAAATAATATTTATAGATGTAGTGATAGTAAAAGCTCGTAAATGTTTCAATATATTTTTTTCTAACTTTTACTTTCAATACCTAATGCGCTACAATACCAAGTTATCTAAGTAAGTCTGTAATACCACTTATGTCCTATCAAATTAAATTCTATATTTACTTTCAAACTGCGCACTTGAAGAGGGAATAAACTCAAATAGATATTCTCAAAATTTTCCTATCGATATAAAAATCTGCATACCATAATACTTTTCGCTTTATAAGATCTGATAAGGCTTATAAATGACACTTTTATTTGGAAATCCAGTTGATATAAGGAGATAGTATGCATAAGATATAACCGGTGATCTAATTTTCAAGTATTTATACTTTTATCTTAGTTTTTCAAACGTACCGAGGCGTCTCGGCGGCCATTGTTGTCTAAAAACATAAAT
Organism: Euplagia quadripunctaria; assembly: GCA_963859945.1. Classification (NCBI taxonomy): domain Eukaryota; kingdom Metazoa; phylum Arthropoda; class Insecta; order Lepidoptera; family Erebidae; genus Euplagia; species Euplagia quadripunctaria. Next base: position 21,512,685 of record OY982563.1, on the reverse strand, counting down.
AGTTAGGTCTGCTTACCGTTCTTAAGTGAAAAGAAACAAAAATCTTGATATCATTTACTCTGCTTTTAACACTTTAACTTTAATTAATATTTGCTAGATACCTGTGCTCAGGGCATTAGAAAATATTTATTTACCTCACAAATATGTATGTCTAAACAGTCTATAAATAATTATAGTTAGGTATAGAAAGATAAGACTAGACTTTTTTATTTTTTTTTTGCATTGTATTATTCAGATTTTAACCAATCTTAATACTTCGTTAGGTACCGTTTAAAGCTCAATTCTACTTAAAATAACAAGGCTTTTATAGCCTTTAATACACAGTTTTGCTAAAAGATTTTTTTTGTTTACAGAAGAAATCAAATTCGGCATCAACCGTTTAGTAAGCGAAAGAACAGAAGATGAAGAAGAAGAAACCCACCATGAGCCAAGAGCTGAAGACATTTCCCCTGCATCACGTTGCGGTAGTCCCTGTTGGGCACCATCCCCCCAGTCCCCAAGATCTGTCCGTTCTACGTCCCCTGAGCTCGAAGTTGATTCTCCTCCATCATCCCCAAGAAGACCACCAGACACATCCCCCCCTCCCAAAAGATCAGAAGCTTTCTCCGTTAGTGCTTTACTTAGACCTGATGCTCCCAGAGTTCAACCCCAAAGACCTTTCTTGTACCCACCATTACCTTTCGCGGAGTTTTTGAGGGATGCTGGTAGCTTAGGACTTCCAGGATGGCCAGGCTACAGTAATCTTTATCTTCACGCTGTGCAAGCTGCTGGCCCTGAGCTGTTGAGACTTCGAGCAGCAGTCTTAGGTGCCCCAGGTCCTCTTTCTAGGCCCATAGGGGACGTGTACTCTTGTGTGAAGTGTGAGAAGATGTTCAGTACTCCTCATGGACTAGAAGTTCATGCCAGAAGATCTCATAACGGAAAGCGGCCATTTGCATGTGAAATGTGCAGCAAGACTTTTGGACACGAAATTAGTCTTAGTCAGCACAGGTGAGAAGAAACTTTTTTTATTTATTTTGTTCTTTTATATTTCCTTCTGTATTTCGGGTTCAAATTGAATACAGGGTACATCTGACATCAGTAATTTAAGTAAGTGTTCCATACTTACTTAAGTTACTGAAAGAGCATGACTAGCTTGCAGTTACAAAAATCCATAAAAACTAATTTAAAAAATTATTAAAGTTAGTTTTTATGGCTTTTCTCAATAACATGTTAATTAAATAATTCCGCAATAAAAAAAGATTGACTTAAAATCTTTGACTTTATACATTCCACTGACTTTTATGATAAAAGCCAGTTTTTTTTTTTTTTATAATTATTTTTATTAAACTTCATAACGGTAGGTTTGGTACATTTTTGTATAAAAGGCTAAGGCATGTCGTCACGCCTCACTATTGTCAATTCGTTCATTTTTATTATTAATTTGATGATTACAAAATAAATTAAAGTTATTAAGTTACTTTATTGCCTGGCTTGGCAAAATAATTTATTTTGAGCATAGCGGTATCTACCTAATTCTGACATAGCTGTAGCTAATGTAAGACTTTCATACTGAAAATAATTAATTCATACTTACATACTACTTATAAATTTAATTATCTATTTCGTTTTTTTTATTTACCTAGGTGTTCTAAATATTTATTTATATTAGTCCAGATGTTGCTTTAAACAAGTCCCCTTTTAAACCAGGGCCGTACACAGCGTAGAAAAAGTTTTCGAGTGCAAGCAATGTGGGAAGACCTTCAAACGATCCAGTACCTTGTCTACACACCTGCTCATCCACTCCGACACCAGGCCCTACCCGTGCCAGTACTGCGGGAAACGGTTTCACCAAAAGTCTGATATGAAGAAACATACCTACATACATACTGGTAAGTTTAATTTAAGTTTGAATATTGATGATTTCTTCTAATTGATCTAATTGATTTCTTGTGTTATATATTTTTATCTTTTTAAATGTATAACCGACATTATTGACTTATAGTCTTGTGGTTAGTGATCCTGACTATTGAGCCAGAGGTCGATGGTTCGATTCCCAGCCAGGACAAATAATTGTGTGATGAGCATGATCATTTGTTCTGTGTCTGGGTGTAATTTTTCTATAATATGTATGTATTTAGAAATATATAAGTATGTTTATCAGCAGTCTGGTTACCATAGTACAGGCTCTGCCTAGTTTGGGATCAGACGGCCGTGTGTGAAATGTGTCGAGTTATTTTTTATTTTTATTTTACCTCAGTCATGTGAGTGACATTATTTTCCAAGTTTATTTTTACCCCTAATGTGCCTTGTTCCGGTGAAATTAATTTCTCTTTTTTTAATTGTTTTTTTATAATGACCAATTTGTTGTCATCCTAATAGGTTATTCATAGCTAAGATTATCATATATGTTAGTACTTTCCTGTTGTAAATTGACTCTCACTGACTGCTGCTAATACAATTTCGAGAAAAACGAAAAATTTTAGTCTCTTTTAGTCTCAAAAACCTAAACAATAGAATTTCTGAATAGATTGAACGAAAAGTACAAAGTCTGAACACAGTCTACCAAAACATAGACAATGCATAAAATGCTTTACCCTAACAAAGTGTTAAATATTTACACCATTGTTTACATAACAATTCAATGCAGAAGTGAGAACGGTCAACTGAAATCGGTATAGCACTTGTGGGTGAACTCGAGAATCTTATCCGCGGAGTAAAATGTTAGAGACAACAACAGGCATACCGCAACATCTTACATTCATGAAGGGACCAAAACACGAACATACGGTCGATGAAGTCGTCGAACTAAATGCTGGCAACAGACTCAAGAAAAAAAAGAGCTTGTTGCCTGAGTTTCATATTTAAGATGCAGATTTTTTTTTTTTATATAACCACTATGGTTGTTTGAATGCCACAAACCGACGGTCCGCGTCATAAAAGCAGTGATTTTCTGCTCCGTGTGGCCAACCTTGTAAGAAATATCATGTTATGTCTTGTTTTACTTGTTTAATTCACGTGAAGTAGTGTAGTAAAGCAAAAAAGAAATAAATTAAAACGGAACAATTCCTAGTATAATTAATTCCTATTTTTTTTTTACAAAAATAGTCACGGTCTAAACGCTTGTTAATCCGCGAAAAATAAACGATATCGACTACAATGAACAAACTAAAATAAGTTATCCTGTAGTAGATATGACTTTATTTCCTGTTTTGTACGTGATATGAATTTAGATTAACGAAATATTATTTTGTGACGGCTTAATTCTATATTACAATAAAAATTTAGGTCCACCATGTGAACATCTCTTCCTAATCATAACAATATAAATTTGTATTGTTGTCCATCCTAAGTACCCGTGTGTCACTGTAACACAATCCCGTGATAATGTAACCACGGTATTATGCGATTATTATAAAACAAGAGCGACTCGTCTTGTCCTACATTAATTATGCGAAGGGCGGTTAAGATGTTTTGACAGAACCACTTTAAATTATGTCGAGTAAGTAAGTGCGGAAGTTGAGGAATACTCATCATTCTGGATTTGGGTTAATTTGAGTTGGTATTTTGGTATGTCGTTACGATCTCGTTAATCGCTTAAACCATATTTTAATTTTAGTTAAATTTATTATTACTAGCAGCGCCCCGCGGTTTCACCCGCGTAAATCCCGATCCTGTGGGAATATCGGTATAAAAAGTAGCTTATGCGTTAATCCAGGTCTCCAGCTGTCTATATACCAAGTTTCATCGCAATCGGTTCAGTGGTTTTTGCGTGAAAGAGTAACAAACATCCATCCATTCGTCCAAACTTTCACATTTATAATATTAGTGGGATTACTTATAGTTTTACTTGATAGAGGTAACAGACAGAGGTAGATCAGGCATAAGCTGTTTCTATCGCCTGGTGGTCGAATACCGACACTAATTTACTAACATCGTTGAACTTTAAATGTTTTAATTTACATCATTGACCAGTATAAGATAATCGCTGTACCTATAAGAATATCGAACACTAGCCGTCCCCGCAGTTTCACCTACGTTTATGGTCACTGCTCCGCTCCTATTGCTCGTAGCGTGATGTTTTATAACCTATAGCCTTCCTCAATAAATGGGCTATCCATCACTAAAAGAATTTTTCAATTTGAACCAGTATTACTTGAGATTAGCGCGTTCAAGCAAACAAACTCTTCAGCTTAATAATATTAGTATCGATAAAGAGTTAATAACGAAGAATTGCATGTACCATTGTAAATATAACACGTTTTTACTTACTAATTTTCGTCACAGCAGGACAGTTATTCATCTTTCATTTGTTTCTGCTGTGTATAGTTTCGAAAGGAACAAAATTCCTCTTTATAGTCCAGTTAAACTAAATTACACACACTCATAAACTCACTGCATTTTCCCGGGTATACAGTGAAAAGCTTCCCTTACGGTTAAAAAGACATCGGTCCTCACCAGTACCTACTGCTCTCCCCAGTTCATTTAAGATAAGGGTGGGGGTTCCATAGTCTGAGATTCAGACGCATAGATTCGCCGTTTTCATGGCTTTGACAGTAGGTGCGAGAGAGAAAACGATATCGTTTACAATAAGGGGGAAAAGGATGCCGGAGAAGGGTTGGGTTAGTTATTGGGCACATGTTTCTGCTATAGGGTGGTCTGCAGATAGTGATGAATAAATTTTCATATAAAACTTTTGAATGAAAATTTAAAATGGATTCTCTATTTTCACTTTTTTTTTAAAGCATTTAAAGTTGGAGTCAAATGAAAGCGAGGAAATAAACGAGTAGGTACCCATATTGTTTTAGTAACTTAACCATAAATAAAAATCACTGTGAAGAGGTAAATAGTGTAGCATAAAACTTAACATTATAAATATGGACTTTGTCTGAAATAAGGATTTATTATTATTATTCTCTTTATTTATTTAATATACATTTGAATTACATTTTTAAATACATTCACAATAAAAAAAATACAAATAGTGTCCTACCGGTATCGGGTACAGGGACCAAGATACCGGTGACTAAACCTCCAAAGACAGGAACCTCCTCACTATGCGTGCCATGTCGAGGAGGACTGCCTTCTGCATTAGGCTCTTAATCCAGCTGCCCAACGTGAGTCTCTGAAGGTGTTGGTCGAGGCTCTTAGCAATTAACCCATGGGCCGAAATGACTATCGGCACAATGATTGCTGAATCCACATCCCACATGTCGACAATCTCGTGGGATAAGACCAAATATTTTATTGGTTTATATTTCGACTTTTAAGAGATTGTCGTCATGGGGAATGGTGATGTCAATAATCATTGCTCGGCGCTCTAATCGGTCTATCACCACTATATCAGGCTCATTGGCAACAATAGCCCTGTCAGTGATGATAGATCGATCCCAGTACAATGTTGCACGACCATTTTCAAAAACTGGGTCGGGCACATACCTGTAGTATGGTAACTCGACGGTCACAAGGTTATATTTCAAAGCAAGTTGCTGATTTACTATCCTGACCTATTGGTAATATCTATGAAAGTACTCGCTGTTGGCAAGACGAAAACAACCAGAAATTATATACCTGAGGGTTTCTCCGGGACGATGACACGCCCGATAAATGTCAATTGTGTCGTCCTTCAGGATATATCTCCGATAGTTATTATTATTATAAAACTGATTAATACATAAAAAGCTGTTTCCTGAATAGGAACGAGTATACCACAAGCTTGTATATAAAATCAATCTTTCCTCTTACACACATGACTTTACAGCCTCCAACACAATGCACCTAGTCACAACTTGAAATAAATTAAACCACGTATCACACCTGATCCACCCTCGTACCCTCAACGTATAAATTATTAACGATATCAACTTAGCAAATAGTTGCTCGAACGGCATTTTAATCAGTGTCCCGGCTTCCAAACTTCTTGATTAATGTACGCCCAACAGAATTTATCGTTGAAATTTTATTTATAATTACGCTAGCTAAATTAAACGGGTGATTAGTCAACGTCGGGGACCACTTCGCGATTTGTCACCTCACGAACTTGGGTGAATTTGTCTGTAATTGGGGCCAAAAGTTTTGCCTTACCTGCATTTAGTGTAGTTGGGAGTTAGTGTTAGTTTAAGCCATTAATTGAGAAGTAAAATTATTCATGGTGTAGTTTATGTACATGCTCGTACCCTTTTCTTAGTGTTAAATACGAAATATAGTAGCGTCTTATATACCATGCAATTAAGGTTTTTTTAAACAATAAAATGTTTGTCTCAGATTCTAAAGCCGCTAAATTCACTACTTTATTTAGTTTTAAAGTGCTCATAAAACCATATTTTATTTGTTCCGAAAGTATTGGATCCGTTCTAGCTCCTTGTGGTACACCATTTTCATAATAACGCATTTTCTACAAGGACTCTCCATACCTAACATAAAATAAATAATTTTTTTAATAATAATTTTTATTTTCAGACTTAGGTCCATTTTCTTAGTAACAATTTATCCTTAAGATTGGTGTTAGTATTAGACAGTTTGTGAAATAAAACAAAACTAAATAAAACAGCCCAAAAGTCCATTATCTGAGATTAAAGAAAAAAAAACCATTACAATCACCTAGCCGTCTATCACTGTATCTCATGAATGTTTGATTCACTCAAAGGCTCTGTTAAAATATTTTAAAAAACTCTTCCTTCTCTTAATTAGTCAGGGAATAAACAAGCGGCACATTAGCTCTTGAAATAATTACACAACGGCAATTTCCTGGGCTCTTTTATTTCCATTTTCTTTTTTTGCCTACATTACTTCCCCAGCCTCGGTTTGCGGTGAAGAATTTAAAAAGCATTTGCAAAATGAGTTTGGTTTGAGATAGCATTTTAAATGCAATTAAAATGTAACAGAGAAATTGGATGTCTGAGCGATATTTTCTTTTTTCGATTCCTCGATTATTTAAAATGTGGATTAAGTAAAGTAATCATTGAATTATAATTAATTATATAAATATATAATAGCGTTAAAGGCACTATACACAAATTGTAAAATACCTTTAAACTAAACGAGAAAAAAACAAAAGAGATTCTTGGAAAAAGATTTCAAAGAACGAAATGAAAGGCATAAAACACTTCATAATTGTCTCAGCCGAGCCAAATGTTCTTAACTTCTGTAAGAAGCCCCTTTGATTACTTTTTAAAGACTTTTCGCACTCAAAAATAGCAAAGAGACATCGTCAGAGTCCAAAGAGGCTTGGTATCGTGTAATTGGATTTGTAAGGAGCGATTCAACTTGAAATTGTAGCTATATGTAAATGAGAAAAAAAACGCCCTTGATTTTTGATAAAAGGACTTTATAATCGTTGGAATTGTTTTTCTTTTGGCGAATTTAATAAGAGTTCGTCTTGTGTTTTAATTTTATCATTTCTTTAATTTAGCTTTATTTTACACTATTCTGTATTTATTGTACTCCATCATGATCTTTTTGACTACCGCTGCCCATGGGCACCTATAACTCGAGAGTCACAAGTGCGTTGCAGCCCTTTAAGGTGGGAGTAGGAGAAGAGGGGAAGGGGGGAAGAGTGGGAAGAGGGGCGAGGAGAAGGACGGGAATAAGGGAAGGGTTAGGGTCTCCGGTAACCTCACTCACGCGGCGAAATGCAATGCAAGCATTGCTTCACTGCCGGTTTTCTGTGAGGCCGTGGTATCGAGCGGAGTCAAGCCGGCCCATACGTACCGAAGCATGGCTCTCCTACGTTAAAAATCTAGACATTTTATCTCCTTATGAACTTGAGATTTCATGTGAATTTCTGAGATGGGCTTCTTCTGAACCATAGGTAATTTCCTTTAGCCCAACAACAGACGAGTAATTACTTGTTAAGCTGCAATCAAAAGCTATAATTTCACCGAATACATGATCCTATTTGTATTACACTACTATTGTTTTGATCATACGGACGGTTTAAGTATACTTAAGTATGTTTTGCATTAGGTCAAAGAGATGTTGCCTTACAATGGTTAATAATTAATTGATTAATCTGATTCTTCAAAATTTTAGTAAACTGTTACAGTTTAAAATAACACGTACTTTGAGTTTTTACTAAAATTACACGTATTAATTATTTACCTAATAATCAAACTCGAACTCTAGTCACAATAACCAGTATTTGGAATAATTTTCCTTGGTTGGTAGTATAGTACTTAATTGGTGTAGGTATAATATTAAATTCCTTAATAGATTCATAACATAATGGCTACAATAATTACTTATTAATTTCATTAATATTTGCTGTTTCAACATCATTCAATAGTTTAAGTTTTTCTGACAATACTGGATATAAAAGTAAGTGTCCAATCCCTCGAAACCAATTCTTCTTACAAGATTCAGGACTTCAAGTATTCCGTCCACACAACTTGGGAAGGGAGGAAATCTAAGCGGTCCATAAGGAAAGGGGGCAGTCCGAGGGTGGGTAAGGTGTCGCTGCCCGGGGGGACTGAATCAAGGAGTGCTACGTGCTTTGGATTTAATTAAGGATCTGGCTCTTGGAATCCTTCGATTTTAGCAGCGTTTTCTTTTAATACCTTAAAACGTTTTATTAAAATAGAATTATGCGAATTCTTAGAGTTTGTGTGATTGCAATATTAATCATTTATTAATAACTAGCTGACCCGCGCAACTTCGTCCGCGTTTGTAAATTTTCCAAGTTTTTGCAAAACTTTTCCTTGATGCTCTTCTCCTATTGGTAGTAGCTCGATGTTATATAGCCTTCCTTGATAAAAAGGCCATCCAACACTAATTACCCACACACAACATAACACTAATTTTTCAATTTGAATAAATAAACTCTTCAGCTTTATAATATTGGCATACCTGGATTAAATATTAATCACCCTCAATATTATTTTCCGGTAACAATTGTTATTGTAAACAACAATTGTTATTTTAATTGAGTTTAAATCTCTCTAATTTTATCGTTATGTCGTACTATTAGGTATTCTGCGTTCATTCTGTAATCGTGGAGAGCCATGCTTCGGCACGTATGGGCCGGCTCGACCGGAGTGAAACCACGGCCTCACAGAATAAACAAGTGAAGCAATGCTTGCGTTGCTTTTTGCCGAGTGAGTGAGGTTACCGGAGGCCCTAACCCTTATCTCCCACCCTTTCCCTACTCCCACCTTAAAGGCCGGCAACGCACTTGTGACTCTTGAGTTGCAGGTGCCTATGGGCGGCGATAGTCATTTACCATCAGGTGACACGTCTGCTTGTTTGCCCCTATACCATAAAATATATATATATATAATAACTTTTTCATAGTTGAAGAGGTTAAATTAAAAAATTAAAAGGAAGAAGTAATGACATGTGTGTCATAGACTACTGATGGCAATTGTACACAGTGCTAAAATTTAATAATGACTAATATAAGTATACTAGATCCGCTACTAGATTTTTCCAAACAACGTTTTACTTTTACTACTCAATCTAAGAAATATAATACAACACAGTTACTAACGTAACTCCACATTCTCAGCAAAAAAATAAACATCACAAACCAGATTTATATTATATATTTTTTCCACACGCAACACGATCTCACAAGGGATACCAACAAAAAAAAATCAGTAGCGAGATTTTTTTCTCACGCGAAAAAATGACACTTGAATTTGTATTCTGGGAGGTCGCCTCACTCCTATATAATATTAGACTCTCCCAAGAGAGGAGGATAATTAAATTAATGTCCTCAGTCCTCAGCCCTCCTCTGCCTCACGTTCCGTACCCAGTAATCCGACACCTGCATTATTTTCACTCAGTAGATATTAGGTATTCCTGTATTCTTATATTCTTGTTTTGTTAGATAGAATGGTTTGTCCGGTCAATTTTTATAGGTTGGAGGTTATTTCAAATAGTTAGTAGTTTTGATTGTAGCTGGCTAGATTCTTGTTAGTTTTAATATCTATGAGTGATAAAATTGCTTTACTGGAAACATATATAACATATGTATACCAAATGTAGATGTAGATATATATCAGTACACATAATAAAACAAAGTCCCTCGCCACGTCTTTCCGTCTGTCTGTTCGCGATAAACTGAAAAACCACTGAACGGATTTCAATGCGGTTTTCACTAATAGACAGAGTGATTCATGAGGAAGTTTTAGGTGTATAATATTTTTTTTATTTTTTTATTTTTATTTATGTATTAGGTCTACCAACAGTTGTTTACATTAATACACGACATACATAAAATTAAAAGAAAAAACTTCAGACAATGTAACAACTACTTAAAGGTAAACACATCATTTTCAATTTAATTTGTTAAAATGTTGTGTAAATTGATTGAAATATGTTGATGATTGTTGAAGATGTCTCTGCTACCCGTGCAAAGCCGGGGCGGGTTGCTAGTTTCAAATAATTTAAAGAAAAACCTATGATTCATTTTTTTACAGCAAGCAAAAAAAGTTTTTAGTTAAAAAAAATTACTGTCTCGTAGGTCACGTAACCGATTTTGACGATTGTAGTGAGGTCGTGAGGCACTACGTTCAATTCCAGGTTGGGTAAATTGTAATCCTGTTAGGAAATTCTCACAAATGTATCAGGTAAATTGGAATAGGAATAGGCTAGGCCCAATAGGGTGCGAACCTATTCCCATAACATAAGAGCAAAAAATGTAGCTAGTGAAAGATTATATTGATTTTTAATTGGACCATAGTTCATCAACGTTATTTTTTTAAATATAATATCCAAGCTAATCACTCCTCTTCAAACATATTTCACAAAAAATCCATTACCTAAATTCAAAACTATACAGACAAAAATGAAAATCAAACCGCACCTTCTAATCTATCACTCATAACGACGAACCACTTAACTGATCTAGCAGCAATCGCCGCGTGGCCGTCGCACGCGCCGGTAATTCAATAAACACATTATCGCGATTAGGCGAGGGCGCACCGAACGACCCGAGCGCCCCCGAACTACTCCCGAAGGGACGACAGATTTCGTCGGGTGATTTCGACTACATATATTAATGATTGGTTCTTTATTCTAATTTACAGGGTGGTATGCAGATGAGCTTGGTCAATGTGAGTTTTAGTTAGGATTATGATTTACTAGCCCTTGCCCGCGACTTCGTTCGAGTAGAAATTCAAAGATATCCCACGGGAACCGTACATTCTTTCGGGATAAAAAGTAGCCATGTACCATTCCAGACTATAATCATCTCTGTGCCAATTTCATACAGATCCATTCAGCCGTTCTGCCGTTATTGAGTTTCAAACATTCATCCGACGACCATAGCATCTACGACTGCACGGATGGCGCCGTGATTTAAGTAGTCGCCTCGCCACTACACCGCTCCGAGTGTTGTTGGTCAAATCCCACACGGGACAAAAATTTGTGTGATCCACAAATATTTGTCCCGTGTCTGGGTGTGCTTTGTGTCCGTAGTTCAAATGTTTGTGAAGCCCCATGCCTTTAAGGTAGTAAGTAGGGAAGGGGGAATAAGGAACGGAGAGAGGAAGAGGGAAGGGTTAGGGCCTCCGGTAACCTCACTCACTCGGCGAAAAGCAATGCAATCATTGCTTCACTGCCGGTTTTCTGTCAGGCCGTGGTATCAATCCGGTCGAGCCGGCCCATACGTGCCGAAGCATGGCTTTCCCACTATCAATTTTATTTTCAGGTTTGCCAATATATTTAATAATTAAACCAAACATTTAAAGTAAATGATTTGACGATAGCGATGTATAACGTCACAAGTTATAATTTCATACAAGTTTCTACAGAACCAAACATATTAAAGTTTATTGAAGAGAAACTAACTAAAGGTCGTGGGTTCGATTCCCACCCATGATAAATAATTGTGTGAAGGCCGCTATCATTTGTTATGTGTCTTGGTGTAATTTATCTATAACTAGCAACCCGCCCCGGCTTCGCACGGATACAAATTATACACCTAAACCTTCCTCATGAATCACTCTGTCTATTGGTGTAAACCGCATGAAAATCTGTTCAGTAGTTTTTCAGTTTATCGCGAACAGATAGACAGATAGACGCGGTGGGGGACTTTGTTTTATAATATGTAGTGATATGTATGTATTTAAAAATATATAAGTATGTTTATCAGCAGTCTGGTTACTATAGTACAGGCTCTGCCTAGTTTGGGATCAAACGGCCGTGTTTGAAATGTGTCAACCTATTAATTATTATTATTGTATTCGACATGGCCGTCAACTACCTACCATATTGTTCCAATCAGGCGAAGCTAGGTAGTTATTAATTCAACTGGCAATCATGCACAATGTAAGTTTGATAGGATACCATATCTGAAGTTAAAACAATGATTCATTATCCAAAGCACAGTGTACTTACATATTCACAGTAATTAACAAGGTTGTATATAAAAAGTAAGTTATCGCCCGCACCACACTTCCTGTAAAGCCATTACAAGTTATTAACGAACGTGGTGATTAATATGATTGCAGCACCGCTCCTGTTGTTTCAAATCCTAATAAACGACTATTTAAGGACATTTATGCTTCTTAGCTTGTTTTTATTTTATGAGTTTTTCTAACCTAAATTGCACCTCATACTGCACACTTTCTTGTGCCTATGGTCAAATTACAAAACCCAACACATCTATGAAAAAGGCGTGAAGTGTCTTTGGAACAAAGTCCCTTTTGCTTTATATAAATATATTTAATGGATTGAATAAATTGTATCAAAATATAGGTTGCAAAATTTGTAAATACCCAAACTTGAAACTCGGATGAAACTTGCCCGAACTATATTAATATGGATAATTAGAATACAACAATATTATATCGCGCAGAATCCACAGATGACGTAAATAAATAAATCAACTCGCGGTCAAAATTTTTCGTTGCGCTAACACTTTTTTCCGCCTCGCCGCCGCCGTCATCTGAAGTAACGAACGATAAGGAACTTCAATCCAAAAAAAAATGTGTTTATTTATATCGCTTGTTTGCGAGAATAACGACATAACTAAAAATTATTGATTTTAGAGAATGGCAATGTTTTGTGATTTCCGCTAGAGTATTTTGTTCTAAATATAAAATGAACTTGTAACTTTATAACGAACGTTAGAACGAAATCAGCGTTGCATCTCTGTTCCCCATAAAATATCAAAGATTTATGATCGTTAAGCATATTTAGTTCAATTCGATTTAATTTTGAATTAAGTCCATATTCTCGCAAACGAGCGATATTATATAATGTAGTTTTTTAAATAAAGCACATCCACAATAAAGTCCTACAACTATTTTTAAATAAAGTCTGATACTTAATTGAAATTCAATGGCATATGAGTAATAATAAATTTCTTTGATTAAAGATATTAACTGTTAGGATATTGCGCAGCAATAGTCATTGCATTCACAGGCACGTGGCTGGCCACATGTACCTAAATTCCACTTTATCCTGACCTTGGATTTTTAATTATTCTACTTAGAGCAGAGATCTCAATATAACGGTTATTAAATTAAAAGCTACGCACCCTATGCAATATTCCTATAACACTTATCAAATTAAATTTACTGTTTGCAATGAGATAGTAGGACCTACTCAGTTATTGGATAACATAATTAAAAAGATCTGACATATTGTAGTTACATTTCTTGCATTTAGTAATGAGCTGTTGTTTTACAACGCCATTTTTCCTTTTGAATAATATCGCTTATTTTATGGATTATTACGCATTAATAATACATAGACGACAAATACATATAGGAAAACATAAAATGCACTTCTGTTCTCCGTACGGCCTGTACTGTTATGTATTCTGTGTCTGTACTAAGAACCAGATACCTATATACAGTTGCTGTTAGTGCGAAGCGTTTAAAACTGAGGCAATTCATTCAATGGTATTCGAGCGGTACTATTCGCACACAATGAATGAGTGGCACCTACGGTTTGCTTTATTCTAATTTTGAATTTCCAGTCATATGTGATATGGCACTTCTTTTTCCATGTTGTTAGAATAGTAAACATTTCAAAATTGCAAAAAAATCTATATATACGTACCAATTGTAATAAGATTACGCATATGGTAATTTTATAATCTCACAATGCCCTTCTTTTAAAACATTTGAATATAAAAACAAAAATTAAACACACGATCCATTCGATTTTCAAACAAGCCGCGTGTATGAAATCAAATTATCTGTGTTTTGATTGGCTAGCGCCTCGCTTCGCGCGTTTTCCGAGTATTTTGATTTGGCGGTGCGACAATAGCGCCAGTTGTCCAAGTGTTTTAGCAAACCTACGCTTACCAAGAAAACAAAACAACGTTACTGAATTGTGGACTCTATGTATCAGATATAGGGATGAAATTTCTGTAGTGGAAGGAACGAATACGGGTAGTGATGTTCTATGGACAGCAAGTGCAATTTGAGTGTTAAAATAATACTGGCAAATGTGATGCATTTGTTGGAATAATACGAAATCGTGTTAAGTTAAAATGTTGATTTTTTATTCAACTTTATATTTTGTTTTCACGATTTAAACTCATTCTCGATCTATCTTCTTACCTTTGGCTAAAACAGAGTATCGTCGTTATCATCCATTATTTATAAGCTACAATATTACAATATATTGAGAATTAAATTGGGGCACATCGGCATATGTGAATATGTAAAATAAAATTATGTTACTGATATCTAAAAGCTTGTGTCATTTAAAGAGTGGAGGTGGTGTTGTATTTTATCTAATTGTTTGTGTCACAAAGTATATATTTGTATATATATATTTTTGTTGTAAAAGACCCTATAGAAAAAAATATATTAAAAAGTGGTGTACATTTTGCTCCAACATTTAATTTTTACCTATGAAAGTTGTAGTTTTATTAGGTATGTTCATATTACAGAAATATTTTGTAAAGTTCGTATGTACTTTTATTCGATCATTCATTTTAATAACGAACTGAACTGAATGTATTGTTGTCATATGATTGAATGTAAATAATGCTAATGCAGGTTGTATTAACATTGTATATGTTTTTATATAAATTTAATTTAAACCAATTTGATGTACTTGTGTTCGATAAAAAAGTGCCGTCAAAGAATATTACTATTTATTTAAAATATCTACTTACGAAAATACTTTAAAAATCATTTTTATGCCATTTAAATCTGTATTACACTTTAATCTGCAACTAATGACGCGTCTGCACATGTCATCAAATATCATAGACTTATAATAGAGGAATTATGCAAAGCCACTGATCTGTTCTGCCGCCACGGTCCCCAATAACTGTCATATTAGATTTATAGATGTAATACAACGATTAACCCGTACACTATATGGGGAGGATGGAACTGAAAGTGGCCAAGAATATTACATGATTTAATATTACCCTTAATTGATATAGGGCTTCATTTTATTACACTTATAGTGATGAGAATCAGTCTTATTCGACATTTGTAACCTTCAAATTCGAAAGACTGCTTGCTGTATTTCTAAAAGCGAACTTTTTTTTTGGTTACCAAGATTCACATTTATCGTAACGTCATTTCACGGAGATCGGTTTTAAAAAGATGTAGAGTACCTAGAAACATTACACATACAAACATATTGTAATGAGTAGCATGGCCCTGAACATTAAAATATCACGATGTCAATGATGAACAAAATGATTGATGCGAAAATTGTCGTAAACAATTAACTCACTATAGATCACGCATAACATATATGTATTTCTTTTTATTTTCACAAGATTGAAAACAACTACACACTACTCATTATTAACCAAGCCTTCTTCTCCACATCAATTCTCAATAAAAACTCTATCAACACTTATTAAATCGACAATCGATTGACTTGCGCATACACTTCAATTCCGTCACTATAACTTGATCTGTACTTATTACTTATAATCCGAGTGAACGATGCCCAACCCTATCACTATTGTCTTGTAGTTGAGTACGAATGTGTTATTGTCATCCATATTTTTATATTGGATTTGATGTGTCTGGATTATGGGGATAGATTCCAATGAGTGTAAAATTTATGATAGGAATTATGTCAATTGTTTACATTGTTGTGAATGGTTTTTTTCAGAATGAGTAAAATTTATGATTTCTGGCATTAAGAACTCGGTCATTGAATCCAATAAGAACCAAACGTTCATACACATCTTTTTGCAACCCTGATTACGCAAAATATAGGTTACGTTACGTCAGATTGAGAGTCTCAGGCAAAAACAATCTTGTCCAAGAAAAAAACGTTAAGTGGTATTCATATTAGTTAGAGATACACAGTTTTACTGACGCGTATATTTAACGGATGCCCGGCTAGTGAAGTTCCTTGTCCTTTTATCTAAGGTGATGTCAGGTGTAGCGCCTGACACCGACGCCATGTAATAGATCCTGTTCTACATCATATTTTCTTTCTAAGTTCTATTTCTTATAAATAATGCATCTTACACGGAATATTGTATTCGCCCTTTTAGATACGTTTCTAAAGCTTAACAAAGAAAACCCATCCATTTCTTTTAGAAGAATAGGATACAAAAGATTTTGTAAGCAGTGTGGCGCCTGACACCGACTTGAAAAGTCGCTTCGCCCCTCGATAGAGAGCTCCCGTCGGGCCCGAAAACGATAATTGCGTCCATATACAATTTTAAACCAAATTTTACATTGCACTTTGGATAAAAATTATTATTTGTTTATGTCAAAAATGTTGAAAAACGGGTGTTAAATAAAAGTGTGCACACTTGACAATTAGATCACTTCATTCAACCAGTCCACTTAGTTGAAGAGTGCTTCAACTTGAAGTCCTCTCCAAACAACACTCCACATCATTGGCGCAAACAAATATCTCAATATTTAGTTATACAATAAAGCAAAACAGTATTGTATTAAATAAGATTAATGTCTATGAGTTTAAAACATAAACTTCTTTTGTATACTTGGTGGCAAACAAGCATACCGGTTTAGTCTGTTGCGACGTCAGAGATATCGCTCGTGCGATTTTAACCATTTAGGTATAAACCTAAAAGAAATGTTTATTAAAGATGCCCGACTAGTTTTGGAACTGACGGGGGCTCTTTATCAAGTGGTGAAGCGACCTTTCGAGTCGCTGTCAGGCGTCACACTAATTACGAAATCTTTTCTGTCGCATTCTACTAAAAGAAATGGATTGGTTTTCTTCGTAAAGCTTTAAAAGTACGAATATAATTTCCGTGTAAGACGCGTTATTCATTACTACTAGAACTTATGATATTATAGAACAGGATCTATTACAAGTATGAATGAATATTTTAGTATTTGAGGTTTCGACTAACTCGAATCAGAGTATATCTAGTATACTTTGTTTAAGTATTTTTTTTTTGTTGAGTATCAAACGGTTACATAAAATTGGTAAATCTAAGTAAGTGTTTCAAGATTTAGTGGGGAATTATGAAACCAACAACGTTGACAGACAGATGAAATGAATAATGGAAAACTATCTATTACTTAACTTTGTAATGTGCTAACCTACTCGGTTACCACTTAGCCACGAGCCCCTCACAACAATGCTACTTATAAAAACTATATATTTTACATTTGTTTTTACTATACAAAAAGGCGACAATATAATAATAAATGTATTCCTTTGTGATAATGTTAACAGCGCATAATAAGTACATAAGATTGACACAAGATCGCATTTTTCGATGTTTAGACATGTACGTTTTGACTTTGCCTGGTTTACAACATACGCAGGAACTTAAAGTACATTCAGATTGAACTGAGATCCACAACAAAGGCTCCGGGGTCCGAACTACAAACATCAATTGTCACCGAGCAATAAGCGTGGTGACTTTCGCATTCTTAGTAATCCGGCTCCTCTTAGAATTGCGAATGGATTGGAGACAGCTTTCGTACGGATTTTGTAAATATTTTTGTCTGTTTTTTTATTAGATTTTGCATAAACATGTATACACACAAACACTTAATAATAGAGAATTTAAAGAAAGAACACTTTGGAATCATCAACCACACTATCGACTAAACCATTTGCTAATACAAGTCAGCCAAGTGCAGGATATGCAGAAACTACTGCCTTTAGCTAATTGTTGCTTAAGTACTAGTCTCTAAATGTTTAAGAATTAATTAATAATACCACTAAATAAAATTGTTCAATTCTCTATTATTAATACAGTAGTCGATTACTATCAATCAATCTGTCGATTATTTCAATCAATCTATTGATCACATCGATTTTTATGATCCACACAAACAGTTTCCCGAAACTTATAAATATTGTGCAATACTTTCTTTCGTGAACTTCCGCTTGATTTGGTTCGCTTTTACCAAGAAAATTCTACATTTCATTGAAAACTTTTATGTAAGTAGGTAAGTGTTTGCTAATAAGAAAACACTTCTTTATAGTTATTAAAACTAGGCTTCGTATTAATAATACGTTATATTTATATTTTTGTTTTTACCGAAATTACTTGCCCAATACTACCTCACTCCTAAATAACAATAGTCCTCCTAATCGCTAATCCTCGGAGCACTCCCCTAAAAATCCAACATTCCTCAGCCGAACACGTCGCAATAAACGTAGTGACAGTCACATTCCATCTGACAATCCAGACCGGTCCGGCAATCTGCCGCATTCCGGCAGAACTGACCGACATTGCGGAATAGGCCGAGTTTGCTTGTGGAATATACAACGGTTTATTTAGTTTTATATAGTACGTAACTATAAAAAAATATTAGAAGTTTATTATACAACAGGCTGACTGGCCTGTTGGTCTAGTGGTTAGTGATCCTGACTGCTAAGCCAGAGGTGGTGGGTTCGATTCCCATCCAGGACAAATAATCTTGTGATGAGCATGATCATTTGTTCTGTTTCTGGGTGTAATTTATCTATAATATGTTTATATAAGTATGTTTATCAGCAGTCTGGTTACCATAGTACAGGCTCTGCCTAGTTTGGGATCAGACGGCCGTGTTTGAGATTTCTCGCTAGAACGCTTGTGAAGTCTATCGTCTAGTATAGTCTAATCTGCATAAGGACTTAAGTAGATTAGACTATCTTTCCTAACCAATCTCTAACTTAGAGGAAGTCCGGGCTGATGTCGATATGGTCATACGCTATACGCATACGCATATCTTACATAGGACCTAATTTAAAAAGTTTCTGACCCACTCACTGATTACCCACATAGGGTAATCAGTGAGTGGGTCAGAAACTTTCGCCTACTCCTTGAAGCAAAAAATGTAATATTTAGGGCTTACAAGAAATAAAAAAAAAACAATAAAGTTGTTGTGATTTATATAGAATATCATATTTTTTCTGAACCTTTCAAAACCAGATCTTTATTTATAAGTAGGTAATCTTATAAATTTCTAATACTCAAGGACACTACTAACAATAATCCTCATTTCTTAAACCTACAAATTGCTGCCAAAAACAGTCTATATTTTCCCATGAGTGCCGACCCTCAGAGGGAAGCGGGAGGGATGAGGGACGGAATTAACGAATTTGTCAACTGTCAACGGGAGGACCTTATGAGTTTTTCTAAGGGGCACGATGATTTTCACCGTGGCATGTCAATTATACCGTAACTTGTTCCATTGGGGTGATTAAAACGGCCCATTTATCTTTGGAACTCTTGGGGGTAAATGTCTATAATAGAAACACTGGAGATGAAGATTCATAACTCGCATTTCTCTGTTTGATAAGATTTTAAAATACTTTTCATTGGCGTTCTAAGGAGGATGCCCATTCATGGTTTCACTTTTAGACGTTCGCGTCATTATTTCAAATGTTAAAAAATAATATTGATTTTAATGTGACTTTTCGACCCCAAATCTCTTCTATAGAACTTTGGGTTTGAAATTAAATCTTACAAGGACTAAAACTTGAATCAATGACCGTTTCCATTTTAAGTGAAATGTTGCCATTATATTAAATAAACCATAAATGATTGAATTCAAATAAACATCGTTTTAAAATAAAATGGTTAAATAATAATATACGTGATAATAATTCGTATTGTCACATTAAAATATATTGCAGTTTAGTAATCTTATTACTTGGTGTATGTAGTCGTAGTTTATGTAGTGAATGTACACTTCAGTGTTAGTTTTACCTTAATTAATACATGGTATCCTTGTCAAAAACATGATGCTACAAACAATAATAACAAAAACTCTAACGTCAGTGTCACAATATTTTCTCGTTGTTGTTTTTTAATCTAATATTGGCATTTAATTTCTCAATAACCCCAAGTTATGCTACAAAATACGTTTATATTTCAGATAATACTCAGTGCAGGCTTAATAATGCAGTTTATACATATTTGACGCAGCATAAAAAAGTGTGAAAGTGATTTTCATACTGAAATGGGCAACCTCCTTTAAAAATCTTATCTTTTTTTTAAGTAGGTACTAAGATATATTTTTTTAACGTAAACTAAACGTACGTAAGTTCTCCTTGACATTTAGTGCAAGTATCGTAATGAATTAAATACAACGACTGAAAAAATAAGATTGTTCTCTCAGTAGCTGGGAATAAAAATCAAATTCAGTTAAGTATAGTCACACAACGTTTTTTCAATTGTAATTAATTACGATGTATTTGATTACAAGTTGCATCAGTAATTAACGAGGCGAACACGTGTCAAGAAATCATTTAATCAGCCTACTGCGTAGCTATGTTGGCCTTAGCTGGACATAGTGGACATAGGGCTCTTCTAATCTGCGTCGTAGATAGGAAGTGACCATAAACTTGACCTGTACGATACAAGGCCTTATGTAGATAAATATAGATAGATAGACATGTATAGAGATTGAACGATATACAAATATCTATGTACGAAATCACGCAACTCAATTTCACTAGATAAAAGCAAATCTCAACTGCGCTTTATAATATGACAAATGACCTCATGAACAAAGGACCAACTAATCAAAATCTTCGAAAAAGCAATTATTATGGTAGCAACTCGTGCAATTCCGTCGACACTATAAAAGTAACGAGATAAGAAACTGTATCAACTCCAGGAGAACATATACCAACAGTAAAGCATTATTAACGTGGGAGAGCCATGCTACGGCAGGTATGGGCTGGCTCGACTCCGCTCGATACTACAACCTCACAGAAAACCGGCAGTGAAGCAATGATTTCATAGCAGTGTTGCAGTGCAGTGAGTGAGGTTACCGGAGGCCTCTCCCTTATTCCCGTCCTTCCCCTCTCCCCCTCTTCCCACTCTTCCCCCCCCCCTCTTTTCCTACTCCCACCTTAAAGGGTGGCAACGCACTTGTGACTCTCGAGTTACAGGGTGCCCATGGGCGGCGGTAGTCATTTACCATCAGGTGACCCGTCTTGTCGTTTGCCCCCTGTACCATAAAAAAAATTTATTTACAAGTCCAAAATTACGAGCATCCAACAAAACAACATTTTAAAATGATAGCATATAAAAACCCATCACGTCTAAAACGTAAAAACTTGCTTACGTAAGCAAAGCGTCAAAAGTAGCCGGTACCGTAAATCTTTCTTCTAAGTGGCATTTACACAACACATATATTTAGAGCAAGAGGCAAATCGTAAACGTCTACCTCAGTGCCGTTATGTGACCCGAGTTTAAGTTTTCCTCGCATAAAATACAACTCTAAATAATTGTTCAAATTCTTCTGTACAGAATTTAACTTAAATAGGTATAATTGTTACTAAACTTTCGCCACTATACACGTTAAATGTAGAAATCGGGACTTAATCGCGTTATTAATAATCGTAGTCACGGGTGGACTGCACCCGTGACTACGATTATACTATCAGTGCCATTCGATCGAATCGCCGGGTAATCGAATAATTCTTTCAAAAAAAAACCGACTTCAACAAAAAAAACTATTTCATAAAAGACTTATATATGGTTTTCTCATGGATCCAATTGTCAGAATTGGACCAAATTGAAATGACACGCGAAGCACCAGCTTTCAAATAAAAAAAGAATCATCAAAATCGGTTCACCAAGTCGAAAGTTCTGAGAAAACAAACAAAAAAAAAACCAAACAGTCGAATTGAGAACCTCCTCCTTGAAGTCGGTTAAAAAAGTATTGTGCCTTGTAATTGTTATCGCAAATAAGTCCCGATTTACAAATTAAATTGGAATGACGAGTATTCTAAGAGTTTAAACTTAGCTTAGTTAATAATTGACTCTCCTCCACATAAAAAGATGCTTTACAAAACGTATGCATGTCATAAACATCTTAATTCCCAATGAGAATTTACAGAAAACGAAATCTCATACATCTCAATTTTCGGTTTTACCAACTCATCTACAAACGACCCAAAGCAATTTGATTTTTTCCCCAAGTATTAAAAGAACACTTTTTTACTCTCTCAATTTATTATCTAACAATTACAAAGCAGTTTTCCTCAACAAAACCGACGAAAATTTAGTTTTGTTTTTCCATCCAAAATGGCGGCTGTTTGCTAAGATCTTGTGGTAAGATTGTGCCACTGCCAATTTTCCATTAGAAGCGAGAATCTAGTGTTGTTATAGAATGTCGAGAGATTGAATCGTTGTTACCGATGTTTTTAGAGGTTTGTTTGCTCAATCAAAATTCTGGAGATTGTGTCTGGATGGATTTTCGGAGTAGTATATACACACATAGAGTTGCCATTTGGCACATGTTGCTGTTTCATACCGATAATTTAATTTCTAACAGTATTTTAGCTTCCATTTGGAAATGTAATGGAAGGTCCAGCAAAACAGTGTAAATCTCCAAAATAGTCCGATAAAAACATTATTTCCATCAATTCTGTCTGTTAAAACGTCTAACATATATATACGGTCATCCCTCCTTGAGGGGGTGGGGTGGCACGCGGCTCGTAAACCGGGATTCTCCGGGAGAAAATCCGCACTTCAGTACCGACCTCGGTAATCACGCCGGCATCTCAGCCCGTGTGGATTTGTTGAGATATAACCGTACATGTCCGCCTATATTTAGATAGCTGGATCAGCGCAACTGAATGTTCACTCAGCTGTTTTTTCACAAACTGTGTCATGAGATTTCGTATCTTTTGTATGTATTTACAAACGTGAAAAAAATATCAGTATCGTCGCATGAAGTCTTAATATAAATGCTTTTGCGATCAATGATAGTTGGGTGTCCTAATGCCGTTGTTGGTTTGACTATGATCACCCGTTATATATGACTCCGATTTAATATCCTAGAAATTAATTATCACTGTTATTAAAGATGAAATAACATATTCTGAAGTTATGTACTTAAGAGTTCTTCATCACATTCTTGAATGTCTGTGAAACTTACCAACCAACACTATGCCGAGCTGGATATAATAACTCCGTGCTGAGAACATAACTGCTTAAAAACCGATGCATAGCCGTTCCAAAATCCGTGTTAAAGAACTTGTGTGAATCTTTCATAACAGGAAACTATATATAGGTACAACGGAATACTTTGAGATTCTGATTGATTGATTTTTTGATTGATAGATTGTTACATACTTCCTTCATAGAGATCATATTACTGTTATGAGTGTTATTTCTGATGGTTCAGTGTTCCTCAGAAATCTTTATACATTAGATATTAAGTTTACAATGGTGTCAAGGTTTACTAGCGCGGGTAGTCTTAACATGTAGGTACTTTTAATTCTGCACCTGAGTCAGTAAGTGCAGTCTGGTTCCAACCGTTAACAGAAGCACCACTACTCAGTTTTGTAACCGAGACACAATGTTTATCTTGTTTAACTTTTATATTATATAATAGAGTTTTCATTGTATAATTTTTAATCACTTTTTTTATTTTCTTTCTTAATGCATATATAATACGTTCTTACTTCAAAAATGTTGTTAATTGCAAAAGAACAAGATGGTGATACAAAATTAAGATGTTCAACTACCGTACTTTGGTCTGATAGTTATTTTGAAAACTGATTGATTTATTTTGTGTTACAAAGATAGTTTCGTTTCAAAGCTGAACAAAATGGTTTTAATTGTGCTCCCAGGACATGTGTTTTCCATATACCTGAATGTTTAAAGCCTCAGTAGACGTACCATCGACACGGTGTCCCGTGTGTCGCAGCAGGAGAGTGCGGTGAATTATCAATGAGGATGTAAATGCAAGCAGAATTCACGAGCAACCTTCCCCCTCTTTCTACGTTTTTTATAAGAGTTTGAATTATTAAGATACTACAAGTAGTCGCTTAAGTTATTGCCAATGTTTTGCTGAGTTTTGGATAGGTTGGATTTTTTATATTAAAGATTATAATGCTCCCAAATTGAAACTAACGAAAAGGTTAGAATTTATTAATTGTGTTATATACAAGTACTAGTAACGCCCCGCGGTTTCACCCGCGTAAGTCCTGATCCCGTGGGAATATCGGAATAAAAAGTAGCCTATATGTTAATCCAGGTCTCCAGCTATCTACATCCCAAGTTTCATAGCAATCGGTTCAGTAGTTTTGGCGTGAAAGAGTAACAAACATCCATCTATCTATCCAAACTTTCACATTTATAATATTAGTGGGATTTGTGACAGAATTTTCACTCAACATTAATAAATCAATTAATATATATGTTTGTACGCATCATATATTAGAAATAATGAAATAGTCTTACATGAATTAACGCTTGAAATTGTTAGAGAGTTTAGATTCCTAGTTTAAGACTATATATAGTACAGTAGTAATTTGTGTGATTGTTTATATCTTAGAACTCGTCCTCGTATTTAATTTGCGCTTTTAAGCAATGTAACTAGAAACTTGTAAAAAAACAAGTTTGAAAAAGAGTGTCCTTGGAGCTTCTTGCCTGTTCTTCTTCATAGGATTTACGTATTATCTTATAGGCAACTAGCTTCACAACCGACTAAAAATATTCATAGTTGTTTTAATTGAAATAAATGATTTTGATTTGATTGATGAAAAAAAACTTTTAATTTTCTCTTTACTCATTTATTTAATTAATGTTTTGGCTACGAATAGGTATTCAGTTTTGTCTACAGTACAATAACTTCTAAACAACCTTAAATTCCATTGTTGCTAAATAATTAAGAAAGGTTTCAAATATGTACAATATTCACTCAATAAACAAATTTAAAATTATTGATATAAATACATATATATATATAAATAGCGTAATATTATTTTAATTTGTATAAACCGCATTTACGGTTCTCTTCTTCATTTCTTATTTATTTTGCTTGATAACTATCATTATCTACTTCTAAAAAAATTAAACCCGTAGTTAATATAAATTAATTACGCCCGGTAAATTTATTCTTCAGAATTCCTCACCCGAGCATGGAGATTGTAAATAAGTAGATACATATATCATTTTCTCGTTGTGGTTTCTGAAAACCCTGAAACTTGGAAGGTTGAAAACTGTTTTTTTTTATAGTGAATGAGGCTTATATTTCATTGTATCATTGTTAAAAGCTAAAACTGTGTACTTAAATGCTATCAAAAAAAATCTCAAACACCAACCATGATATAGCAGACTGCGCGATATTTCGTAAAATCTCACTAAGGGAAGCACTTTAAGTTGGTAGCATCGTATATTTAATTCACGACCAACTGAAGTACGTCCCCATAAAAATCCTGCTTGATACTGTGCAGATGAGCCACGCCAGGGCCGCACTCGCAATCATTTTAATTGTATTGTCGTGTTTTACGGCGAATCTGCGTTGCGATAATGGCTTTGTGATTTCTGAGATCTGCGTGTAATCTGTATTGATCTGTAATTTTATTAGGGGAAAAATAAGTGGCACATATTTGGTTCTGTGTGAACGTTTGATTTAATCCAATTTATAACTTTTTTATTTAATAAGATGTAGGTAAAAATTTGCAGCTATCATAAGGCTGGCCTCACCTTTGGTACATTTCCAGCTGAAAGTGCATTTAATTATGTGAAAAACATTACCGTTGAAAGCGTGTACAGAGTACAGACAGCAAATCCTCGATATATACCAACTTATCTGTACATATTATCTGTGAGACAAACAGTCACCATTGAACATAGAGGTGCCAGATATTACAAGCCTACAGGGGCTGGAGATACCTATCATTATAAGTGATTGTATAGTAAGCTTTGCTCTTTTTTAAATTCCGTGTGTGCGTCGCAATATCTGTCACATAAATGTTGCTCAGCCTGCAGCTGTATCACAATAAGCGATGCAGCGCTGATTTTCAGCAACATCTTGGTGATAATAAAGCGAATTAAATACTAACTACTATAATACGATTGTCATCTTTAATGTGGATATCTACTGTTATGAGGATTCTTTTGTTTCTTAAAATCGACATAGTGTAACGAGTTTATTATTATTACTGAAAGTGATAGGTATTCTAAGCAACCCAACTACATCCCTGTTCCGGTCCAAGATACGTATACCCGGGATTTACGGTTATCGCTTACCCGGATGCGTTCAATCACAACCGGGGAACTTAATGCTTAACGCGTCTATACCGATCTCATACGTTTTTACTACTCAATTATTTATGTATTTTATTTTTATTGATCTAGCTAAACGTGATTTGAAAATATGCTGCCGCGCCGGTGCGGTGGTGTAAATGAAAGCCATGATGAGTTTTGTATAGGTTATATTAGGATTTTTCAATTTCAGCTTGTAGGTGAGTATTTAGATGAGCACATAACTTATTTTTGAACAAATAATGATGATTATTGCATCTACGCTACGACAGACTCGGATCAAATGTATGATGAATAATATTTTAAGTCTAAAGCCGTTAGGCGGAACACATAGCTACGCGAACGAAAAAAAAAAAACGAAGTAAAATAATGCCTCATTTAGACTAAAAAATAGGAGAAGGATCTCATTTAATTACTTTTTACGGTTTCGTACCCAAAGGGTGCCAACGGAACCTCGATACCAAACCTCCGCTATCCGTCCGTCTGTCAGCGGACTGTGTAACTCATGTACCATAATAGGTAGACTAGGCACTTGGAACTTTGGAACACAAAGCCTATATTTACACATTGCCAATTCTTAACATTCAAAAATTGTAGGAATCAAGTTCTTTGTCGCTCACGCTCTCCCGGTAGAATCATAACTACAAAACGAATGACCTCATTACTACAATAATATTCGAATTTATAACCTCCTTTTTCTTGAAGTCGGTAAAAATTTGACAAACATAACGTCTACCAACGTTGGTCAACATTGACAAAATTATTCGTGCCAGCGATACAATCAAGAACATTACGAAGGTCATAAAAATCTGTGAACATCCTCTGAGATCGTAACAGTACCTATTACTAGTTTATCTTCCATAACGGCTGAAGTACGCAATATAACGAAAATATTACGTTCTGTATAAAAGACGACGCTGAAAATGCTTTACAGTACGATGAAGAACTAGTAATGAAACTATTTATCAAAAGACGATGAAAAAGGATTAAACGAAAGCTACATTAGGCCGACGCACACGTCTCAGACGCTACATTAGGCCGACGCACACGTCTCAGACGCTACATTAGGCCGAGGCACAAGTCTCAGACGCTACATTAGGGCGACGCACACATCTCAGACGCTACATTAGGCCGACGCACACGTCTCAGACGCTACATTAGGGCGACGCACACGTCTAAAACGTCTTACGCATGTAAGGTTGGTGTGCACATAAAATTGACGCAACGTGTGTCCCGCGTTTTACGCTGGGTTTCGACTCTGTTATCATCAGTTACTTAAAAATGAATGAATCAAACAGGGAATCTGAAGAATTCTTGAATAACACGCGTTGCGTCGATTTTATGTGCACACCAACTTTACACGTGCAAGACGTCTAAGACGTGTACGTCGGCCTAATGTAGCTCTCGCTTTAGAATTATAAAAGTATGTAGCAGTGTTTTTCTCTTAGATGCTTAAAGACATCCCAAAACGGAATCGGTAAATCGGTAGCGGCTACTGTGTCAGAGATACAATCGACTGGATGCGGGGGGTTCACAAGAATACCAGTGACTTGTGATCTACGTTAGAGTCTCCTTTAAAAAAATATCTTACAACGAGGAACAGAATATAGAAATATGCACAGATCAGATGCTCAAGAAACTAAACAGTAATACGAATTATTTAAAAAATGATAATTTCATTCAAAATTAGGGTAGGCGTGGACCATCTTCGTTTTAATCGATACTTTCTATGAGGTGAGTTGAAAGACAAATGCCTATTAGATTATTCAATAAAAGAAATGTTTTGAAGACGTCAAAATTGTTGTCTCATTGCGTTACATACTCAAAATATATACAAAAGCATCTAAAACTTGTGCAGTCCCTTGAGATTGGCGTAAATTAATGTAATTGATTCAATTATCACTAAGATTTGTCATAGTTGACAATCATGACTTCTAAATAAATGTATTGGCGACTTATGCATGATCTGACGTCATTGTTTCATCATCAGTGACGTGACCGCAACGATCGTCCATTTTAAGATATCAATGATGTTCGAATTCTTTCAGGCCATACACGCCAATCAAAGTCTGAACGTTGACGTATGTTTATCAATAATATTCTGTATTTACTTATGTAATCTATGTCTATAGAACTACTAATAATAA
Organism: Euplagia quadripunctaria; assembly: GCA_963859945.1. NCBI lineage: Eukaryota > Metazoa > Arthropoda > Insecta > Lepidoptera > Erebidae > Euplagia > Euplagia quadripunctaria. Next base: position 21,484,182 of record OY982563.1, on the reverse strand, counting down.
CGCTAAAGGGTTTTTTGTTTTGGATAACCGCGTTAAACTCTGGAACTGGAAGTTGGATTCAAATAATTGTTATTGCATTTGGTAGTCCAATACTTCAGGAAGGTTTGAGGCTATTTAACATCACGCTATAACCTCTAGGAACAGAGCAGTGACCATAAACGTAGGTAAGACTGCGGGGAACGACTAGTACCTAATACATTTTATCGTCCTAATTCTCTGTCACTGATATTTCAATCAAATGTCTTTAAAGACTTGTGCCTTGTCAATTGATGGCATTGTTTACTATTTTTATTATTTTTATCTGATGATTTTTTACAGATTCTGAGATAGACTGAGTACGTCATAGTTATATATTAACAGTGTACTCGTTTAGACCTAAGTATATTTATAACTAACTGTCCCACGCAACTTCGTCTGCGTTTGTAAATTTTCTCCGTTTTTGCAATATTTTTCATTGATACTCCTCTTCTTTTAGTCGTAGCGTGATGTTATATAGTCTTGCTTGATAAGTGGGCTATCAAATACTCAAAGAATTTTTCAATTCGAACCAGTAGTTCCTGGGATTAGCGTGTTAAACCAAACAAACAAACTCTTCAGCTTTATAATATTATAGTAGGGACTATAGATAGGTATAATGGGTAAATCTGTATACACCGAAAGTACACCAAATACACCTAAGCAATACAAAGCTTCGGGCCTATTGATTACTACAAATTATTTATTACAATATAATATTATAATTAGATGTGATTAATGAAAACGGTATATCAATCGAAAAGGCTAAAGAAGTCGGTCATAGCGAAAACAAACTGTGCTGCGCCCGACAAGGTCCATAATTTTTACTCCTTAAACTGATATCATCTATGTATTTACAGTATGGAAGCAATAAGCTATTGAGTATTGAGTACTGCAGTATCTATCGGAAATTATAAATGAAACATCACGTAAAGGGACAATGCATGAAAACACAATATAGCAAAAGGCATCAGTCAACGTTCAATCGATAGCTGAACCCCAGCCCACTCCATTATCACCGCTCCCAACAAATTGAAAACCTCATTTCAGCTATAAATCAATCCGAACTTCATCGGCCGAATCAATAATTCATAGACGATCGTATTTTGAATTCATTCAGTCTCCCTCAAGCTTCAGAAACAATTAAGAGGCAGTAAGAGGTGGTAAAAGGCCTTTCTCACCCCTGCAGTAATATTGAGCGGTAATTACGCCGTTACCGTCTGCGAAGATTTTACGCACTCTAGGACTTGCGTATTATGGCTTGTAATAAGTTTGCGTAATGTCTGGCTGAATGGGGTGTGTTGTCTTAGCTTTCAACTTTTTAATTTTTAAACTTTGTTGATGGTAGCGCTGTTTTACTAAAGCACTATTCTCATACACGCCCTAACATTTACCTACTATAAATTTATTGTTAAATAAAAAAATTTTATATACAGATTTCTTACGATGCATTTCTTATCGCGATCAGTAGTATTTCATATGTTTTCGATAAATTCGATACTTCTTCAATAGGTATATCTAAATATGTTAGAGTAATCATGCAATCAAAGAAGCTGTGCGGCGAAACTTAACACCCTAACAATTTCGCGGCAAAATTTATTCACGCTGCGTATAGGCAGTAGAAGCGGGAAGGGGCAGAAAACATCACAATTTGCGAACGGCTCAAAGGGAACATCTTTCTCTACAAAAATCTGTAGAAGCGAAGTATCGCGAAGATGGAGAGACTAACGAGGTAGCCTCGCGGCGGCCGCTCTGATTTCCAATTCAAAGGAAAATTGCGATCTGTGGGAGTGGGATGTAGGTTGTGTGGGGTGGGGGGGCTTCCCCCTCTCGTTGCTACGCGACGTGGGGAGGAGCCGCTGCAATCACGGCCCAATGGCACGACGGATATAAATTGCTCCGGCGTCGCGACACTGGCGATAGACAGAGAGCGTGGATTGTCTCACTCGCTCTAATGAAGTCGCCACTCGCTTGGCACTCGAGTTCTCCCTTGATTGACGGTCTAGCGGCCCTTTTTCGAAATGCTAGGCAAGTTAGGTATCGACGGTGGGCCGTGATTTGTTGTAATTGCGGGCGTATTGGACGCGCGAACGGTTTCCTGCTTTGTGTCATACATTTATGTAAAACAATTCCTTTGATGAGTGTATATCAAGTTACATACACGTCATTAATTGTACAGTTCATTGAGGTGCTTATGTAGGTACCTACTGAATTGCCTGAAATAAACTATGATGATGAAACACTAAATGGACATATATAATAAGATATTACCTACTTATCTCTCGCTATATCATGATTTTGTGCTTGAGAAAAATCTTAACGTCCCCAACAAGTTGTTTACACATGGGAATCAAATCACATATCTGACGATAGCTTATAGGTAGGTATAGCTATTGATCGGAAGTAGAACTAATAAATAAGTATACGTAGAAACTACATCCTTATAACTTAAGTGTTTTGAGTTTTAGGTAAGTACATAATATGCTAAATAAAAATACCTACGAGTTAAAAACGATCTACCAAAGAGACACATGTGTAGTTTCTAGCTTTTATATATCAACCTAAAGGCACCTCCACACAATCTTTATAAGTAATACCTAATAACAATAATAACTTGACACATCTCAAACTTCATCGTAACAAGTTATATTTTTAACCCTAAACAAAAGCTTAAATTTCTATCGGTGACTAAAAAAATAAGTAAAGCGTTCTATTTTTAAATTTATTTTTTTCTAAATACAAGGATGACAAGAAAAGTTTCAATGAAAATCAATACCCACTAATGGCCCACAAAACTAGAATAACTTGCTACATTTTTCAAATAATAATTTTGCTAATGATAAAAAGAAATCCACAATCTTTTATATTATGTCGACAAAGATTTCCCTTTATTATAAATAGAACGGTCCATGAGATGGCATTTGGTCAAACAAAAGCAGTGAGAACAAAGCCGATATTAAATTCTTGTTGCGTAGGAATCACGATACACATAAACTTTAATACGTCTCACAGAAGGTTTACGGATCCAAATGTTCAACTTTACGGGTTTTTCACTGAATGAACAAAGTAAAAAATATATTCAGACAGCTTTAGTTTTTAATAGTTATTAAATTATTATTCTAGTGGTTGTTTCTTTAAAAAAAATATGATTAAAACGGGATTATAACTAATTATTTAAACTGAAAATGTTTTTATACATATTTCTATCACTTAGAACATAGAGGGCTTAAAAGGAACAGAATTTACTTTAAAATTATGATTGAAAAATTTTGCAAACTAAACCTACATAGCGCGTTCGAATTACAAACAACTGTTCTATATATTCAAATTCAAATATTAAACTTAATCAACAACATAATTATTAACAAATAATAGATGTTACATATTTGCTTCCTTTGCCTACTTTACTTATATTGATATAAACATGCCCATAGATAAATAGATGCTTCAAGAAAAAAAACATGTAAAATAAGTGTGTTATTTAAGACAAGGTCTGATCAAAGCTCAAAATCTTCATTTTATCTGTTATAACCGCATTACACCAAAAATCTAACATTTGAGTAGAAATATGAAGGATCCAGACAGTTGAACGTGCCTCTATAAATCGCAAAGCGGGCACGTGTCGAATCCGTAATGCGGACCCGCACTGATTACGGACGTTTTAGGATACGTAATACTCCGATATCTACACCTAAATGCTTATACTACCCACTCTCAGTTGTGTTAAGTACTGGCAGCGTGGGTTGAAAATTCTACCATTACTTAATACCTACTATTATTTTTGTAGCAACACTGGTTAAATGTCAGACAAAGGTCTTTATTCTTTGTCGTAGCAAGGTCATGTTTTTTTATTAGGTAGGTACAAGAGAAGAATTAAGTATCTGCGTTTAATTTGATTTTTTTATTTGGAAGGTTTAGAAGATTTTTCTTTTAACTTAAAATGCCTACTACGAGTAGATAGGTAATATTACAGATAAGTTTACCTCTGTATTGGTGTGATTCTGTTAGAATGTTTAATAAGTCTTCACTGTTATAGTGGATCTTGTAAATCAAAGTAAAGCCATCGATATAAAAGTATCTCCGTCTGTTGGTCTGCCTCTTTGTTACCTTTTAATTACATGGCAATACTCTTAACCCAATCGCTAAAAAGCAACTTGCGGCCAAGAGAACAGTAGAAGCTAAATTTTGTTATTAAAAATAAGTTATTCGTAGACTGAAGTGATATTTGCTACTTTTTCTGCAATAGCCGATATCTGAGCGAGCAGAACCATGGACAACAGCTAGTAAAGTAGATATATTTTCAAGATTATTTTATTTCTTTACTAGTAGTATAGTATTATATGATGTAGTAGTTATGGAGATAGATAAATAGAAATATGAGTATTTAGCACAGTCGTCCAAAATATACCTACATAGGTATATTTGCCATGTATGTATATTCAGTACGTACATAGTCGTAATCTGTGCGGGTTGTGCCTCATTACGTATTCGTGTCATGCTTAGAACAAGATTACTGTTTGACTAGCACATAAGACTGTGATATCATTAATGCCAGATACTTGTGAGTTTAGCACACACAACATAAATGCATATATCGCACCCATCGGTATGGAACATCACTATTTAATAGTTTAATTTTGGATGACGGTGACAGCTAATGTCAGGTGACGTAAGCGAAGAATATAGCTGAACATAGAACCTCCTCCTTTTTTAAAGGCGGTTAAAAATTAAATATACTCTTTATGATTAGAACGTACTTAACTAAATACTGGATGGATTAATGTCGAAAATTGAACTATTTTCAGGACGGTTCATAGCTGCTTCTACACATCACGGTACCTAATCAGCAACATCTCTTAATTTTAAAACACGCGAGAGTTTAAATTAAGATTTCTAAAACGTGAAAATCTTCTGAAACGCGTCTTTGTTGAGCGTGACGTGTTAGGACGCCGAATCCGTCAACGATGGTGGACGCAAGGCTAAAGGCCTGTGCATGCTCAGTGTTTATAGGAAAAGGGTAGAGGAGGACACTGATGAGACGAATTACTTTTTTATTTACGTAGTGACTTTAATACAAAAAAGCTCTCCGCCCCTGATGAGTATAATATAATGTTTAAACAATTCACTAGCGTTGGAAGTCTATTTTTGTTCAAGGAAGATTGTGAATGTTTCTCATAGTACAACTTTCGGCGGCATTACCTACCATTAATTACCTATTGGATAAATTAACATTAATGTAGGCACACCAACCAACACAATTTAATGTAAATGTTTCATGAATCACAATTTAAATTTCTACCATCATCAAATGTACCTAAAAGTATCAAGCGACTCTACCAACTTCGCATCTCTTAAGCAACGATTTGTGGTAATCATACACTTGGTAGATGGCATACAATTGAAAAATTACAGCGGTTTCAGCCAATCTGGCGGATTTAAAACGAGGCAGGAACTTTCAATCCTTGTAACAGAACATCTGGATTTTGAATTGTGATGTAACCTCTGTGCAATTGCAGCTAGCTTACGCATGCATTTGCAAAAATTGTTTGCTAAAGTTACCAAACATCGACATTTCTTTTTGCTAATTAAAACCTACATACTCAAGCGCACAATAGGATGGTAGTCTATAGTTAAAATAAATTATTGAACAGTTATTTAACGTTCCAAAAGTCGTGATACAATAAATAGCAAATCGGGACAGGGTAAACGCTGTTGATCCCAAAACATTTAGACACACAAGCGATCGGTACATAAAAATAAAATTGTCTTAACGGTTCAAAAAATCAACTGGATTCCCGGAATATAGTCCCGCTTATATGTTTTATTATCACCTCATTGTAAAGGTTTATACATAAGGGATATAGAACTTTCTCTTCTGAAGCAATGTCGCAAATACATGGCTCACATAATTAAAAATCTCCAGGAAATTCTGTAACAGAAAAAAAAACAAATGATTAATGACGGTCTCTACTTCGACAACTTCAATTCAAATATAAATACCACATATATCCTAAAAACAAAACCAATACAATGTTCAAACTAGTAATAGTATCAAGATACATATCATAGAACATTCGAATGTGGGGCAACATCCAATACAGACTATATATCTGTTCTACAAATCGTATCTATATGTAGTACGGACAAAGGGAAAACTGCGGACAGATTCCGTAAAGGTTTATTAACACAGAATTGTTAGGGTTGTCAGAAGGCTTTTAGGACACGGCGATTATATGAGTATATTATTTTTGGGTTAACTATATTTATTCCACCCTTGGCCACCATCGGTGCAATTCGATCGAATCGTCTGGGTAACCAAATAGGGTATTGTACCTTATAAATATAATCCTGGTTAAGTCCAGAGTTGTTACCTAATATTCTTAAGGGAATTAAGTGATTTTAATGCAGTCTTTTTTATTTAAAACTAATGTACTTATTCCTTTTAGTTTATTAATACTTTTTAGTACTTTTAAAGATATTAATTACCCTTTTTGCTGAATAGTGAATTTCATATTAAGTACTATCAAACTATAGCTTAAGAACATAATGCATTAAGTTTGCTGATTCATAATCAATCAGTAAATAAATATTTTAAATTGTGTTACCAATGATTTTATATGTAAGAGGTATTTTAATTGAAGAATTACGTTACAAAAAGTCTCCGTAAAAAAAGTCTTATTTAAGATTTGGCTTTATTCTTTAATTTGAACAGTTAAGGAAATGGCTGATTTTTCTTTCTTTTGAGTGTATAGTAAAAAAAGACATTTTGTTGTGACAGCCCTATTAGTATCTCCGGGTCGCACGTCACAGCGGATCGATAGCACGATGTAGCGCGGATTACGTCCACCGCGCCACTCTTTCATTAACAGACCCCAAATCTATATTCCATTTTTATACAGAGTAAAAATTATTTGTATCCTACAAGTTACAATATGTGTCAAATAAAGACGATACCATATTGTACAAAATATCTTATTTCGAATTACGGGTTTTAAATCAAAACGCCTCAACATATTTACCAGCAAAACAACAAGGGGGAAAATGTCAAAACTGATTTTCCGCTTAGTAGTTTTAATGATAAGTAATAAAAAAAATGTCACCTCATTCGGATATTAAAAATAATTAAGTAAATTCCATTCCACTATCTTTGTAAAATGCGATTTTTTTTTTAAGTGAAAACTTCTTTAGCGGCGTTGTGCACGTTTTGGGATGTGTTAAAAATTTTAAACTCGCGTCGGACACGTGGCCTAATCGAAAATTCGTAAGACGGAGCCGAGCTTCTTATACTTAAAAAAATATAACATTCGAAATTCAAACATTTATGAGCGGCCAGGAGCGCAGAACTTCCAGTGTACCCTATGTATACATTTAGATATGTCATTACCTACTTTTTATTTTTAACCTAATAATATATTTACAGATATTCTGTGTGTGTGTATATGCAAATACATTGTGAAGTTATATTTTCACTGCTGACGTACAGTCCTACGACTGACACTTACTTCAGTGTTTTTTTTTTTTAATATAGAACCACAACAGTCATGAGGCCTACTCGTGTCTGTATATTACAAAGCTATTACAAAAATATCTATAATATACATATAAAGGACTACAGATAGTGTTCTTTAATAAAAATACCTACGTGGAAAATTTAATTTTTTTTTCTTTCTTTGTCAATAGGTGAGAAGCCCCACAAGTGCCAGGTCTGCGGAAAAGCCTTCAGTCAGAGTTCAAACCTCATCACTCACTCTCGCAAACACACTGGCTTCAAACCATTCGCGTGTGAGCTCTGTGGCAGGGCGTTCCAGAGAAAGGTGGACTTGAGAAGACATAAGGAGACTCAGCATGCGGATATTAGATCCCCCCAGCCGCATATGCAGCCACACACCGATGTTCATGCTATGCATCCAGCTGACATGCATTCTGTGGCTGACCATAGAATAGGTAAATTACATATTTAAGATTTATTTCCAAAACGACCGATTTTGTACCATAAGACTTTCCGTATAGGATTCAAATTTAAAAATTGCAACGTTTTCTAACGGTAATGGAAACTCCTTTATAAAATAGTATGTTTCAAGACCCACCTGATTGCGCTTTACCTTGTCCACCAATTATTATATAATTATATAGCACTTTATACTACAGCATTACTTAAAAAAAACTTGCATAATTTCTTTTCTAACAAAAAATTATTCTTGTTTTAGACCTCCGTCCACCTCACCCTGACCTTCGCCAGCATCCTGACTTCCGGGCGCATATGAGCGCCTCAGTTCCACCTCTGCAGCCGCTGCCATCCTGAACTTCAACCGCCTTCGTGCCAACCGCTTGGCGCTGAGGCTTCATACCAAAGACGAGGAAGCGGTGTAGTGGAAACCCCACCACAACAGTGATAAAGCTATAAAACAAAATTTGCATTTTAAAAAGTAAATTGATAGTCTCTGCAGCGGTAAATTCAACTTAAGGCACCATACAACAAAGTATAATTTATATTGATTATTTTAAACAAATAACATCATTATTTTTAACAGCCTAAGATATGTTTTTCACTACATCGTTTACTCGAAACTACTATAATATATTAGAAGATGTTACCATACCTTTAGAGTATTAGGAAGATTTAGATTTGGTTCACCGCCATTTTAAACTGAAATTTCACAGAAAAAAAATTAAGAGTATGTGCCGTTATACATGCTATAAGCAATTAAATAAACATTGCTGTACAAAATATCTGTATAAAAGTGATTAACGTGTTAAAAAGCTTTTTATGTTTATTAGTTTTTGATCTCAAAATATGTCACCACAATTTGAAAGGTAATCAACATTAACTTTTATTTACATACATTTGTCAGATTTAGCTATAAGTATCAAAAGTAGTGTCACACCAAAGTTAGTTTAAATAATAAGTAAAAATACAAATCACATTTATTTTGTTAGCAAAAATCCAAAAATTAAATCACTTTTTAAAGCTAATTTTATCTTTAATGGACTGATGGAATCATTCCAAAGTTAATTTAGACTATGTAAACATTAATTAAAAACTTAAATTTATTCCATTTTTTATGGGACATACCTATAAAAATGGAAAAAATTTAATATTATTATGATGGAATATTATATTCCATTGCATCGTCATTCCCTTTTATATTTTGCAAAAGACAAGACGTTATTCCACGCAATTACTGAACATTCCAATTTTAAAACTGGAATAAAACATAATTATAACTTACATACATTCTTTATTTCAACAGCAATAGATATAAAATATCATTATTCCAAAGTTTCATTCCTAATTCCTAGTAACAATCGTCTGGTAATGACGTTAGCTATACCTAGTACGAATCATTAAACTAAAGTGGTATATAATATTAGTCTGTAATGTAGTAAAATACTCGCATATCAATATCATATTTAACATTATAGTTTTATTAAATTATATGAATTCGAATTATGTAAAACATTTAGCTGATTAGAGTCATAAGTATCAGTATAAAAATGTACAAAAACGTTGGCTATTTTTGTGGCTGTAATCTTATATAAAAGCACATACATGTAATGTTTCTATTCTAAGTTTTTCAGAAATCTTGTTTCACAACATAACAATAAATGATCCTTAATTTTTCTTAGGTACCAAAATGTTATAAATTATATTATAGATACCTATTAACATGAGTCGTTTAAATACTTCATTGTTATTTTATATAAAATATGTTAAATTATGAGAAATTATGATTTAAGAATGCTGCCCCAGATTAAATTGATACCAAAGATTGCGTGGTGGTCGAAGTTCGATCATAATTTTTAACAGGATCGATCATATTTGTAACAGTATAAATATTTAAATTTATAACACATATTAACTATTTAAAAATGTTAGCTTTCTACAGTTTTTCTCGAAATTTACTTAAAAAGGGATACGAAAAATTCTTTTCTAGTATTAATATAATATAGACTATTAAAAATACCACGTATATACCAATATTACAATTTTAACGTGGAATAAACACGATCATAGCGTAGGTGTGTAAAGATATAATCGTCTTATTTATCTTTACGATGCCATTTAATCTTCTATCATCATTCTAATGTCTGATGAATAGCCCGTGATTTGTAAACAATGTATGTATCCCGATCTATTCATATTTGAGAGAGTGGTTCGAGACCTTTTACTACGAAACTGGACCACTTGCTTTAATGTTATTATTACTTAAAGATATTTTACTTTTTTCACAAATAACGGCTAACTCAAAAGAAACAATACAAACATTTATATATTTATTGTTCCCTAATTTTGCTTTAACTTTAATAAAAGTCTGGGGGCGCGTCCTTAAAATCAAATACATTATAAGTCAGTCACTCACATAATTATTTATCAATTGTCATTCCATAAGTATTATTTTCATTTAAAAATACAAACACTATGTATACGTAACATTTAGTAAATCAGTCTTTATCTTAAAAAAAATATAAAAAATTAATTATATTTATGATCGCTTTTTTACCCAAAATATTAAAAAAACTATGTAAATAATATATAATGCTACTTACATTGAATTGGTTGTCTTATTTACAAACACATAAGTTTATTTTGATTTTTTCATGAATTTTATTTTATATATTCGTATTCAATACTAATTATCTAATGTTTATAAATATATTTAAATTGTTAAAAAGAATAATATGCACTGAACAAAATTAAATGTTATTTTTCTCGTTTTAATTGGTAAATGTAAATAAATATTTTTAATGTATTTTAACTTTGTCGTGGCAATTAAAATGAATTGTATGTTGTTGTATGTAAACCCTTGTAAATATTGTATAAAACTTTAAAATAATTATGTTAACGTTCCCAAAGAAAAACGTGCAATCCTAAGGTCGACATTTACGAGTTATTATTATAAGTAACTATCACTTCAATAAATAAAATGATGATGTATATATTTGGACTTTCATTATAACTCTTTATTAAAACCTTATAAAGAAAATAGAAGCACACATTAAGCAGATACGAAAGTTTTCTATTCAAACAAAAAAAAAGAAAGAAAGAAGGATGAAATAAGCAGACACTAAATTAAGCGATTTCATTCAGTGAGTTGCCGCATTTCACCTAGAATGTGCGTAAATCTTCCGCATTCCCAATTTAAGTGTCTTCAGTGAGTTCACGTTTTGTTTATGAATCCAATCTATTCTGTATTCTTTAGTTGTAAAACATCAATGTGTCACACGTTGCCTTCAGTAGACAAAGATCTTACTTTCGCGTCTACAATTAAAATACAGAGTTACAGACTGTCAGGTTGGAAAGTGTCAAATGGGACCTCAGTAAATAGGACAAAATATCAGCCTGCCTCCGTAGCCCTGCGAGACCTCAGATCTCATTGTTCTTAAAGGTAGAACGGTTTGCTGCACCAACGGCTGTGGTCTCGGTTTATGTCGGACTCGAACAGAATGAAACCACACAGTGTTCTGTTGCGAGATATTATTCCCGGGCTTCAGGCTTATTAAGGAAATCCAAGAAAATACTGGCAATCTTGGCCAGATGGGAAACAGGGCCAAAGGAAATAAAAAAATCTGGTATCTGGTTTTACCTGGTCTTTTGTGATAGACACTGATAAAGCACAATTCGCAATCAATCAATGACGTATTGCAGACATTGCAGTCCAGTGTTGAACACAGGCCTCTCCCAATGTGAAATGGCAGAATTACGGTTTATTGCCTTTATTTGTACCCATTTATAATTGCCAAAATGGGCAACCAGCCTTGACATGTCTGTTCTGGTTGGCAACTTCGACACAAGAATCTCGAAATATATACATTTAGGACTTACAATTCCAGAGCGGCTCGTGGCCAAGTGGTAACCGAGTAGGTTAGCAAATTACAAAGTTAAGTAATACTAGCCAGGTCAGTCTAGGATGGGTGACCATTCTTAACACATTGAGACCCCTTCGTGTATCGGCAAGCACGTTAAACCGTCGGTCCCGGGTGCCATACAAACATCAGTGGCATTCGTAACGTGTAACTGACAGCATTAGTTCTGATAAAAAATAAATGATGAAAAATGTGATACCATACCCCAGAGAAAACCGGCAGTAAAGCAATGATTGTATTGCTTTTCGCCGAATAAGTGAGGTTACCGAAGACCTTAACCCTTCCCTCCCCCTTTTCCACCCTTCCTCTACTCCCACCTTAAAAGCCGGCAACGCCTTGAAGTCATTAACCATCAGGTGACCCGTCTGCTCGTTTGCCCGCTATACCATAAAAAAATTAGAAGAATTCACAGAATAAGTTAAGATATTGTTGAGCAGTGGTTGAATGCAGTGCTTGAGACCTATTGAAATCACATTAGAAAGTCGATGCGCCTGTTGGAAAAGAAATAGTTATATATTGCATACTGGGCATTTTGTACAAACATAGTGTATACATACTGGTCGCAGTTTTATTCGAACTAAAATGCATACAATTTAACGATAAACGTCTTTATACGTAATGATTATACATGACTCAAAAACTTGTAAGAGAGGGCGTCTGTTTTACACAGATCTTAATTACATTCCACGCCCGTGCTATTCTATAGGACTAGAGAAAGTAACCCTGAGCAAAGGTGGCTTTTGCACAGTCTCAGAGTTCAAATTGCTCCTACCTCTCACAGTATAATACCTACTACGCTTAACAGTTTAGTGGTGTATACTATGCGTACCTTGTGTCAGCTAGATTGAATTGCTGTGCGTTAAACTCTTAATACACTTAATATATACGAGTATATATATATATATATATATATTTATATATATGTACATATTGACTGGTTTCTAATCCCCGTGATGGTTACAGTAATTGATAAAAGATTATTGCTACAATTTAACAAAAAGCTATTTATATTTTTAATAGCAGATTGGCATCCATGACATGTATACGTATGTACCAACAAGTAGTAAATAAAGGTTAAATTGACGACCCGTGTGGTTTTTGGTTGAAATTTACATATTTAGATAGCTAAGCTAAACGAATGAGCAAATATTTGTATTATAATACAACTTGAATTGAATATATTTGATTTTGAAATAATAGAACAATGGATTAACACAGTAAATTATGACATTTCCATCAACCGGTTCCATGGTGTAATGGTTAGCACTCTGGACTTTGAATCCAGCGATCCGAGTTCAAATCTCGGTGGAACCTTGGTTTTTTTACTTTCTCTGAAGTTTCGCATACAGGTATATTAATGTGTACCTACATAAGGCAAGCCAAAAAAGAAAATCGTAGAGATATTCACAACATTTTTGTAAAGGACTACTCTTGCACTAAAGACTTTGTTCTTTATGGGATAGGGGGCAAACGAGCAGACGGGTCACTTGATGGTATGTGACTACCGCCGCCCATGGGCACCTGCAACTCAAGAGCCACAAGTGCGTTCCCGGCCTTTAAGGTGAGAGTAGGGGCAGGTGGGAAGAGGGAGGAGAGGGGGGGGAGAAGGGAAGAGGGGTAGAGGGTAGGGCCTCCGGTAACCTCACTCACTCGGCGAAAAACAAGGCCGTGGGTGGTATCACTCCGGTGGAGCCGGCACACGTGCCGAAGCGTGGCTCTCCCACGAACAAAGAATTTTAAAACATTCTTCTAGTGGACACAACGTATAATGTATAATGACGCGTTTTTTTAAATTTTACTAAATATAATTTTGTGAGTTCCAAAAATCAAATTCCACAGGGTATGGATGGATGTGGATAGATGAGGGCTCTATGGAACGCATTAAATTTACGTAACACAACAAATTGATCTATATGATGATCATATTTATAATAATACAAACTAATACAAACATAGACACAAAGCAGTATTATCCTTATTCCTTGGAATGCGTAAATAGCAAATTTTTTTATTAATAAAAATTAGGAAAGAAGTCGACCATAAGTAAAACTTTTTTCAATTTTATTTATTTTCAGAAAGAATCAAATACCTATGTTAAGTGTTAAGAAAGGGTGTTAATTCGCCGGAAAAAGGTGGTCGGTAACCATCAGAAGGCCCATGCTGCTTATAAATTAAAAGCACACCTATAACGTACATACGTCTTTATATACTCCAAAATGTATTAAAATTAATTGTATACTATATGTATGTGCTCAATTTATTCATTACATTTACATATTTGAATATAGTTATAATATGAAAGTCTCGCAACACAACGTAATTAGACAATGGCATAATTTGGGTTGAATTGACAGATAACTAAGAACTTGATCAACTTTTAGCACGTGTTCCATAATACATATATACCATTATTGTATAGACATTCCTCCTTTACAATTTTATACAAGCAAAAATAGGTGTTAATATTTTTTATAAAATCATTTTAAAACCACCACAGATCTATTTAGTGTTGCTGCTAAAATGCTACTTTATTGTTAACTTGTGTGCAGGTTAATTTACACTTTATCGTCCCTGCAAGAATCCCAGCTGTAAGAATCATTTTATTATGTCCTACTGTTTTCCTGTATGTGGAGGAACATATGAAATGCTCTTCCTTGGTCTAGAGATGGCACAGAGAGCGGTTTTGAGGGTGATCCATTTTAATCCCCAGTACTATCCCACCAATCAAATTTATGAGGAGTGTCAGGTGTTCAAGCTTTACATTCTTCGAACGGTACTGCGTAGAGATTAAAACTTACCCTACGTTACGAATACTGGTCAAAGTCGCTCCAGAACTGCAAAATGTCCAATTATCCGATGTAAAACTGTATTCGCAAGATGCCAGTATTATGTACTGGGATCGAGGATTTATAACTGAATGAATAACCTACTATCAATATATAGCCTTAACAAACAAGAAATAAAAAACAAGTTAAAACATTATTGACCAACTCTAAATTATGATCAAACCGAGATACCTACTTTTATCAAGCTGTTGTTAAATTTGTGAATACCTATCCATTACTTGAAAAAATGTAATGTGTGGCTTTTAATATTTATATATATTTAGTTTTGTTAAACATTAATTAATTAATACATGCTCGTACGACAAAATGAAATCCACCTTTTTAATATCCCGGTTGACAATCAATCTTCAATGGAGAACCAACTAACTCCTATCATACCAGCTTGCTTAGTATAGGAGATAAGTTACATGCATTTTCTAAGATATGCATCAAACTGTGCAACAATAATTTTTTTTTTTTCGTGTGGAAACCCCCACGGGTCGTCACCCCACCTGGGCTAAGCGGTAGGGTGGTGCGTCGGACTACAACCGACTAAAACCACACGGTGTTCCGTCACAGTCCATATTACCAGGGCCCCAGGTGTACCCTTACAAGGAAATCCCTGTGAACCCTGGCAGACTTAGCCGCCTGTTAAACAACAGGCGACCCCACTGTCTTCTGGGGGAAAACTGTGCAACTATAACGTGTATATTATATAACTGAATAATGTTGTTGTACTAAATGCGAATAAAGAATTATTATTTTTAATTAAAATTTATATAGAGTGAACCTTCTGTACTTTAGTATATACAGTTATTTATTATATTAAAATACCATCTTGAAACTAAATACGGTATAGGTTAAAATAAAAGCCTATCCGAATAATTATGCAAATGTAGTGGGAGATGTAATACTGATCTTAATTCCATTTCTCCATTATCTCGACGTGGCGGGTATGGATTTAATATTGAAGATGCCGACTCATGTTACACTTAAAGTATATCTAAGCAAGTAAAAGGTGTTATCAAAATAAGGGTAACTTTGTATGTTTCTTGATTACAAACATGGTAACAAGTTGTTGATTTTAGCTTGGTAGCTTTGGAATTCACACAAATTTTGTTCTTTATTTGGCTATGCTAGAGGCAGCGGCGGATTTACACATTTGCCGCCAGTAGGCTATTAAAATTTTGCCGCCCCTACCGGTCGGTCTATCTAATTCGATACCCCAGGAGAAGACATACAAACTAATGTAGGCCCCAAATTTGCTGCCCCTAAAATCTGCCGCCCTAGGCTTCAGCCTACTCAGCCTACTGGTAAATCCGCCACTGGCTAGAGGTAACTTGGTGGTTAACGCTAGTAACATCCAGCTTCTTGATAATGAAAAGGAATACTTCTACCAGTCTTCCCAGCTGACATTCATTTTCAGTAAATTTTCAAAAATGATATTCGTTTCGGGTCTCGCACTAAATACCTACCCCCTTATTATTGCAAGCGTAGGTAGCAAATTTAGACCGCTTATTATCAAGCGAAAGTGTACTTTTTTGCAGCCTTAGTAATATAAAAAAAATATTTTATCGAACTTTTAGATAAGTTCTAAAATCTGAGCCAGAAACCAGGATGTGGTCGGTTTTGCCGATAGGTAATCTCATGATATGACTATCGGTCAGTGAAACTGCCGATATCAGAATTAAGAAAGATTACTACATCATGTAATATTAATATGCTGATATCTAGAGTCATTCTCATTCGTGACTATAATCGAATGACTATTATAATCTATATAATATAATAACACATCAAACCTTTGATCAAGGATTATGTACGAGATCGAATAAAATTAGATTGCGACTTCCATTTTGTACTCGATATTTTGCAGAAACAAAGTTTTTTAGGGCTCCGTTCCTCAAAAGAAAAAAAGGAACCCTTATAGGATCACTTTGTTATCCGTCTGTCTGTCTGTCTGTCAAGACCATTTTTCTCAGGAACCCGTGGACGCATTAAGTTGAAATTAATACCAAATACCAAGACATAAGTCTGCAATCCCTTGAAGCTGTAATAAAATTAAGCTTCTAAGTAAACGCAATAAAAAGATACGGCCAATTAAGTCTTAGATTTCACCAAATTTGAACATTTCGCAGATAAATCAAAACCTATGGGATTGACCATTGACCTAGAATCATGAAATTTGATAAGAAGCAAGGTCACATAGCACAAGTAAAGGAAAAAATCCGAAAGTCGCTAATTTGTTGTTATATCTGTCCGTCTGTCTGTGTGCCTGTCCTTTTCCTTAGGGACCCATGAAGGCATTAAGTTAAAATTAACATCAAAAACTTATGTCAGCGGTTCCTTGAAGCTGTAAAACAAATCAAGCTTCTAAGTCAACACAATTAAAAGATACGGCCATTAAGCCTTAGATTTTAACAATTTTAACATTTCGCAGGAAAATCAAAACCTATATATATAGTGTTCTACCCATTAACCTAGAATCATAAATTTGGTAAGAAGCATGGTCTGGCAGCACAAGTAAAGGAAAAAATACGAAATTTGGTAATTTGTTGCAATACCGCATAAAAAAAAAAATGTGATTACAAACTTATATTTTGCGGTTAGAAAGTTGACTTTGCCGTTCATCGATTTATTGGAGAGTATTTTTAGAACCGCAAACTTAAGTTTGTCATTCTTAAAAGACGAAAAAAAATCTTCGAGAATTGATTTCAGAGATGGACGAACTACATACAAGTTTGTTTGCTTACGGAACACTCGGTCGAGTCAGACTCGCACTTGTCCGGTTTTTTTATAGCGAACCGAATAAAAAAGTAAAAATGAATTCCACATTCCACCTCTTTCCTGGCTTCATAAAAAGACCATCGTTACATTGCCCAATCTGTTCGACTCGCCAAATTGAAATATTTTATTATGAGCCCAAACTCGAGGAGTTTAATAGTAGCCACTGAAGAGGTTCACTACGCACTTCCTGGCTCCAGCAGATCGGCAGTAAGATACCAAATCATAACACATTGTCATCCGAACTACATATATTTACAAAGTTTAATTTCGATACGACAGTTAGAAGTAGGTTAAAATCTACTCCAACATTTGTTTACATTGATAGTGAGTTTACAATTTGAGGTAATAAAAGCGTTGTAAATAATAACAGTTTAAAAAAACTAAAAAAAACACGCTTTTATAGAAAATCCAACTAAATAATTCTTTCTAAAAAAAAACCGACATCAACAAAAAAAACTATTCCATAAAAGACTTATATATGGTTTTCTCATGGATGCCATTGTCAGAACTGGACCAAATTGGGCCACACGGGAAGCACCAGCTTACAAATAAAAAAAGAATCATCAAAATCGGTTCACCCAGTCGAAAGTTGTGAGGTAACAAGCATAAAAAAAAACATACAGTCGAATTGAGAACCTCCTCCTTTTTTGAAGTCGGTTAAAAATAGAAAATTTTTAATCTAATTATTGCATTGTCATCGGTCTTTGACAGGTGTGCAAAATTTGAATGAAATCTGGCCGTTTAAGGTGGGCCAAAATCGCGCCCTAAGGAGTCGGTTACAAACAAACATACAAGTGAAGCTAATATAAAGCGTGTAAAAAGATCTAATAATACTTATATAAAATACTTTGTGACTGAAAAAATTACTAGTGAGTACTGATACAGATTACTACCATTTAATACTTTTACTACTTACCTACATACTTGTTTTTCCACACAACTCTAAATTAATCCAATTAACAGGGTTGGATTCAGCTAACACAGTGTGTTTGTTTATACATCGATGTTTGCGACGCCATGATCGATTGGTCATTAACCTAATGGAACTGTATCGAACTTTTTTTTTATGATATACGTATTTTTCGAAGAACTTTGTGCTACTTATTTATTTTAGACTACCTCTTGCCTGCAACTTCGCTCTCATTGACTTAGATCCATCAATTCAGGTATCTTGTACGGCACTTTCGTTTCTGAATAAAGTGTAACCCCCTATGTCCTTTTTGTGCTCTGCCCTGACAACGTGTACTTAAATGCAAAATGTTAATGATATTATCGGTTAAGTGAGTTATGGCGTGAAAACCAACAAACAAAGATACATTCGCGTATGATATATATTAGTTAGGATTAGTTTTAAATAAGTGACAGGATACACCGAGAGAATCGTGAGTCTAATTACTTTAAAAAAATTATATATTATTGATAAGCTTAGCATTTAAAAAACTTAAGATTGCTTGTATAATGATTGTGAAGTTTTCATCACGGTTAATTCCACAAATGTGATGTGATTTTCATTTAGTTACGAGTGTAAAATTTTGCTTCTTATATATCCGTATATTTAATAGCATTTTCTTTTTTGACGGAAAGAAACTAATATTCTTAACAAAATGCTTGTTTATGTTACCTTCGTTGTCTATGCTCATACATGGCTTAACGACAAACCTAATATAAAAATATTTCATCCTCCCTTAAGCCAGATCTGATTATAAAGAACAAAAAAACCTAGTTAGATTTATATTAAAGCAGGAAGGTTGTCCCGTGGGTACGTCGACGCCCGAACGCTAAACGCCTTTTATCACGCACTGCTACGAGCTCTCTACTAGCATCAGCTATTGTATCACAGAGATGCATTTGAGAGGAAATTTTGTACTATAAATCGTCGTAAATAAAGCTGTCTAATGATATTGCTCTAGATCATAACTAGATTTATCTAAAGTTGATTTGTTGGTACTGTTGTTAAGGGTTTCGTGTGACTGTACCAATAAGAAAATAAGAAGAAATTGACTTAAATAATCTTATTTTCATTGTAGTAGTAATAAAAGTACAAAATCTGTAATATTTTAGTAAAAATCTTCGTAAAGATTCAAAGTATTTAATTATATTATATTATATATTTAAAAAAAAAATAGGTTTACTTTCTAGAGTCACAGGCTGTGACCACGGCCAGTGCAACCCGGGGGAAAGGACTAGAAATTGAAAGGTATGTAATACCTATTACGTGATCGCGTTAATTCCCGTACGTATACATAATTGTATATGATGGAACGCGCAAGTTTAAAATTTAGTATATTTCATATTTTTTTTTACACTAGGATATTAATAAAAAACCGCTCTATTCAGATGACTGTGCGGTAGTCTGCGGTACTCATCTGAAAATAATACCGTTAGTCAGTTGTTGGCAGATAATGACCACTAAGGTGATAAACATTCTAAATTATATGCTAAAGCAAACAATCGCAACGATGGCTAAAATATGTACTTTCTACTGGTAGCGTAGTAGCGTAACACCGAAACACGACATGTTTATTTTGCAATCACGTACGTATACAAGGGTACACATTTTTGCTCCATCTAGTACGGTAAGGGTTTCATTATCACTTTATCATGATTTCTAATTAATCAATGTTATAATTAGTGCTTGTTATATTTTAGAGAAACCAAATGTTCAGTTTAGTTCTATTCAATTGTATTAATTTTTAATACAATTGATTTTGATTTGAAGATTTGGTAAACATTTGATATTTTTTAAAAACTTAATCTGACATTATCGAGACTTACAAGAACTTGGTTTTACTATTATACAGAGTTAAGGTAAGGTTAAGTTTACTGAGGGTACTAAGGTTACTGAGCTAAACTCTCTTTAAAAACTTTTAAGTAATAAATCATGGATAATAACCATAATTCTATGATTATGTGCCTACTTATTTTGACATATAAATCTATCGGTTCCATGGTGTAATGGTTAGCACTCTGGACTTTGAATCCAGCGATCCGAGTTCAAATCTCGGTGGAACCTCTTAACCTAAATTTACACTATCTCTTCCATGATAGCTTTTTAAAATATTTTTATTAAGTCCTGTAGTCCTCAGTCCGGGCCTTGTAAGGTCAGCGTCATATATAATTCATATCTATCCACGTGCTTCTCGGACGCAATCAGTATTGTGAATAATTGATGCGCGAGCCCGATGATTGCGCCCCCTGTGAGATTGAGAAGATTTGCGCTCCCGAGTACGGGCCTGGTAGATTTATAACAGTATTATGTGAAATAAGAACATAAACATTAAAACGGATTTTGTTGCAAATATATAATACATACTTTTTACCAACCTGCTTATAACAAATTAATAAGTCATGTTTTTGAGACCGAATGACTTGTGTGTCTAGGATAAGAGTATAGTTTTGAAACAATGGTGAACAAACTTTTGAAATAAGATTAAAATACCTACTGAATATACATTAAATTTAAAATAAAACAAAAATAATAGGGGCCATGCGCACGACTTTTTTTAAACAAGGATCAACCCACGCTCGATGTGATGGTTGTTAGCAAGATGACAATTTAAACCGCTATGCCATCTATACTAAATTACATGTAAAGATTCAGATCCATCTTTTCAAGGGAAGTATGTTTAAATTGATATAAAAATGTGTAAACTGGTATCCGAACGAACAGAAAAACAAAACTAATTGTTTAAAATATGATTGTAACAACGCTGGAAGATGTACCTACTCAGTTGGGTAATTCTATGTACTTATACCTGCGAAAGATCTCTTTATTAAATTAAAATCTGGAAGTGAATGAATATACATACGTCATGTATTTTATTATGCCATTTGATTATCGCGCTTGTGTCCACATACAAAAGGTTTCGATCTGTCTGCATTTTTTATTATGAAACGAAGAAAGTTCATATAGTCAACTGTCTCACGAATCACATATTAATATAACATACTTGCAAAAATGTGTGCTATTGTCAAGTTATAAGAGCTGAATTGGCAAAACAATTGAAACATTAGTTCTGATGACGCCATCATGATAGCGGATTAAGTGAAAGTCAACAAGTATTTCATACCTCTACACATCCGGTTCCATGGTGTAATGGTTAGCACTCTGGACTTTGAATCCAGCGATCCGAGTTCAAATCTCGGTGGAACCTGACATTTTTATAATATGGTTTCTGTTATCAATTTAATATTATGATAATAATTATGCCCTCACATTCAAACAGATTAAACAATAAATGAAACACTTATTAAAATCAATAAGTCGTGATATTATTTTGTATATTGTTTATCTAGTAGAAGATTTAATCAAAAAATCATGTAAAAAAATGCAAGTCTCGCAACGCAGATCTACCGCAAAAAGTTGTGAGATCTAATTGTTACCTAATTTGTTAACTAACTTCATTTTATAATGACCGTATGAATTACTATGAATATTAAACATCTTTATTTGTTAATAAATAAAATAACTGGTCAATCGCATAATCACATAAGAATAATCTACTATTGTACATAGTTCTAATTGAACACCGAGTGGACCTAATTTATGCATGCAATAAACGTGCATAAAGTGCTCTGAGTATATTAGGTTGTTTTTGTTGTATGTAGATTCTATTAGCGTGTGCGATTGCCAATTCATTATATTTATTAAAGAAATAAAGATATCTATCTATATTCATACGGTCGCTATAAAATATTGTTAGTTAACAAATTAGGTAACAATTAACTAGATCTCACAACTTTTTGAGGTAGAAGAACGTTGCGAGACTTGTATTTTTTTTTATGTTACGTTTTTGATGGGATCTATTTTTTTTTATAGGTAGTAAGGAAACATTGTTAGTTTATGACACTGTACCTATCTAAGTTACTTATGGGGCATTCTACGCGCCAAATCGGACGGTTTCAAAAATTATTATTTTTGATTTTCTTAATTTTTGGTATTTTTTAGTACCTCTCAAAAGAGGCTTAGTGGTAAATTTTGAGATTTTTTTGATCACTTGTTCCAAAAATATCAAATTTTTATCTCAATTTATATTCGCAATATTTTTTATTGCAAATTAGCTAGCCACAGCAGTGCGTGGCCGAGTAGCAAGTAAGTTATATTAGTACAATTCAGGTGTAATGATTTCATACGGCAACTAGCGGTGAACACCATCAATTATTCATTTCAGTTTATTTATTTCTTTAAATAGTCAAATGATCCGATCACAAAGTCTGACGAAATTTCAGGTTATGTAGCTGATATTAAAAAAAAATATCATAAAAACACATAGTTACGAACTAAAAATAAAAATTTTATGTATCACAAATAAACATTTACGGATTTCCTGTGTTTAAAAAGCTTGAGTTATCGATAACTAGTACCTAATAATTTATACAATACCTTATCGACAATATAATATTTTGTATTTACATTTATAACACACCGGAAACCATATACCTACCTACCAAAATAAGCGAACACCAAGGTTTTGTCGATAAGAAACCAGTTCTTAAATAGTTACCAATTAATTTTGAATTTATGTGTAATTTATCGTCAAGTTGTTTAACTCAACGCGAATGTAATTACAAAAAATTTGTAAAGGGTTGAAATGCGGAAAATGACCGAATAAATCTTAGCAATATCAAATAGCGGGAACACCGGGGTGGTTTTTAGTCCGTAAGAGTCCGACAGACCTTTTCACCTCCCCAAGGGCGGAGGACACCCATGAGGATCTTCCCCCCGTCACCAAAAAAAAAGGTAGAGTGGTTAGTCGAAGGTGAAGTACGAATACCAAGTGTAAAGTGTAAGTATTTTTTTAAGTTTTTGCGTTTTGAATATTAAACCACTACTTGTAAGTTTAGTGAAATCTACCAGGCCTATTTTTAACCCCCGACGCAAAAAGAGGGGTGTTATAAGTTTGACGTGTCTGTTTGTTTGTGTGTCTGTCTGTGGCATCGTAGCTCTTGAACGGATGAACCGATTGGTGACTTGATCGAGAGTGTTCTTAGATATAATTCAATAAAATCTGTTGAGCCGTTCGAAGATCATCAGCTTTTTTGTAATCGTTGAAGGGATTTTCGAGTCGGGGTTATTTAACATTTTTATGATTATTAGTTGCAACAGCATGAATTAAATATAATTGTGGAAAGATCTCCTTACAAAACTTACTTGTAATTTTTGGCATTAGGTACACGTCTCTATATCAGATAGGTTGCAGGCATAACATGGAGTAGAGTGGCCAGGGAGACACCAGAATGGAGCAGGTTGGAGGAGGCCTTTGCCAACTGGCCAACGGACTTACAGAAAGGAAAGAAGCACCAAATACACGATTAATTTTAATTATGTAAAAAATAATATATATAAAACAGTGCAGCAATGTGAGAAACATAATTGTATCTATTAAAGGCTTTATTATTACGCGTCTCTATACCCGAATACCTACTACACTATTATAGAATTAAAGCATAAGTAATATTATTCTTATCTATATATTAAAACGTGAAGCGAAGACTTTGGATCCCTTTTTACGAAAATTGAGCGGACGGAGGAGTATGAAATTTCGCACACTTATAGTTTATACAGAGAAGAAGTGACGAATGCTAACATTTTTGAACAATATTTGCTACAACGTTAAAAAAAAATGCAAAAACGGGTACATACAGCTATAAGTGTCCAGTATATATTTTGGCCTGTCATGGTATAAAAGTCTATACAATGACAGGTCAAGTAATATTGGCCAATGAAATAAACCATGGTCGAAATTCGACCACCACGCCATCTCTAGTTAAAATAAATACATTATTACATAATTTTCAACTTGTCAAGAATTTAAAAGATTTCCAGAACTTAGGTGTGTCACTCCATTCTCACTTAAAGTCTCGTGGCCAAGTGGTAACCGAGTAGGTTTTAGGATGGGTGACCATTCTTAACACATTGAGACCCCTCCGTGCCTCGAAGAGCACGTTAAGCCGTCGGTCCCGGTTGCCATATGAAGATCTGTGGCATTCGTTACGGGTAGTTGGCACCCTAAAAGGTCCGCAATCCTCTGGTCTAACTACAGAACTTCGATATCGCTCGACTTGATTTGTGGAGGTCTGATGGCAGTCGCTTCACGTAAAATATTGAAGGTCAGTCATATCGTAGTTAGACTGAAAGCCGATTCCAACTTAGTTGGGAAAAGGCGCGGAGGAGGAGCTGTGTGACTCCTACTCTACTCCTACCCCTTCGTCAGTTAGGAGTTATTGGCACTTCGCCTTCGTAGTAATATTATAACCAAATATCACAAAAACACTGCAAAAAAGTATTTATTTATTTTTAACTGTAGGTGTTATAGTTCATCGGTTCTTGATTCAAGTGCAAATTTTCACGTTAATCGGACATTTTGAAGTTTAACACTACGTTGAAAGATTCCAGTAAGTTTAGATAAAGGCCAACCTTATTTAAAACGTGTAAAAATAACTTCAAAATATGTCTCCCAATCCCATATCAAGCGACATCAGATCGCAACTCGTAAAATAAAGTCGATTGAAATGGAAGGCTTGATAATCCGCAGTCGTAACCAATTTCATCACGACAAATATCACTTTCCGATATCATTCCACCCTTCCACAATGGCCAAATGCTACGATCAAATTTATTCAAATTGTGTCTTGTCGCGACCGCACACTGTCATACTTGCTTTATACAAAAAACAACCTAAAAACAACTTTATCGTTCAAACTTAGAATAGAAAATTGAACGCAAATAAGGTTACCAATTTCGAACATTGCAATATATGGATAGATATTCTTATTCCACTCAAAATAACATACGTTTCTTTTTAGCAGAGGTTCACTAGTTCCTTTTAGTACTTGCCAAGAGACTATAAGATCAAACTTTAAGACTTAAGGTATATTTTTGAATGGGTGAACAGTGTAGTGCATGTAATATGTACAAGAAAGCGAATAGAAACGTCTGCAGTCTGTATCAACGCGTTAGAAGCCAACCAACCGTCAACGTGATTACTTGATACATTTTTTTCTTATTCTTATATATTTTGAAGGAACCTTTGTTAAGTTTTCAGCAGTCGTGCAGTCTCTCTAATTACGTATCGATTTTTAAGAGACAAGATTAAAAAAATAACTATATAACCCATTAACTAAATTGACCGTTGGAGCTCTGGATTATAGGGTTCTGGTACCTTGTGATAGTGATGGTGATAGCTACGTATAGGTTTTTGAAGCTGAGTGATCTATGGAACTCCTATTGATTAACCAGATATCATACTATCACTTAACATACACTAAACAAGTTATAAATATATCAAATATAAAAAATTAAATACACAACTGCCATGTCAAAAAACTACGTGCCATACAGAATATTCGTGCATTTCAATAATATTAAAAAAATTATAGTCGGTCTCACTCGAGATGATCGAATTGTAAAATTCTTTTAGTGTTGGACGACTTTGCGCTAGTCAGATAGTAAATAAAAAACCAAGAGCTTAAAAAGTTGTAAATCAACATTAAGGCTGACTACATCAATTCAAAATAAAATACTTTAATTTTTTCATCACCTCACCATGGCTATTGGTGAAGTGGTATGTCGGAATCGAACCGACTAAAACCACATGGTGTTCTGTCACAAGTTAGTCTATCGCAAGGGACCCGAGTATACCCTAGGAAGAAAGTCCCCGAGAATACGTATATATTAATGTATTTCGTGTGTTTTAGAAAGGGCTTTAACTACTTATCATCATATTTTGTTTGTTTTAGATAAGGATTAACTTTTTCAGTTTATCAATGTAGCTGTGCACAAAAAAAAAACCGAATTTGTGTTCCAAAAACAAAAAGCCGCGCGACGCTTTTTAGCCCAGGTACAAACACGAATGCCGAGGCTTCTTCTGCTTTCGAACATATACATATTTATTATAATGAGACAAACTAATATTATGTTTTAATTTGGATCTAAGTTCTTTAATAGTTAAGCAATCACCGTCTAAAGTGTTAGAAAAAAAAATATCGGTTAGTCTCACCCTTCAGGAAATCAAATAATAATAATGACCATACTAGAAATAGGCAACACAACTTAAGTTGTTTTTGTTGTTTTTAGAGTTGACGACGTTTTTCGAGTTGAATTTAATAATTGAGGTGTGTTGTACTTTTTGTCGTCATACTTCTATTGGCGCGTTATGGAAAAATGATGAGAGTAAATTTTTACGATGCGAGCGCACACCGTCACCAAAAACCAACACCCTGAAGTTAGCTAGTCAACATTTTAGTTTTTCAAAAAAAGTTACCAACTTCACGATAGTGATAAAAATGGTTTTTACATATTACTTTGAGTACGTTTGTAGAATTTGAGGTTAGTTGACGGTATGTTACGGCGGTTAATTTGAGGTTAGTTGACGGTGTATTATTAATGATAATTTACTGTGATTATAATAGAAATGGTTTTTACATATTACTTTGAGTACGTTTGTAGAATTTGAGGTTAGTTGACGGTATGTATTATTTATTATGATATTTAAATAAACTTTATTTAACTAGATAAAAGTATAACTTCTTACTTACGTACTTTGATTATATACCTGTCTAGATGGAGTAACTCAAACAAATAGTGCACTGCAAACGGGATACAATTACGTACTACTGACACGTGTAGTTATTGTCAACAAATTGTCACCGTGTGCGTGTTTAGGGATGCTTGCTCTAAATTATTTATTTACCTTCTTTTTTATTTTAGTAAGGAGATGAATGGTAAATAAAATAATGATTTAAAGAAAAATAATTTATTACAAAACATATTAATTAACAAAAACGTAATAAAAAATAAACGTCGTAGGACTGCACGTCAGAAGTGAAAACATACACACATATATATATATAAATATACACACACGCGTCTATGTCATCATGACAATGTATGTCATCTGAGCGTGACGGTCACGCGAGTTCAGTGCTTTTCCCCATACCGAAAGTACCCAACGGTCCTATAGGATTTTTCACTTCAAATAAAAAGTGTTTTTAAATATAGAGGTGTGTTAATGTTCTTCATCTGTTAGAAACGAAAAATGACAGGCCTAATTCAAATTACAAAGGTACCAATGTAAAGTGAAAATAAGTGATTAAAAAATTAAAGAATTTGTAGCGACTTCCACATACAGCAAAAACATACTCCAACAACTTCTAGCGAAGACGAGCTGCATCGCGCTATGAGAGGTTCTCGCGCCGTTTTGTATATGTATATACAACTTCCCAACATGGAGGATCCTCCCTTTGTGTTGGACACCCGTTCCTCCACAAATTCAATTAAATTCCGTCTCTTTGTGTCTCTCACCAAACACTGTAAAACATAAGATGAGATTAATAAACTTAATCAAAATTTTGGTAAAATAAACTGTGGTGTGGATTTTATGAATTTATAATTTTTTTTTAAAAAGCTATATATTTAAAATATCCCTCCACTTAGTTCCTTAATACTAAATCCACGTCGGGCATTTTTATGTAAGAAATAAATAGTAATAAGTTACCTACCTTGCTTGGTATGGATCCACTCTTCAGCCGTCGTAACCCCTTCTTTGTAAAATATAAATCATCAGCAGAAAAATGTTCAGAACATACTATAATTTCTTTCCATCGATTTGCCAGTACGGGATCCGTAGGAAATCTAAAACCCAAAAGATACTAAGAACCAAAAATCTAGATAAACTTTTTTAATAATATAAAACAGCAACAGCGACATCGTTTTACGATTACCCACAATTTTTGTAAAATTACCCCGTAATAAACTGACAACACCGGCTAATCTGTCATACATACAAATATTGAAATATTTATTCGTATTTTTTAAGAAAATAATGTAAATTAAAACAAAACTTACCGATGAAAAGTAATCTTAGTGTTATCACAAGTTTTTCCAGGATAGTTTCGACACAATTTAATAGCACAAACCGGCATAATTAATTATTTTTCATAAGCTCACCGCCGATAACAGTTCCAAATGACAATGATGTCTATGACACTAGACTCTACGAAATATAGTCGTCTTTTTTGGCGCCGTTCTGTGCGGCCGAATATGTCATCTAGACATGTATATAATCAAAGTGTACGTACATAAGTACACACACACTTTTTTTTAAATTTAGAAACAATTCCAATCTCAAAAGTTCCAAAATAACAAATGAAAGTTTTATTTAGAATGTTTTAAACGCATAGAAGAATGTTGTATTATTTTTAAAAAGACAATTATTTAAATACGGATCGTTGATCTGTTTTCGACCAAGTTTGCATTGACTGCATATCTTCAGAGTTGCAAATGAGCTCACTAAGTAAGTATTATCTATTCTGTGTCTCCAATACAAAACCAGCATCTATAGTACAGGTCGCACAAAACCCTAATGGCTCCGTAAGCCTCGATTCATCTAACAGATCATATTAGCCTATTGTCGACCGTCACACAAACGAGCATTGGCAACACAAGAGTGCCATTATGTAAATAGGAAGATTACGAACGTCTCGGAACTGGATATTATAATGGGCTCCGAGGCTGCCTGATGCGATTGGACCGGTGTAAGGGCGCGTAACTCAATACGCAACTTGGACGCCCCCAGTGACGATAGAGATGGGGTACCGTATCGATGACATATCCGAGTATCGATTGTTTAAAATTAGGTACCATACATTTTAGTATTTTTATCCTGCCAGTACAATGACATCAATTTAGAGCTAGCAGACGATTTTTTTTCAAGTAACAGTGGAGATTTTGGTTTTAAAATGTTAAGATATTTATTTTTTTAAATATCTGAAAATATTTTCCTTAATACATTCATTACCCTACCCAATCTTTTTTACCATTACCCATTCTTTTCAAAGACGTTTTTCGTTTAAATTTTCCTACAACTTTTTTCGTTCACATTTTCCTAGAAAGGCAGCACAAAAAACTTGCATTCAGGACTACAATTTACAAGGTGTCTTATTTTTATAATTATTAGAATACGAAATTCAAATATTTTTTCAAAGTAGTAATTTTAATACAGTTAAGAATTAATCTTAATTGAATTACGATTCTTTACTGATTCACGTAACTTCCTGATATCAACCGTCGGGCCGCGGTCCAGCAGATATGATCGCAAAACCTGGTCGAAAGATCCTCCTTTTGTATCTGAGGGGCATTGCACCCTTTCTTCTACATACGAGTAGATCAACAACACTTGTCATGACATATCACTCTCTTGATACCTCAAACATCGATAATATTACTCCCCATCCCTAACTATCTTGGAACTCCCGAAAACTCTAAACGGATTCGACGTCTCAACTAAGCGACAGTTTTAAAGTATCCCCCCTAACTCAATTCTGATGCTTCGAACTCTTTATGTAAATTCTACCAAGTTCAGTTTGCGGACGACAACAATTGGTGCTGCATAGAACTTACTGATGTTGGAGAGAATGTTGGCTGCAAATGAATGTTGCGATGTACTGGTGTCGTGACAGGTTTCCTAATGTTCTGTTTGTTTGTGTATTGCATGTATGGTTGAAGTTATTGAAGTCTGTTTCATTTTAACAGGTAATCAAATAGGTATAGCCTGATGCCCGAATTCTAGAATGCTGTAAGCATATATGATTCAATCAATGAATATCGCTTTATGTTAGATTAGATCTTCACAAAAGTATGTTAAAAGTTGATGATATGCAAAAAAAGATCGTGTGATTTCATTTAACTGTAGTATTACCAAACGTATTACTAGCTGTGTAAAACTCGAACTTCTATCACTGTTGTTATTAGAAATATTTCAAAATATCTATTAATTAATGGAGAAAAAGAAGAAAGTTTTAGAAGAGACTAATACTATAATCGGTACATTATAGTATATTATTGGTGGGAATATGAGTTAAATAAATCTCATACCAAATAAAGACTATTTCGTTTTTTAGTTTTGTATGTGTATGTACTACAAGAAATTAATTTTTTATCGCGATAAAATAAAGTTGTTCAGCTAAAAACTGCAATAGGCCGATTGATTGAATTCTTAAAGACGTTGCGTTCTTAAAGACGTTGACACATAAGTACATTAGATGTATAATAGGCAAAGACCAAACCGTTAAGCACCAGACACCAAATCTGGATCTGACGATGGTATCTGAGGGGTAACGAGGGAAACCCTTAGAAAGTAAGAGCACATGTAGTATTTTTTTTGAGATACAAAAAATTGGACACACCTTCGACGAAGGTGATGGTGGTGGTACGTGATATGAATAATTTAATGAATGACTGTTACATGAAACTGTTCAATCATTAGTAAATATAAAGTGGGAATTATTATAATGGTAACATTCATAATGTACGATACCTTCTTGACTTATCCGATATTTTGATCGAATTATACCAAATGTAGGCATGGACCAGATTAAAACAGTCCCGATTTTTCCCTATGACGCGAACGATTAGAATCAATTAAAGTCATTGAATTAAAAGTAGAATTTAACTTCAACCAAGAAACAATATGAGAGAATGATGTAGACTCGTATTTTTATAAATTATAAGTTTTATTAAGTACGGGTTGTGTCTTAAAAATATTCTGTTGAGACTCGGGAACATACCTAATAGAGTCTTTGACTTCTTTACCTCGAAGATTTGATTTAGCCACCCCACAATACGCATCTCACTTACATCAATTTAATCGTTCAAATTGAAATTCAAACGGCACACGAAGAATCAATTACAGTGAGGGGGAGTGCCGGAGTAGGAGGCATTCAAATACCTCCCCGTTGATAGAAATGTTCTTAAAGAATGTGCGTGTGATGTTATGTGAGCCAATATGTATGGACGTGAACGATGTTTAAAGGAACTATGAAAGCCTTAAAGTCTAGAAGTGTTTTCGGAATTCCTCATTGAGGATGAACAATGTAATATTTTTCTGATGTTGTATGCATTTAACCGACTACCAATGGTAAACTGTCTCAGATGTAGGTTTACAGAATGTTACAGAAAGCTATGCTCATATTTTAGGGTCGTATATAAGCCCACGCAAGCAACGTAGCAATTTTAGTAAATTTCGTGTTTATAATACATTCATACATATTTTAATAAAACTAACTTTTGGTAGAAGACAGGGCATTGAATGAAATTATGGGATGGTAACAACAAGGATGTTGACAGAATGTCCGGATTTTTCTGAAAATATCTACATAGTAAAATAAAAAACAACATCATTGAAATTTACATGAAAATTCGTAATAAGTTGTTGAGAAATGTGCTCCTACGCCAGCAGATACATTTTCCGAAAGAATCAAAATTTTTTCAAGCTATTTCAACTATTTTCGGTTATACATACGATCTTAAAATTTTCTGTGATAAGATAAGTATCTATAAGTCTAAGATGTATCTACTAATATAAATATCAATCTTGATTTAGTGGCATTGATAATGTACGATGATAGATTTTTGTTTCCCCGACATTCGATAAAGACTGTAAAAAAACAGTTGGGGTTTTGGTACCGGGCTAGATGACACAGGCGCGATGATTACGTCCTCTTATATTACTGAGTTTCACCAATAGTTTAAGTTAAGATCAGTTTTTTCTATCTAGTATTTGACAGTATCTGTGCTAAGATGTTCAAAGAATACACAGCGAAGATGTTGGAGACTACGAGAGAGAGTCGAAAGAATTTAAAGTTATTAACAGTGAATCAAATAAGAGAAACCTCTCTTTTATAGTAGTTTATAAGTCAACAACTAAGTCAACCGACTTAGTTATTGACTTATAAACGGTTGCAACATTATTTTTCTTTTTTTTATGGTATAGGGGGTAAACGATTACCGCCGCCCATGGGTACCTGCAACTCAAGAGTCACAAGTTTGTCGCCAGCCTTTAAGGTGGGAGTAGGGGAAGGGGGAGAGGAGGGGAGAACGAAGGGTTAGGGCCTTTTTTTTTTTTTTTTTTTGTGCGTGTGGAAACCCCCTCGGGCCGTCACCCCACCGGGGTTTTCGGTGGGGCGGTGTGTCGGAATCGAACCGACTAAAACCACACGGTGTGCCGTACTGCGCCTTAAGTAGGAGGGATCCGGGAACTGCTTTATTAAGACATCCGGAACCCTCCTAGCGCCTGCCCGCAAAAGCGCGGGCACCACCTTCCGGTAAAATCCTCTCAATTAGGCGACGTCCAGGTACACGCGGACGCCGCCTCCTCGCGGGGGGCCACTACAGCGGGTGGAGGGGAAAACCCGTCCCGTCCACCCGCGGCCACACTCAGGGCGGCATGAGGCGCTGGTAAGCGCGCCTCCGCCGCCCGGTTCGCCGGCGGCGAATTAGGTCCGAGTGGAGGTCGTCCTCCCGGACCCTTTCCGCCGCCTCCTTCTGCGAGATGACTTCCTCACAGAAGGTCGCGACCGCGGTAAAATTCCTGTCGCTACCGGCCATGGAGCGTATGACGGCCGGTAGCGAGAGATCCCCTCCGATGACCGCAGTGAGGGCCCGACGCTGCGTCGCCCAGGCGGAGCAAACCGCCAGCGTGTGCTGAGCCGAGTCCTCACTGCAGTCGCAGTGGTGACAGGCGGGACTCAATTCCCTCCTAGCGACCGAGTGCAGGTACTTCCCGAAGCAGCCGTGCCCGGAAAGGACCTGCGTCAGTCGGAAGGAAAGGGTCCCGTGCTGCCGCCCTGCCCACTCGACGATGACCGGCTGGAGCGCCTCCACGGCGGCAAAGCCAGCACGTGGAGCCTCCAGCCGGGACGACCAACGAGCCATGGTGGCTCGGCGAGCGGCCTCACGCCATTCGCGTACCTCTTCGGGCGGGGGCCGACTGCCGCTTCCCGCCCGGAACTCAGCCGTTCGCCGATATACTTCGGCGAGCACTTCCGCCTCCAAATCCCACGGGGGAGTCCCGGCCAACGCGCACGCCGCCTCCGTCGACACGGTGCGGTATCCGCGTATGGCTCTGACCGCCATAACCCTCTGAGGGCGCCAGAGGCGCGCCCTATTTTGGGCGGTCAGAGCTCCCGCCCACACCGGTGCACCGTACAGTGCCATTGACCGGACAACCCCCGTGTACAGCCGTCTCGTAGCGACGCTGGGTCCACCCAAATTGGGCAAGAGTCGCCCAAGGGCGGACGCAGCGCCGACCAGCTTCGGAGCAAGCTGTCGGAAGTGCTCGTCGAAGAGCCACCTACCGTCGAGGATCAGGCCCAGATACCTTATGTGGGCCTGAACCGGTACGAGGACCGAGTTGACCACTATAGAGGCGCCAGGGGGTGGACCACGACGGGGCCCATGGAATAGAAGGGCCTCCGTCTTATCCAGAGCCACCCGTAAGCCCAGCGCCTCGATGCGCCCGACCACCAGAGAGACTCCCCTGGTGGCCAAGCGCGCCGCCTCCTGAAAGTTCACCCCCCGGGCTGTGACCAACGTGTCGTCGGCGTAACAAATTACGCCGAGCCCGGGGGGGAAGTCGCCTCGAAGGGCCCAGTCGTACCCCATGTTCCACAGGAGTGGTCCAAGGACAGACCCCTGCGGAACACCGCACGACATGGGCCGACGACTCAAGACTCCATCTCGGTCCTCGTACATGACGGTACGCTCCTCTAAATAGTCTGCCACTAGCCGCCTCAGGTACCCTGGCACTCCGTGATACTGGAGCGCTTCCCTGATGCAGCTGAATGGCAGACTATTGAACGCGTTGGCGATGTCCAACGACACCGCCAACAGCACGCCGCCACAGCTCACTACCTCTTCGGTCACGGCCCTCAGGCGCAACACAGCACCGACCGTCGAACGCCCTGCTCGAAAACCGAATTGGGCGTCCGACAAATCGGGGCCGACCTCGCCAAGGTGCCGGACGATGCGGGCAGAGAGGACCCTCTCAAACAATTTACCCGCCTCGTCCAGCAACACGATGGGCCTGTAGGCCGCGACCGAGTCGGTAGGCCGTCCCGGCTTCCTTAAAAGTACCAGCTTCCCGCTCTTCCAGCAGTCAGGGAAGCGTCCGGACGCCAAACTAGTGTCGAACACCTCCCTGAGGCGGTCGGACATGTGGTCGAGGGCTAGGGCCAACACTCGGGCAGGGATCCCGTCTGGCCCGGGGGCGGTGTTCTTGGAACGGATCCGTAGAACAGCCGCCCCTACCTCCGCCTCCGTGACGGGCGGAACACCATCATCCTCGTCCTCCCCGTCGTCTCCGGCCAAGGGGGCCATCGACGGGGGTACGTGCTCCACCCGTTGCGGGAAAAGGCCCTCAACCACTTCCTGCAGGAAGCTGGGCTGGAGAGTCTCCGTAAGGGGGGGGCCCGACGCGCGGAGCTTTTGTTGCGCCGCGCGATATGGGCGACCCCAGGGGTCACGATCGAGACCCTCCAGCATCTCCTTTCTCTTTCCTTCTTTGGCACGGCTAATGGCCAGCTTCAGAGTTTCCCGCGCCTCTCGGTACTCCTCATGAAGCTGGTCCTCTTCCCCCTCTTCGCGGTGACGCCGCCGGCTGCGAGTATAGGACCTCCGGGCACGAGTACAGGCCGCACGGAGGTCCGCCAACTCCTGGGACCACCAGTAGACCTCCTTCCTTGGAGGCCGACGACCTCGGACGCGGGGCATGGCCGCATCGCAAGTCTGCGTAATCGCATCGCGAAAGTGGTCTGCCCCCGTCATGTCTACCTCCTCAGTCAGAGGCCGCGGAGACAGCCAAGAGTAAATGATGGCTGCCTCCTCTAGTAGGTCCCTGTCCAACTTTGAAACAGCCCACCGCGGGAAGCGGGAAGAACGCCGCGCCGTGTGACCCCTTCTGGGGTCCTGGGTCCGGGAGAGCTCAAATCGGATATACAGGTGATCCGAGAGCGTCTCAACCTCTTCCAGGACACACCAGTTCCTTACTCGTGCGGCGAGAGCAGGGGTAGCGAACGAAAGGTCCACTATCGACCCCCCCTGCTGTCGCACGCACGTGTTGGTGGAGCCTCTGTTTAGGAGACAGAGGCCCACCGATGCCGCCCACTCCTCTACGGCATCGCCCCGTGCATCCGTCCTGGGGGAACCCCACGCAATGGACTTTGCGTTGAAGTCCCCCAGCACCAGTACGTGCCCAGACGCTAGTCGCCGCATCGAGGTCTCCAAGTTGTTGAGGAAAACCTCGAAATCGCTCAGACTCCGGTTGGGGGAGAAGTAGACACCATAAATGGTGATCCCCCCCCATACGGCAGCAACATATCCATTACCCTTGTCTCTTAGCGACAAGGGCGGGGAATGAGCCGCCGTGGAGCCAACGACTGCCACGGAGCCGTCCCGGTCACCCAGCCAATTTGGCCGGGGAGGAACGTAATAGGGTTCCGCGGCTACGGCTACACCAATCGACCACTCCGCCATGGTTTGCAGGAAAAGATCCTGCGCACCGGCGCAGTGGTTTAGGTTCGTCTGGACAAGGAGGCTGGAGACTTGGTCCATTTATGAGATCGGCTCTACAGCCTCCTCCATGGGCGACGACGACGACGCACGGCTTACATCGGAGGCTGCCTGGGTCGATTGGCTAGCCCCCGATGTTTGCTTAGAAGTGCGGGGAGGCTTACAGACCCCCTGCCCCATCTGGTGATTGGCGGGCAGATTACCCGCCGCACACGCAGTGGGCAGTGAGGGGCGGCGGAACATTCCGCCGCCTTGTGCCCCGGTCTACCGCAGCGGAAGCAGAGTCCGCTACAGTCGAAACAGCTACCACACTTGATGCGGGTGTGCCCTGATGCCAAACATTTAAAGCACCTCATCGGTCTCGCATCCAAAATTGTTACCTTGGCATTTACGAAACCGACGAGTATCCTCCCGGCATCAGCTAGTATTTTGGCAGCAGCCACAGGGCAGCTGACCCACACCGCACCAAGACCTCCTTGACCGGGGCGGATGGTGCCGATCCTAATATTGTCCGAGGCGCAACCCGTTTTTTGCTGGATTGCCACCCGGATATCATCGACCAACACGGAGTCGTCCAGGCCCGATATGCGAATCTCCGCGCACTTGGTGGGCCTGGCAATCCGTATCCCATCCGTCTCTGAAAACATTCCCCGCAGCTTTTCGGCGAAGATGTCTGCCGTCTTCGCGCCCTCGGCCCCCGGGAATTCGAGGACTCGAGCCCCCGTCTGGGCGAGGCGTAACCGAACGCCTACACTCCCAAATTCAGAAGCGAGGTTATCTCGGGCCTTCTT
The DNA here is from genome assembly GCA_963859945.1 of Euplagia quadripunctaria. Classification (NCBI taxonomy): domain Eukaryota; kingdom Metazoa; phylum Arthropoda; class Insecta; order Lepidoptera; family Erebidae; genus Euplagia; species Euplagia quadripunctaria. Next base: position 21,447,553 of record OY982563.1, on the reverse strand, counting down.
GAAGACGGCAGCGTAAGAAAGACCGCCATCAGCCGCTCCCGGCAGCACCGTAACGACTACGGCCGCCGTTTTCGGCGGTTGAAGCTTCCGAGTCTTTTTTGACGTCCTTGTTTCAGTCCCTCCTGCCGGTGCTTGTGGTGCGGCATTCTTCTTGTTGCCCTTCTTCCTCTTCCTGCGGGACTTTTTGCCTCCGTCAGCTATCTGCCAACCGTTGTTGGAGGGGGCAGACGTCGAGGGACCAGGTGCAGACTCAGCACCAGAAGGAGCGTTTACAGTGCTCGTATTTCTAGGCGCTGGTGAGGGGAGTGGAGGGGATTCCCTCGCCACTTTTGCAGCGGCCTTGGACGGGCGCGCTGTCTTCGACGCGACTGCAGGTGCAGGCACTGGTGCAGACGTCGCGGCCGCATATGAGACCACGACTCGGCCACCCTCAACAGGAAGTGGCGTCGGGACTGCAGTGGTCTTGCCTTTGGCCGCTGCGAGCGGCGGTCGAACTATGGGTGCTGGGGGCAGCCTTGCCTCAAGTCCCGCCAGGCGCCCGTCCATCATTCGCCACACTGCATCTATAATTTGACGCAAGTGGGCGATTTGATGTCAGAAACAGGGGAGGGGGAGGTGGACGGAGCAGGTTGCTGCTCAACAGAGTTCGACTGCTCAGGGCAATCTGAGCGCACCCCTGCCCGAAACTGGGCAAACTGAGCACTCAGCTCTGCAACCTGCTCCGTCAAGCGTACATTTGCCGCCGTAAGGCGGTCGTTCGCCTCTTGGAGGCGCGCCACGTCAGCAATGAGGGTCTCAACGACCCCAGAAACGGCAGAGGAGGAGTCCTTAAGGGCCCTAACAAAGGGACCCTTAAGGTTGGTTGATTTGGTGGCCACTTTGTGAATGATGGCCACCGCCGCGTTCGTCCGTTCCTGCATGGACACCGGTGTTTGGGGGACAGAACCCCCTTCCACCGGTGTACGGATCTTCTTCAGGAGATCCGCGATCTCCTCCTCAGCAACAACCTCGCCCTCCATGCGAGCTCGCGCAATCGCTTCCGCCTTAGAAAATACGGAGCCTGCCGGAGCTGAGATCGGCGTACGCGATCTCGATCTCCCTCTTAGGCTGGTAGCAACTTTGGGGGGGAGCATCACCTGGGACGTGTCGGCATCCTCGTCCATGGAGCGTCCGCGTTTACGACTGTCATTGCCGCGAACCTCCACTTCCATCGCCTCTGTGTTGTCTGCAGTTGTATCGGTATTTCCGTCTGATGATACGACAGACCTGGAACGGAGACGTTCTGAGAATCTTCTGCTGCTCCCAGGAGTCGGATTGACTTCTGGGAGCGTCTCCGAGATAGGCGTCCTGATTAGCACCTCCTCGTCAATAGATGAGGTATCGTCCGCCTTCTCATTTTTCTTCTTCCTCGCACTCTTCTCCTTCTTTTTTTCTTCCATGATTTTAGTTTTAAGTATATTTTGAATTTCCATAATAGACCCACGAGATGGGGAGAACTAAAAGTCGACCCGGGCAGAGATCCCCAATACCCGGGCAAGCGAAGGTTTGTACCCAACCGAGGGGTCCGCAGGTGCCCCGGCTGGGAGTGCGCTTGCGACTGAACTACCCATCAGCCATGCATCCCCTGGTCACGCACCAGAACACGGGATTCGGGGTGATTTTTTAGAGAGGTTTTCTTCCTCGCAGTCCGGGCGGCTAAGCCAAGACCCTCGTCCCCGATCGGAGTCGCGAGACATGACCACAACTCCTTTCGGGATTACGATATGCCGACGGTGGCAAGGAAACTAAATCTTCCCATGCCTACTCGGTGGCAGTGTGAGTGCACACCGAGCCCGCCCTCTTTCTCCACTGAGAACAGCGGAGAAACTCCGACCCATGGAAGGGTCCCTCCTTCGTGATTTTTTACCGAGGTTTTCATCCTCACAGCTCCGAAGAGCGAAGAGCCAACAGAAAGATATGCTCTGTTGGGCCAAGCCTCAACCAAGTGGCCGAAGAAAGATGGCCTCCTCTTCATGCTAGAATATTAGCCGTTGGCGATGACGCCGTCCTCAAAAACTGAGGAAGAAAGGCAGCGTTATCGCCAACGTTTCCAGGGTGCACCACGTGGAGGTTTTCTAGACAGCACCCCGAAGGGTTAGGGCCTACGGTAACCACACTCACTCGGTGAAAGCAATGCAATCATTGCTTCACTTCCGGTTTTCTGTGAGGCCGTGGTATCACTCCGGTCGAGCCGGCCCATACGTGCCGAAGAATGGTTCTCCCACGAAAAATTATGTGTGTCATTTGCTCTTGGAGAACTATACCCGCCTCTCTAAAAACTTTAGCAATTCATTTGCTAGGAGTTAGGGAAGAGGATATAAGTAGGTAGTGTGGATATACACCGCAGCTGGATGCTCTATATGATAAAGAGGCTTTATACCACCTGAAAATAGAAGTTATAATTTAAAAGACATTGTAGGTTTGAGCTCCCTCTATTATAAAGCTATCCTTTGTGTCTTCCATGCAGACCATGACTGGCGGTCTAAAGATACGCTTGAGAATTGCCAGTGCGCAACGCAGAACCAGTAGTTACAAGAAATATGCCCAGAACTTAAAAGTCCAGTGTTTTCAATTACATACCAATCCAACACTCCTCTCGTAGCTACGTATTTGATTTGAATTGAGACAAAGAAGTACCACAGTACTTTCTCAATGGAATAGATACAAAGAAAGCATTTATTTATGGTTTCCTGATGAAATCCCGCTTGAATCAGGAGCATTTCAAAGGGTAAACTGCCAAAACTGCCTGTGCCCTATCGCGATCGTAATAAAAGTGCTCTTGTGTTGCATGAGTTGCATCAAATGTTCCGTAAAGTGCCATTCTATTATCTAATATTATTTTCTGACTATAACTTCAACTAAGTTTCAGAAATGCTATAGATATTTTTCTGGTTACAAAGGTATGTTTGCCTCGTTGACCCCGTGGCCTAAGACAGCGTTTGTTTGCGAGCGATCTCGTGGTTCTTGGTTTCATACCCAGGAATTATTACTTTAATTACAATATCAAATGAAATTATTATATCAAATGCAAAATAAAAGAAACTAACTGGCGCAAGATAATTTAGCCAAATGCTTTTTGAATATGGAATACTGATTTTGTTTTCAAGCTAGTTTGCACTTAATTACGTAGCAGCGAGAGTCGCTATTTATTTTAGTGTATTTTATAAGTGAACCTTCTGTACTATATTATTTGATTAATGTCCTAAAAGATGACTCAATATACATAACAGTAATATAACACACTAAGAATTTAAAAAAAAATTGGCAGTCATGGTCATGGGACAGGCGGCAGAAGTGAAAACTTAAACGAAACGACGAACTTACATCGTCACATTAGCAGGTTGGTGACATTAATTAATAAGGAGCTGACATAACTTAATATTTAGATTAGCGCCCTCTAGTGGATTTATACAATTATGTATTATTAGCGTGACGGCCACGAGTTCAGTGCTTTTCTCCATAGCAAAAGTGCACAGACGTGCCTAAAGAAGTTTCCACTTCAAAAATATTGATGATCCCATGCTGTGTAATCACACTCAATAACCCTTTCTGTGCCTACCCTACAGTAGCAATATCTTAATAATCAACCCTACGATTCTTTATACCTTAATAATATCGAGATGAGAATAAATTTTATGTCTCTATCACTTAGTGACTTATTGCTTGTCGTAAATAATGCCAAGGTTTACTTTGTCATATTTACGATAACATAAAAATGTATGACAGTTACGCCACTTTACTGTGGTAATCACTTTTCATATGCTCGGAGTTTTTACATGATTGTATATTTATGTGACATTGATAAATATCATGCAAAAATACTAACTTTCGTAATCGTAATAAATATGGTATTGTATTAACGGAAAACCTTAAACTAGTGTGTTCAAAATCATTGTGAATGGATAATTATGTAATAATACAGTAATTTCTTATAGAAATTGTAAAGAAATGGGCATATGACTTCTTCAGGACTAGGATTAGGATCCTATTACTAGGCAAGGTAATTACCTAGGTATAATTATACCTATCAGACCACGGAACATTGATGTTGGAATTTTGTATACCTACAGAGCAATAAATAATCCTTCCTTTGACCCTGCGCAATTTTTTCACAACTCCTTGTAACAAAATTACGCAGGGTCTACGGAATTTACTATGAAGTTAGATTTAGTTTTTATGGTAGTTAAGTTTCTCTTCCCTAGATGGCGCTAAGTTATCGAAATGTGTCGATACTTGGCAATTATATATTCCTAGTTATGCAAAAAAACGGTCACTTCTCAGCTCATTTCAGTTATATAATTATGTTACAGGAATTAGCGCCATCAATACATACCTTACATGCCTTTGATTTTTTGACTCTTCGACTAGGTTTCACTGGCCACAGACTCCGTCGTTGAATCCGTAAAAGTAGGTTCCTTAATTCACCAGTATATTCCCGATATTTTTTATATTTTTATTTTTTCATATAGGTACCGTCACATACTATAGTTACAACAAAGAAATCTGAAAATTAATAAGGAGACAATAATGCGATAAGGCATAGAAAGTTCTGACTAACTGCCCTAACCAGGTAAGCATTTGTCGTCGCCACATCAAAAACTCTTATTTATTTTATTAAAATTAGGGACAAACTATAATAGATGATAACACAGTTTACTATTTAATAAGAATAAGTTAATTAACACTATTTTGACTGGTTATACCGGTAACGCAATGGTATTGGTCGATTGATAAATACTTATTAATGAATAGTGGGGTTATAAAAAGGGTAGCAATGAGTTCAGAACATTGTCTTGAGTGCGAAGAGTGGTACGAACAACTTGGCAGTTACTGTAGTTAGTGATTTTCATATTTTATATCAGTGGTTGTGAGAATGTTTCTTACACATTTCAACTCTACAAATAACCAGGACTACTTCTATGGTGTTGTATTATTGCTCGTGAGAGTGACCAAAGTTCTATTCAGAGTTAAGCAACTTGCGAAGAATACCTCTGGTCGTGGTGTTTATAACCACCGCAACCACTTAACTTTAGCAGTTCAGCTGTTTTGCCAGTGTTAGGATAAAAAACTGATTCCAAACGTATTATTTCACTTGGTAAGACCAAACATGAATGCAAATTCGTCGCTAGTTATCCTATAAACGGTTTAAAGTAACTTTATAAAATATTTTATATTCTGTAACTTCATAACTAGACATTTCAAACATGAACAAATATCATCAAATGATTTCGAACTCATCCACGTCACTTTAATTCCATCTAAAAACCTCATGAACCCGTTCTATCATAAAACTATCAATAAAAAAACACTCAGTACATACTCTCAGAGTAGGTACACTCACAGAATCAAGGTGCGCGAAAAAAATAAGTATAAGCCAAAGAGACTTTTCAGACTAGCGACTTGAGAGCGTGTTTGCCAAGGGACGCGCTATTATGACAAGCAATAGCGATTACGATCATCCTGAAAAAAAAGTGGCTTGCTATAGATTCCTAAGATACGAAACTAGAAATTAATACAGTATTCAAGAGAGTACTTAATTGTTATTTCTAATTAATATTTTAATGATAATGAATAGTCTACAAGATTTTATTTAAGTACTTATTTCTTTTTCTTATTTCATAATGCAGTTGCTATTGATGAAAGTGTTTTGACTTGATAATTGAGATATGATGATAATAAATGGTGAAATAATGAAGTGGAGTGATACGTGTATGCGTGTGTGTATGTGTGTGTGTGTGTGTGTGTGTGTGTGTGTGTATGTGTGTATGTGCGTGTGCGAATAGTGGTTTTGTGTGGTATGTATTATATAATGGTGGTGCGTCTGTGCTCGCTTGGTAAGGGTAGGAGACTATGGGTTCTAAGAGTAGATTGGAGGACGAATAACTGTCCTACCGTTAAAACCTTGCATTTAGCATATAATTGTGACGTTGGGTGTCTATAAGGTTTCTTAGTCATGACTTTTAGGACTGCTCTCTGAGACCTCTCTGGTTTCAACATGTTCGTCTTAAATGCGCCACCCCAAACAGATGTACAATACTCCAGTATATCTATACTAGCACAGTGAGAAATAAACCATCTTTAAAGTGTTATGATCAGTCGATTCCCTGAGAGTCCTAAAGATAGGAATGCGAGCGTCACTTGTATTCTAACACAATGACATGATAACTTTGTGCGGGAACGCGACGTTCACGTTCGAATTCGCCAGTGTGGTAACTCTCTTAGTGGTCATCAGAGAATGTTTGAAGAGGGAACTTTTTACGATACAAGGCACGCATCAATATTTTATGCGACATTACGTGACGGCTATAGAAAATCAATCATTCTGTACCATACAGAGATATTTTATATTCAAATATTGTATTTTTTATCCATATTTTTTCTCGAGTAGATAGCAATGTGAGATAGAATTTGAATAGTGTGATGGGTAAATAGGATTCAAGTAAAATGCTAGTAGGTAGGTACCTACTACCATTTTACTTGAATCCAATTTACCAATTTACTTGAAGTAGGTACTCAATGAAACTCATATTGAAATAGGTCTTTTTAGAAAAGGTTCTTTTTTTATGGTATAGGGGCAAACGAGCAGATGGGTCACCTGATGGTAAATGACTACCGCCGCCCAAGAGTCACAAGTGTGTTGCCGGCCTTTAAAGTGGGAGTAGGGGAGTAGGGGAAGAGTGTAGAGGGTGGAGGGAAGGGAAGGGTTAACCTCACTCACTCGGTGAAAAGCAATGCAAGCATTACTTCACTGCCGGTTTTCTGTGAGACCGTGGTATCACTCCGGTCGAGCCGGCCCCTACGTGCCGAAGCATGGCTCTCCCACGATAGGCAATGTTCTATCAAAAAATAAATTATTTAGCAGCTTGTGAACCGTTGATAGTTCTGTATGAATCCTGCTTTTTGTGATTACTGTTATTTATTTTTATCTAACTCCGTTACTGAAAAATGTTAGTAAGTAGCTATCTGTGACTCCATAGCACGAAAATATATCAAACTTATTTATTTCTCTCAAAGGCAAGTTAAGCAAAGATAATTCACCAATTACCGTTGGTCTAATAACTCGGACTTTGATATTATTTAACACTTGGTTTACTGAGGAAACCTCACTAGGACACCTGCATACTAGAGATACTGCCCTAACTATGACCCAGCCCTACACTTAGTAGGAGCAGGCCCTAGCCCAAAAGTTGGACTGCTGTAAAATGAAGGCGAAATTTAACTTTATCTCTGTATAACGAACTTCTGTTCTGTTCTTCTGCTTTTGATTAATCGAAATTAGAGTTGTATCATGATTTTTTGTACAATTTTAGTGAAATCAATTTGTTTAAAAAAAATAGACAGTCATGGGACTGCCGACAGAAGTGAAAACTTAAACGAAACGACGAACTTAAAACGTCACATTAGCAGGTTGGTGACATTAATTAAAAAGGAGCTGACAGAACTCAATGTTTAGATTACCGCCCTCTAATGGATCTATATTATGTTTTATTAGCAGCACCCAGCGGTTTCACCAGCGTAAGTCCCGATCCTGTGGGAATATCGGAATAAAAAGTAGCCTATATGTTAATCCAGGTCTCCAGCTATCTACATACCAAGTTTCATCGCAATCGGTTCAGGGGTTTTTGCGTGAATTTTTATCCCGATATTCTCCCGGGATCGGGACTTACGCGGGTGAAACCGCGGGGCGCTGCTAGTATTCATATAAAGTGAAAGTGAAATCAGGAGAAGACTTGGGTGTGACAAGTTCTTTGCTTTCTTCTGCAAAGTTCTAAGTAACCAATCATGACGGACCAGTTCAGATGGCCCATTTTAATCCAAACAATAATTCGATAAGCTACTGACGTCATATCTTAATGTACAGAACAAACGTTCAACGTTTAATACGATAGAGGTAATTATCGGGTGCAAATTGTGACGGAGAGCGTTCGCTCAGCCGTTTGAGCAGTTATCTAGAATAATTGATTCACAGTCTCCCACGGGATCACGTATTGCTGCTACACATGCCATGCTGATTTCAGTAAAATTTTTCTGTCAGTGTGTATTATCGTGACAGGACTGACAGGTATTTTTACACGCTTTATATTAGCTTCACTTGTATGTTTGTTTGTTTGTAACCGACTCCTTAGGGCGTGATTTTAACCCACTTTAAACGCCCAGATTTCATTCAAATTTTGCACACCTGTCAGAGACCAATGACAATACAATAATTCGATTAAAATTTTTCTATTAGTAGTTTTTTTTAGTTGGATTTTCTATAAAAGCGTGTTTTTTTAGTTTTTTTAAACTATCATATTATTCTTTTTTTATCATAGTTTGACACTGAGATAATATTCAGTAATTTCGTGTAAAAACTTTAAAAATTAGATATTTAAAAGTTTATTTTGTTGATATAGTAATAAACTAATTAAAATAAAACCATTTCAAAAGTTTCAATAAATATATTAAGTCAAATTGCATAACATAATTACACACAGAACCTTAGTGACGCATTGCTTGTAAAGATTAGGCAGGCGCTTCGCATTCGCTGACTTTATGAATTTAAAATCCTATTTGATAATCTTAAAGTAGCATACGCAGAGAGTGTGAATAAATAAAATGAACTGCTGAAGTTGCTTAGCAACAATACAGAGTATCGCAGGTTACAATAACGATTAGACAGATTATCTAAAAAACTAATAAGATATCGAAGTTTAAATACGAATCGTATTTAAAGTGCATAAAATGTAAACATTTAGTTTATAGTCACATTAATATCTATATACCTACTAAAATAGTATATATTAAGCTGACCTTTTAGGTAGATGTGGAATTATCATGTTGTAGCATTATTTAGGTAAATGGCTCCAGAAGCAAATACATCCAATAATAAACAGTTACGTTATATACACTAAAAATTAGTAAAAATAACAAAAATAAATATCTATATAACCTTTTTTGTTTCTAAACAGAATAAACTCCAGTACATTAACATCGCGTGTTCAACGCCATCTAGTGATTGTTAACGAAGATTTAGTGCGAGCGGGAGATTTGCACCGCACCCCGACAATTCACCAACATTGATTTGTTGCTGGCATCTGCTGTTTTTATTGCCAATTAAAATGCCATTACATTGAAAAAATAATTACTTATTGTTCTTGATGTGGGCTTCAGAAAAACTTTTGCATGGAGTCAGTCGCAAAGTTATACAGAGAATCCCTAAATAATGCTTCATGACACCGGTCGTACCGCAACTTCTTTTGTGTGCTTCTAAGTTCTTTGCCCTGTTAAGTACGAAAGGAAAACAGGGTATTTTTCTTGATATAAATTAGCGTACCTACGTCACTTTTTAAGTAGGCCATAAACGACTTCTATGCAAAAAAAAAACGCAGACATAATTATGTATTTGGTATTAATTTCAACTTGATGCGCCAAGCGGTTTCTGACGAAAATGGTCTTAACAGACAGACAGACTGACGGACAGATAGACAGACGGTTTTTTTTTTCTTTTGAGGAACGGAACCCTAAAAACACTGATTACTTAGTTGAAAAAACTACAATACACGTGACAGTAATACTTATACACCTATTAAGGTAACATCAAAAAGGCACTAGGTACCTAAGTACCTCATGGTCTGTTTGTGAATGAATTTTCTATTATTTTCTCGAAATGTTACCCAACTGTTTTCTATATTCATAACTCAAAAACACACACCCTATTATTACACCAGCTTAGTTAGGAATATAGAGGAAATAGAAAATTTGTTTTTATTTGTGTAGTAATCACACTTGTATGTATTGTTAAAAAATGATTGCTTTTACAACATTTTATAACTTACTAGCAACCCACCTCGGCTTCGCAAGGGTACAAATTATACACCTAAACCTTCCTCATGAATCACTCTGTCTGTTAGTGAATACCGCATCAAAATCCGTTCAGTAGTTTTTCAGCTTATCGCGAACAGATAGACAGACAGACAGACAGACAGACGCAGCGGGGGACTTTGTTTTATAATATGTAGTGATAGGTAATGCTTTACAAGCGAGAAATAGTGATGCCTGGACAATAAGAAGGTTGTTACATGTAATAAATAGACTGCGGTTTTTTAAACTTTCATCCTTTATTTTGACACTTCTTATTATCTGTTTTGGTTTGATTTCTTATTTCAAATTTTTATCTTACCATTCGTTGGAGATAACTTGTGCAATAAGTAAGAATGAGTAAAATAGACATATGGATATACTTATAGATAAATTTATTTATTGTCAATAAGTACCGTAAAAACCCTAGATGATTGTACGCTCCGCCTAACATAATATCCACTTCAATTTATACAACATAAAATTTCTAAGTAAATCGAAAGCAATTCTCTTAATGGCCGTCGACGTTTGGTCGCAAATAAAAATAAATTTACATCGTATCGAAGCGTATGTCGTGTCGCGGTCGTAGTACGACTCCTGTGGGTGTCGTCAAAATGTCGTATTGCCGATAATTATCGAACGGTTAGTGTGTTGACGAAGAAAGGTGTTTAGAGAACACGAGACGACTACGACATGGAACGGATAGAGCAGAGGGCACCTTTACTTTTATCTTGTCCGCTTCATTATCTGATACAAGATTAATGTCCTTGATTTCATAAAAAAATTAATTGTAATTTAACACGTGTAAATAGAGGAAAAGACAAATCTTTGAGTTGCCAAAAAAGCTATTTACAATTCATGTTGTATAATAATATGTAATTCCTTTATTTGAAGCGTCACATGAACTTAAAAAAGTTTTTTTAGTACATATATACTTTTTTGTACAAGTAAAGGTTTGATTATTAGGTGTTGTAAGATTTGATTCTCAAGTCAGTAAATTTAGCTGAAGTTACTGACTGTTCATTATCAGAACACGCCTGTGTTTAATTTATATTCGTTACTAACTAGTAACTGTAGCATAAGAATGTAATTGGAGTATCGCTTTTGAATTTTTTTTAGTTATGTCAATGTTTACAATTTCCAATTTTTTCTTACAAATCGATGAAAGCCGGCCGCACGCACAAAAAAGCATGACTCATTGTCACGTTCCGCCTAAGCCGAGCGTGCAAGCGAGAGCGCGGAACAAGCGATAGAGAGGCATGATCGACCTGAGCGTTCGGCTTGTGAGGCAGCTATCATGTTATAAAGTCTCACTCATCACTTTATAAGTCAATTAATCTGTATAATTTAAGCATAAAAATATTTGAATTAACGAGTGTAAATATATGTTAATTTATCGAAATAATTGTAATTTTCAATTAACTCCTCCTTTGTATTATACAAAATAATGTTAATTCAGTGATAATAATTCAATTCAAGTCATAAAAGTATGCAATTTTCCATCAATGTTTTCTTATGATGTTATCACATAAAATTATCGTCCATAAAGGGACTTTACAGACAACCAATTTTTTTCATTGATATTTCACGATTGGAACAATTTGTCTGTCACAACAATCAATTATACAATCACTTCTTATCTGTTGGTACAATTTCTATTCTCGTTGAATGACTTGACTTTTTTTGAAGTGAAAACTTCTTTAGGCACGTTTGTGCACTTTTGCTATAGGGAAAAAGCACTGAACTCTTGACCGTCACGCTAATAATACATATTATTATATACATCCACTAGGGGTCGCTAATCTAAACATTGAGTTTTGTCAGCTCCTTATTAATTAATGTCAGATGTCACCAACCTTCTAATGTGACCTTTTAAGTTCGTCGTTTCGTTTAAGTTTTCACTTCTGTCAGCCTATTTTTTTTTAAGTAATGCCTACCTATCAAGGCAATTTTAACAGACATATAGAACCCATAGGTGGCTTCTTCTAGGCGTTGTCTACAAGTCGTCTATAGAAAAGAGAGTCTCAAGAACCCATAGGCCTTAGTCGTAAATGTTCAGTTCACAGTATATTGCCCATAACATTTAACACCCGTTTGCATACACGTTGCACCGAAATGCATATTAAGTTATCAAAACAATTTTATGTTGGTACAAGTTTATTCGAAATAGAATTGCTATGTAGGTATAAAAACAGGTACTAGTCTGCTGGGTACTATAGAAAAAACAATTGCTTTATTTCTTGTTTATATGTATAGTGCTATAGTGTGTATTTAAATGTATTAAAGATCGCGTGGTGGCCGAATTTCGATCATGATTTATTTCCCAATATTACTTGACCTGTCATTGTATAGACTTTTGAACCATGACAGGTCAAAATATATACTGAACACTTATAGCTGTATGTACCCGTTTTTGCATTTTTTTTAACTTTGTAGCAAATATTGTTCAAAAATTTTAGCATTCGTCACTTCTTCTCTGTATAAACTATAAGTGTGTGAAATTTCAAAGTTTTCGTTTCACGTATTAATATATAGATAACAGGATATAATAATTGAAATGTGTGTGTACGATCGTGATGATTGTCGCAATTATTTAATGATAATCGTAGTTCAGTAAAACAAAAAAGAAATATTTCATCATCAGACCATTCTTATTAAACCCAATCTGTTGGACCCGTCAAAACAAATCATATGAGCCCAAACTCGAGTGGTTTACTAATAGTCACTAAAGAGTTCTTCTATCAACCTCCTAGCTCAATCATCAGATCAGCTCGAAGATGCCAAATTGTAGTATAAACATAAACATTAACAATTTATTTCATAAACAGTGCACATATTTACAAAAATAGGGAGTCTCCTTTTAAGTAAAAGAATACCTGTGCCAAGAGACTCCAACTTTTACAGTGTCATGGTTGTGTGTTTTGAAATAAATAAACTAACAAACATAATACTGCTACTAATCCTGAATATAATAATAAGTTATATTTGTTGACATACCTTGGTTTAGATTTAGATTTACATTTAAAGTAAATACCCTTCATCAGTACCCTCTTATCAATTATTATATTTATAAAATTATACTATCAGTCCACTCAGAACCAGTCACACAAAACGCTTTAGAAGCAATTCGACCTCTGTATAGTCGTCCGAACTACACAAAGTTTCATTTCGGTACGACAATTAGAAATAGGTTAAAATCGATTTCCAAGTTTTGTTTACATAGTTACAAATTAAGCTAATTAAAGCGTGTTAAAAACATATAATTTTCCTTTAGTCTTTCCTAAAAAACTGGCTCTCCCATTTCTTCTGCCATTTCTTATGCCATTTTAATTTCTTTCTTTATTTTCATGGCTCGACGACTACCGAGCAAAAAACTCTACATATTACAAAATAATCGCTTCGTCAAAGGCATGCACACAAGAAAAACTTTTTAACGTCCACATCCTGTTTTCTGTCACTTTGGCTAGGTAATCTGTTAATCTATTTGGGGGATACCCCCTTTCAAGTCCAAAGTCGAAAGTAGAAAATCATCAATAACAGTTCTTTCCACGGCTCATACGTGATACTAAATTCATATAGGAAGGTATTTTTACAAATAACATGATTAATTAAAGATATACGGTTTCATACACGTGTGTATTTCGGAGATGCCCGAATATTTCAGACCCAACAGGGATCCTTTAGCAAGGTGTGAATCAACCATCCGCGTCGTTGTCAGGCGTCGCGCCTAGTTCCAAACACTGACGCAGCAGGAATGCTAAATATGAATATCACTCACGAAATTTTTATTCTAAAATTACATGATGGTAACAATTTTCTTTACAGTCACTTATTTTAGCATGTAACCCTAGAAGAACAAGGTCTTCGTAAATAGGGCCTACCCTATTTACGAAGACCACATACAACAACATATGGCAACAATACATACATAGGCTAGTACCTATACTAGCCTATGTATGTATTGTTGCCACTAGTCGGAGCAATGGACTATAAAGCAACAGTGCGCTACAAAAGACTTGAAATGGTCGAGGTGGCACTGGATTCTTAAAACAATAATAATAATGTATGCTTTGATTAATGTATGTATTGTTCTATGTCTAGTCTATGGTATTTTCTTCATTAAATAGTTTAGGAACGTGCCGGCGGCGATGGTATAAAGACCTAGCTTATATAAAAATAATATCCATATTGATACAGGTGTTTTTGCTGGTAAATAGAGGTACATTTCACACCGCTTTAGTAGTCAAAATATGACAAGTAATAATTAAACCATATCAATATGGCACGTATTTACATTTCGACATAATTAAAGCGATATTCACAGTTTTATGCATAAAATTAATATAATTCATCATTATCATGATTTTATTTAAATTGTGTACTACATAGATACAACATATAAAGTGTTGCTTCTGTGTTTAGTGACATAAGTATTGTCTTATCATTGTAAGGGTTCAATATCTGATATTAAGTTTTTTTCGTGTTTGAAATGCTGAGCAACAGCATAAGGTCTGTAGAAAGTTGAGCCTATATACAACCGAAAGGGTAGTTGCCCGTTTTTTAAGCGTTTCATTCAGAAGACACACGAGAGTTACATGGTATCACATATATTGTTAACCAAACCGCTTCAAGTACATAACAAAAACAATGTTAAATGTGAAAATGGGTCAGTAGATAGGTAATTTGTAACAAGTTTATCCTGCCAGTTTTGCCAAAAGCATATGTTTGCAACAAAACAAGAAACACCTACACAAAACATAAGCCAACTGCGCAGTTCAATTGACAAATACAAACCAATATTTGAACAAATACACCCAAATATGCGTATAATAATCTCATTATTAAATACTTTCAATGCGCGCTTCCAAACAAATGTTCAAGAAAAGAACACCACAATCTTAATTTCAAAACTGAAACGTAACATAACTGCAATTTAGCTTAATAACATGAACTTTCTGTGTAACACAATAAAAACGAAAGTTAATTGAACGCAATATTAACATTTAAAAAAAGAATTCACTATTGCAGCGTCACCGCAACCCTTATCATAGTTTTCATACTCAATAGAATTTATACTGTACAACCTATGGCATAAGATTTAATTTTCCTAGCATGCAAATGTGGTTGTGTTTATAACAGGGGCCCACGTAAGCCGTAGGCCTATTTGTGTCGGTTTCACACTTACAACAATAGTGTCATGATTCGTGATCCTGGATTATCCGGGAACAATCCCGGGATTAGGTCGCGTTGCGGCAAACAAATGGAGTTGGGCTAACGAGTGGTGAAACAAGTGCGTCACTAATGGGGAGTTCGAATTTCTAATTGTATTTTTTTTTTTGTAGCGACTTTGCGTATGAAATAATCGAGCTTAGTATACTTGTATAAAATAGCCGTACCTATATCCATAATTATTTTAAATTGTTAGACAAACTGTAGCAGTTTTGTAGTCGTAGTGTAGTCGTTGTCTAGGGTAGGGCGCAAAGGTATCCAACACTGGTATTTCTTCCGCTCATGTAAGGTAATAAATAGGATCAAATACTAGTCGCAGAATTTTGTCATAATATACCGGGCACTAGCCAAGCAACTGACAATTTCTAGGGTGAAAATCCTAAAAATCCAATATTCCCCGACTAGGAAATCTCTTCGAAAGAAAGGCTGCTTTAGGATATTGTAGAAAGAAAAAGCTTTTCCATAAGGGTATCACTATACATTTAGGAATAATTATAAAAAAAAAAGAAAAATGTAAAAAGAAAAAAGTTGTGAAACACGACACAGACTTTTTTGTTCTCTATCACCACAATTTAATTCTATCTTTCCAGTATCAGTCTATGCTACTCAATACATACACTGCTTTGAAAGCTGTATAGCCTTTGTCAAAGACATTGTCTCAGTTGTAAAAGTTCATTCTAACTAATATAATAAATGCGAATGTGAGTTTGTATGTTTGTTACACTTTGACGTTTGAACTACTCAACCTGTCATCATGAAACTTTGCACAATATTCCCCGGGGATAGAAAAATAACTTTTAGACAACAAAATATATGTATATTACACGAGAGAAGTTGCAGGCAAAAGCTAGTGTATATTATGGTGATAAGTACATAAAGAAAGAGTGTCAATTTGTATAGGTTTGTATTTGTAGCGCTGGTTAACCGGTGTCTTCTGTGAAGTTATAATATTTATTGTAGTATTACTGACATACATACATACAGTTACTACTATTAGTTATTTATGTGACCAACCTAATTCATTTAATCTCAACATCATCCTTAGATACATTAGTAGACAACGAAAAGGTAGTAGGTATATGGCATTAAGTCCGCCATTGTACAGATTATGCAATAACTTTGTTGATGAAGAAGATTGAACTTTAGATATAACGATGATGATAAAAAAATAGATTATATGATACTGTTTTCGGATGTTGAGTAAGATGGTCAAAAGTTGTGCTAGACAACTCACCTCAAAGTTGCCCTCTGTATGACAGTGACGTCTTGACGTTTGAAAAGTTTTGAATTTCGAATGTCAAATTGACACATTTAAAATGTCACATACTGTAGACAGGTATTATACGATTCGATTTCACAATACCGTAGGCCGTTTGTATTAAATCACTACACATAAATTCTAAATATAAAACAACCCATTCTAGGTTTATTGCGAAAATACCTAAACTCACTAATGACAATCCACTAACCAGGCACTCGTTCATACATACATTAAACCAAATACTATATCTTTTAATCCCATTGTCACGGGGCGTCTAGGGCGATTTAGTCTGATTAATTACCTTACAACACTATGCAAAACCAACTTACATTGACCTCCCACTCGTGTCTAACTCCACAGAATAGTTTAACACTTCAGTGGCGGTAATACGTTGTTGGCAGATCTGTAAATTTTGGTGGTATCGTCCATTTTATGAAGACCTTCCTTTCAATTCTCTATTCGTACTTTATTGAACTGTTAGGGGCAGGTGAGGAATGGCAGAAGTGTATAGCTATATTGGTAGTGATTTATATGTTACTTACAAGGTGAGAATGGGACAATTAAGACTGCTAATGAAACAAGCAGCACTTGAAGACGTTTTAGGAATGATTAAGTGTCTTGTACTACCTGAGAGTTTGAAACTAGAACTGTAGTTTAATATACAGGGTGGTCAGAATTTAGAATTTATCACTTCATGATGTGTCCGACCATTTCATGAAATGGTTGTATTTAATTATATATCCAATTAAGTACATAAAACTGATCGTATCGTTTAAAGGTTGACGTCAAACTACGTTTGAGCATATCTTTAATAAAGGGTGTCTATCTATTATACAGCGTGTAAGTTTGAGACAAAAACCTTTCTGTTTATATTTATTACAACACAAAAGTTAATTCATCATAAAAATGCGAAATTAAGCGTTTATAGTCATTAGTTTCATTTGGTTCTACGCAATGTGTGCGATATTATATTTGTGCGGTACGGTGAATGACCTTAAACGTTCGGCGTGCCAAGCAGCTGATTGCATAAATGTTTACTCATTGTGATATCACTTTTAACCAAAAAAAAAGAAAAATTATAAAAAAGAAAATGAATTTTCCGACAGAAAATTATAACGATTTTCGACTCAGAATGATGGTCTGAATACACTATTTTAGTATTCGGTACGGTGTTTCTTACACCCTGTATAAAAGGTTTAATAATAAAATTAAATAAAGAAGGAACTTATTATATTGCTCCTGTAAGTTGTCGTAACGAAATTTCACTGCCCTCTCACCTTTTATGTGTACAATTTTAAGACAATAAATTGTCGGCCGCCATGATGAATCATATAAAAACGACACCAGCGCCTCTATCTGTGGATAATAAAACTATTTTACGATGTGATAACTAATTTGACCATATCATGAAGTATCGTCCGTTTAAATGCTCATATAGTGAAACACCGACATGCGGGTATTTTCCATATCACGAAATACCACTATCATGAAGTGATCAATTCTAAGATCTGGCCACGACTCATGCATATAAAGGATCAAATAATAAATGCAGTGATGTGTAAATTAACAATTGGGCAGATGGTAGGAGAATGTTGTCTCCACATACTCAGCTCCATTTAACGAAGGTGACCCTAGCTTTACATCTGTTTACTAATTCAGTGTGGCGCTATAAACGATCTGCTTCATCATTAGGGCCTGAGAATTCCATCTGCTCTAAATCTCAATTGTGCCTGTTTAATTGAAGAGAATCATGCCGAGACTTTAGAGAGTTCTGGGCCTAATTCTATCAGACCGGAGATCGCTGTAGCTTCTTTTATTTGCGTCCGGAAGGCTGGTCTTTTCCCGTTCCCTTGGTAGCCTATCTCACGTATTCTTCTGAAGCACGTTCATTTATCACACCAACAGGGGTTTTTCAATCGTACAGTTTTTTTGACATACATTTTTTTTTCTTTTTTATAAAGTATACTTACTAGCAACGGGGTCACACATTACTAGTATTCTTGTTAACCCCTCCAGCTAAGCTAATTGTTTGTGTTAGGAGTGGGTTCACGACGGTAGAGTACTGGGTGGGGTTCGAACCCGCAACCACTTGATCACAAGTCCGACGCCTTAGCCATTACGCTACTGCCGCTTATTTTTTTAAATTTTTCATGTAATGTTGTTTTTAAAATACACATCTCGCTCTAGCTTTTCAATAATGACTTAAAAAAATCAATTATCCGACACAAAGTAGACTTAGACTCGGACTTAAAACGAAAATATCAGATAATTCTACAAATTGTGTGTGTGTGTGAGAATTTGATAAAATGACCGCTTATTATAACCATTACATAATTTATTCATAATGTGACAGTGATAACTGAGTCGCCCCGCCATCAGCGCGGACCTCTGTTGCAGTTACATAAAGCGATATTTTTAATGTGCTTTCATGGAAACAAAATGCGTAGGTACTTAAATCAAAATTTGACTGGCCTGTTGGCCTAGTGGTTAGTGACCCTGACTGCTATGTCATAGGCCGTGGGTTCGATTCCCAGCCGAGTCTGGGTGTTCTTTGTGTCCGTTCTTTGTATGTTTGTAAAGTCCCCCGCGACACAGGAGTAATTCCTAATTCGGGAGGTGTCTTTTAAAAAAAAAAAATAACAAATAAAAAACGATGCATTATATGAATCTCGGAACGAAAACCTTCAATTAACAGTATCTACAAAAAGGCTACTTAGTAACAAAAAGAAAAATCTAATGGTCTCACACAAAATTCCCTTTATTTACTCACCAAAAAAGGATCCAGGGAATAAATTCACTGCCGATTTTCCATTACGGTTGTCTACTGAAACCGCTAACGATTCGAACATCCTATTGTCTTGACTCTTTCAACATGAAGGTATATATATAAATGTGTCCCTTTCGCACTCTAGTGTGAAATCAGTCCGACAAATTAAATCCCGCCTCAGATTATTACATAGCTCAGTGACTGTTCATAAATAACCCGTAGGGAGGAACGCGGGAAATGTACCAAAGCGCCCGTTTCAACAGCGGTTTATTTAAATTTAGAATGACAATTTTTTTTTATTAACACGCATTAGAAAGGAGTACGGCCAGAAGTTAGTTTAACTTTGTCGCAAAGAGAGCTACTTTTACATTGACTTGATCTTATGGTAAAACCATTGGAGCACACACACAGGTTGAAAAACATTTATTATCATTATAATTAAAGTTTTTTTTAATTGAAAGGTGTCGATTGAAGTCGTGGGTCGTACGTAGAATATCTTTGATTCTCATTATTATGGATTTTAATATGAATCATTGTACTCGAGAAAATATCGGAATACTTTATTTAATAAAATAAATATGTTTTTTGCAGGCTTTAGTCACGTGGTAAATATTTGAATAATTTACTATTTAAACTTATTGATTTTATTTTTTTATTATTATATGTAATTTTGATTGAAAAGAAAAAGTCAACTATCAGAACGAGAACCGTGCCTAATCATGTCAATACTCCTCCGATCACCTGGTTACCAAAAACACGTGCTAATGTGTAATAATTCCTGTTTACATGTAAGGCGGTGTAAAAAGGCATCTACCCAAATTCTTAGAAACTACGAAACAATGGGATATAGAACTGTAATCACACAATACTAACAACCCGCCCCGGCTTCGCACGGGTAGCAGAGACATCTTCAAAAATCATTATCATATTTCAACCAATTTACACAAACAGTATATACTTAAACCGTCCTCATAATTCGCTCTATATATTGGTGAAAACCGCATGAAAATAAGTTCAGTAGTTTTTGAGTTTTTCGCGAACAGACAGACAGGCAGACGTGGCGGGGGACTTTGTCTTATAATATGTAGTGAAATCATAATTGGCAAGATGCCTTCATACGACAACAGGTTAAACAGGTAACAAAAAGCACTTATGACAGTTGATTTCAAAAGTCAACATCTTCAAATGATTCTGTTAACAGCTTACCTACATGTAATGCGCTAGTTATACATTGCTTTGGATTACGGAAGTTATATAATTGGTAGTTAGTAATTAAACTGACGTTTAAATAAAACTGATTAAGTTAGAAATCGACCCTTGTAATATTCAAGACTAAAATGCTTGGAGAAATTACGACAAAAGCCATTTCTGTTGCAAGATGGAGAGTGAGAGAATGATATTAGAAATGGATTGAGGTTCAAACGAAAGATGATGCAAAAAAGACATGTCTCTAAATCGACTTTAAGCTATCAAATATCTAAGAGTGAGTGAGTTAACTCAGTTTTTATATTTCATGAATCAGTTTATACACACTGATCTCTGAAATTTATTGTAAATCGCCTTTTAGGTTTTCTTAATACACTCCTTTTTAAACACTGATTTTAAGTTAGTGTGGTTCGAACCCCATCCAATATACTAACGACTTAAACCCACTCCTAACACAAGCACTTCGTTTAGCTGGAGGGGTTAACAAGAATACTAGTAATTGGTGACCTTCGTTGTTAGTATATTTATAAAAAGAAAAAAAAACGTGTGCGTCTCGGGACACCCGACAGAAGTAATAACTTAAACTAATCTAAGTTGAAGCCAGACAGACTGGCGCCGTAACGCGTTACGTAACGAAGCAGTTTACCCTCGGATAAGAATTTATCCCTTCAAAAAATGAGGTACGTCAGGTAGATAACCTTACAAAAGACCTCAGGAAGATAGTGCTACTAGATACCAGAGTTCCACGAGAGGTGGGATAGGATCACGTATAGTGAGTGTGAGTGATAGTAATGCTGTTGCGGTATGTTTATCGACTTACTAACAAAAGGAAGAAAAAATATCTCAAGAAGATTTGAGTATTTTCAATATTCAAGTACAAGGTTTATCTTACTTTTGGAAATGTTTAATTACACCTTGTCAGAAGAAATTAATGCATTCTTTGCAAAATTATGATGGACAATTTTTTTTGGCATGACCCCGGTTAAGTAAAAAAAAATACTTAATACTACTTCTTTTGTCATAGATTAAATCTATAAGTCACCAAAAGAAACCAACCTAAGCATCACGATTACATTTACTGGTAGACAAAAAATCGAATCGAAGAATCGATAAAAATCTTAAAGGTTTATCATTAGTAATACCGGAAAGTGCAACACTTGCCCCGTTCATGTATAAAGGGGTAAGTCAGTCAGTCAGTCTATAGATAAACACAAGTATACTGTGCTACTATACCGTATTTATGTACTGACAAAATTCAAACAGGGTTAGATTTGGGGCGTGCATTCCAGTGCGACGCGAGCGACTCCCGGCTGTTATATTATGTCTGTGATTTATAGCATCGAATTCTCGCCGGTAATTAGTGCGTGCCTTCAACGGGCTCAGCGATAGATTGCACGGGGCTAACTGCAGTTAATATTCCAAGGTTTAACGAACAGAGATTGAATGCGGAGAATAAATCCGCTGCGGAACAATTCGGAGCTTCCGCATAGACAAAGCGTTCTGTACAGAAAAACGATCGTGTGATACTAGAATTTTTTTGAGTTTACTTTAACTGTAGTAATAATATTGCGAGTACAAGCATGAGTTGGCTTAAAAAATGAGATTTAAAATTTTACAAGATATTGTTATCCTAGATCGGGTTACTCTTGATGGAAATGATTGACTATATTTACCTGTCAGTAATTCAACCTTAAGTAGATTTCAATACATTACACATAATTATAAATAAATATTAAATCCTTAATCCTTGCTCCTTCTTCCATCAAAATTTGTATCCCAAATCCAAAATATTAAATCCAAATCCTCTCATTGAACGAACCTGACAACGCCATCGACTAAACCACAGTTAAATACATTTAACTAAAGTTGATAGCACCAGCCACACCACGGATTACAGGAGATTGAGTATAATCGGACGCCCGGGAACGTCCCATTAATAACCGTACTCTGTTAATTGAACCGGTTGCCGCCAGCGATATTTCAAATATAGAAACGATATAAAATAGATCTGTAAACGATTGAAATTAATCGCAGATTAGTTTAGTGGTAGCGTTTGACTCTAATTTGTTGTTTAGTGAAAAGTAATTCTGGGCATCTTTAATTGACAACAACAACAACAAATGGATACAAGTATAGGTATACCCATACTCATTTTACTTTTAAGTCACTGTGTCCCCTCGTCGCGAAAGTATTCCATGGCATAAGTTTGCGTTTATGATGGCGGTCGATCGTGAGGAGGTCCTGCGTTTTATACCCTGGTCGGATAAAATGTTAAAGACTTTTTGAGGATCAGCACTGAATATGGAAACGTGGGCAGCAATAGGACCGCCCTCTAGTGTTATGTAAGAAAAAAATAGCTTTAGAACAGTTTAACACAGCTCGTCCACTCTTTCGGAGATTATGCACAAACATATAAACAACAGATACAAAGTACACCCAGACTTTTGACAACTATTTATAGATCACACAATTTTTTGTCCCGTATGGGATTTGAATCCACAACACTCGGCGCGGCGTAGTGGCGAGATGACTATTTAAACCATTGCTCTATCCGTGTAGCCAATTTCCCCTTAACCAGGTATTAGATACTGAAATTCGGTTATCGATAAGAGCAGACCAGAAAATGTGATGTAATATGTATTTGTGTGTAAAAAATCCTAGTGTGTAGGAAAGCTAATGTGATTGCGCTCAGGTGTGCACGTTGAGTATATTGCGGAATGGCCGAGAGCGCTAAAATGTGACAACTACAAATCACAAAAAAAACGTCATCTAATTTATGTAATACATACACTCACGCCTGTAGCTCTGAAAGGGTAGGCAGGGACCTATTAAAAACCCAAATTTTGCCATTTATAATTTGGTCTCACTCACGTAATAGTGTTTCTACCGTACCGTACGTGTTTGTAGGGTTTAATTACATTAACATTAAAAATATTTGAATACATATTTTTCATGACGCAGCGCCAAGCTAGCGCTCCCGATCATCACATCGCCTCGCTATATAAATCATTCTGCTGTCGCTTGCTATTGGATTAAGATTTCCTGGCTCCGATGTATTGGTGCTCATCTCGCGAGTGACGTCACAGCATTGATGTATGAATTTCCCGAGAGATGGCGCTGATGTTGTAACTTATTACGTATTGAAATGTGTTGCGTTTGGGAGCGAGAGGAATGAAGTTTTGTATGACAGTTGATGCTCGTTTTTTTTATGATATAGGGGGCAAACAAGCAGACTGGTCACCTGATGGTAAATGACTACCGCTGCCTATGGGTATTTGCAACTCAAGAGTCACAAGTGCGTTGCCGGCCTTTAAGATGGGAGTAGTGGAAGGTCGGATGCGTGGAGGGAAGGGTGGAAGAGGGGGGGGGCAGGATTAGGGCCTCCAGTAACCTCACTCACTCAGCCAAAAGCAATGAAAGCATTACTTCACTACCGGTTTTCTGTGAGGCCGTGGTATCAATCCGGTCTAGCCGGCCCATACGTGCCGAAGCATGGCTCTCCCACGATATTCAGATAGAAGTTTTAAAAAATAAGAGGGATTTTAACTTCTTATCAACCACTCATCTCTTTATTTTTAGTTTTTTTTAATTTTATTTATTGTTGTAAAACAACAAGTCCCCATATTGAAGATTTCGGGTCATAGTAAGTCCCCCATGTTGACAATAAATACTTGTACATTGAGCTACCGATCCTTATAGTGAGAGCAGAGAAAATGATACTACAAATGTTACCTATCGTACAAATGCAAAGGTAACCGGTTCCTGCCAAGTAACCGGTAACCGGTTGCTCGCTTGCTTGTTCGACATGTTGACGGTGTAATTTAGTGTACCGTTAGAATCTGATCAAACCGGCTCTATGTAGCAGAAATGTCCTTATTTTGTAACTATTTGAGGAGCTTTTCAAAGACTCTCTAGTCAGTAGTCTTTTTTTTCTAAATTGTACTTCGGTATACCTAGAGTAGATATATTGACTGGCCTGTTGGTCTAGTGGTTAGTGATTCTGATTACTGAGCCAGTGGTCGTGGGTTCGATTCCCATTAAGAACAAATAATTGTGTGATGAGCATGATCATTTGTTCTGTGTCTGTGTGTAATTTATCTATAACATGTATGTATTTAGTAATATATAAGTATGTTTATCAGCAGTCTCCGTCTGCCTAGTTTTGGATCAGACGGCCGTGGGTGTTATTAAGTTATTATAGTTACTGGCCGTTCCCGCAGTATCACCTGCCTTTATGATCAGTGCTCCGCTCCTATTGGTCGTTGCGTGATATTGTATAGCCTATAACCTTCCTCGATAAATGAGCTATCCAACACTAAACTAATTTTTCAATTCGAACCAGTAGTTCTTGAGATTAGCGCGTTCAAGCAAACAAACAAACAAACTCTTCAGCTTTATAATATTAGTCTATATTATTATATTGTTGGCCACAGACAAGTGTTCCACACATCTTCTAGTGAAAGTATAATACAGGGGGGCCTATAATTTTATATAAATAGTTTAATATTAATTGATACAAATAACTTAAAAAAACATGACATTCAAAACATATCCAGAACAGTTCGTTCGAGATACTTATTACCATTATAATTATTATTATCTCTAGATAGTATAAGACAAAGTCGTTGTCTCTCTGTGCGATGGATGTTTTAAACTACGCAAGGCCAATAGACGAAGTGATTCATGAGGAATGTTTAGGTGTATAATTTTATTAAGGTTCTGTGTAAAATAGTTGAAATATGTGCTTGAAGATGTTGAAAAAATCAATAAATGCTCTGCTACCCGTGCGAAGCCGAGGCCGGTTACTAGTTATTTATAATTTGAATTAATTCCATACGAATTTTGACGACTATAACCAAATCGACAGCGATAATGAGCCTTAAAATCCATTTCCAAATTACCACTAGGTAGTTACTACTGGTAGTTAGCTCCGGTGAGGTGATGACCCGTGGGGGTTTCCACACAATAAAAAAAAAAGGTGGTTACTACTTTGACAGTTAACGACTAAGTGATTAAGATAAGTCATTATTTTGATCGCTCACGGATTTCTTTTTTCTTAGGTACAGGACAAAGTGAGTTTTGAATATCTATTCCACAAAGCCACCACAACAAGGCCAGTGCTAATGAATTTCGCTTTTTATTCTAGTTATGGGACAAATAAGTACAGAAAAAAATATACTATAGATTTCAAGACTACTAAACTATCAAGCCGGCAAAGTCCAGAACAGTAAGCAATCGAAAAAGTTACACCTCGAGTACACAAGTAGTTGTGATACCACATCCCAACATCGTCTCTGTGTAATCCGTTTTGTTAGGGATGGGACTTTACAGAATATCACATCTGGTATTTAATAGCCAGGCATATTAGGTACTCGGTATTTATATTAATCTGACAATTCTTACGGTTGGATAGCATGTTTAATTAACAGATCGGATAGTTGTGATATTATGTTTCACAATCGAGATGCTAACAGAGCGAAAATTTACGTGGAACAGATTTTAATTATGGCAACACTAGGAAGCGTTTTCATCTAACTTTGAGCCATCTAGGTACTAAATTTTATTAATTGTGTAACTTGTGGACCCCCGCAACGTGGTGGCTAGTTATCATACTAACGCCAAATGATTTTATGCACCTTATAACATTTTACATACGGTACTATTACTTCCTGTACCGTCAGAAGGCATATAGTCTTCTAGACTACGGCTGTGTACTACTAAGTATTAGTTACTGTTTTCTCTCCAACGAGTCGAAAACTAAAAAGGAGGAAACACTTAAATTTTCCTGTGTATTGCACTGTAATACGCTTGTAATTGTATCTCTACATCAGTGGTCCGCGGACCATTAGTCCCTGGAAGCATCCAAAGTGGTCCGCGGAGCCATCGTAAACCCGGTCGCACATATATTACCTCCAAACCAATAAACCGACTGGGTGGTCCATGGCAATACAGAAATTTTGTCAAATGGTCCCTCATGACTAAAAGGTTAAGAACCACTGCTCTACATATATTTATATACATTTTTGTCGATACTATATTGATACCACATGAAACAATTTGATAGGTACCGTACCGTCACATCACTAAAGTAAATATTTTATTAAAAGGGCGGTGTGGTGCATCATCAGTCTTGTCGCGCAATATCGCGCGCCAGACGCGGGACAAATCGTTCTGTGCGGTCGAAGCCTAAAGTGGATTGTTGAGGGAAGGGACGGTTGGTTGAGGTTCGATTCTGTGTAGAGTATTATTACTGTACTGTACATATGCTTACCGTTGTTTTTTTTTATTAATTAATATTTATAGCTGACAAGACAGTATTTAGGTTTCTCAGGACATACTATTATTAGCACATTGCTGACGGTAAATTTAAATAAACCAACGTTGTACCAGCATTGACTATTTTTTTATTATAATTGGATTTAATCAATGTATTGAATGTCGTGGGGATACACTACCTCTATCTACATACGTCACCTCTGAGTAATCGAAATTGCTAGAATACGTGCTTAAAAGAAGTAAAACTGATTTTAACGTTTTTAGCGGAGGCAAACGAGCAGGCTGGTCACCCTTGAGGGCCCTATAACAAGGAGTAAAGCGTTCTGCCGCGTCGGTGTCAGGCGCTGCAGCGCTTCGTTCGAAGTTCGAAGTTCGAAGACTGCGACAAGCTTGCCCATTGGATTACTGTACCTGTTCAGTGTATTCTTCACTCGTATCTTATGTCTAAATGCTTAAGAAATAAAATTGAGTTTAGTATCTATCAATACTCTATATTTTTTAAATGTTTACATACAAAAAGTGATTTTAACTTGGTTTTATTTCGCAAATATTTGTACAAATAAGCCTGTGTAACAATCTAGTTTTAAAGGCAGCATAACATTTCTACTTATAACGCCCGACTGGCCCAGTACCTGTTCTATATAAAAAACCGCAGCCAGATAACACTACAGACATAATGCTGTATAAGCTATATTATAAGTATGTTTTGATTCTTTAAAAATATCTCCAATATCAGCACTTCACACCAAAACTACCTATGATTTCATCCATTTATTGCCGATTTGTCTATCCAAAGGTTGCCTGGAAGAAATTGCTTTCAGTGATAAGGCAGCCCTTTGTAGTTATTCACCTGATGTATTTCTTGTAAAAACATTTTTGTTGGTGTACAATAAAGTTTATTTCTATTCTATTCTGTTATCTTCTGCTTCACACTCTGTCTCATCTACGCTCTACTAAGGGACTACTAATACGAAAAACATTGTTTTTTATTGTAATTCAAATCAATAATTTTCTTAAAAAAGGAGAAAACATAAACAGATAAAGCTACAAGATAAAAAATGTGTGAAACAAAATGAAGTGGAAACGTAGTCATGTCCAAACCTCATTTGTCGCCCTCCCGTAGATTACGTCTCAAATGAAAAGTGGGTATTTTCTAAAGTTTTCTTTTTTCATCCCTCCGTCGTAAATACTTGTCGGTGTGACAACCGTTTCAAAGACTTGACTGATTTGTTTTAGAAAAAACCCTTTTAGTTGTCGTGGAAATTAGTTGCTTTAGCTTGTGTTTTGTTCTTACTTATTTGGCTTTAATTTTTTTTGTATATAGAGTACCACCCTACTGAAGACCGCGCGTTAACTAAAACCATTCGGTAGTGCTATATTTCTGCTTATGAGTAGGAGAATCAGACCTTTATGGTTGATAGGCTTAGGCTCACTAATGTTGCGGGTTACGGTAACCACTTGCCACCAAGGATGTATGCTTGTTTGAGAATGTATGTAGTAGGATAAAGATAACAATAAATAAAAAAAAAAAAAAAATAAACAAATCGTTATATTATGAATTAACTATTATCTGTGGTTATATATATTTTTGAAATAATCTTTTTTTTCTGAAAACATACATTTTGGCGTCAAAAAACGTCAGGCAATTCAGAGGTATGTAATACCTTTTCGTGATCGCGTTAATTCCCGTATAAGTACATAATTATATCATGGAACGCGAAAGTTTAAAAGTTAGTATAAAAAAATCTGCCGTTTTGATTTTTTTTTTTTAAATGAAATATCATTCAACAAAATCGTTTCCACCATTTAGTAGTTACTAGTTACAATGGAACGCAGAGACGGACATACATACAGGTCATCCTATAACTCTTCTTTTGGGCTTCGCCGCAGTCTAGTAAAAACATTTTAACTAAAGTAAATGTAATATATAGATGATAAATAAATAAATTAAAACAAACTAGAGTTCGCGTGGTGGTCGAATTTCGAACATGGTTTATTTTATTGGCCAATATTACTTGACCTGCCATTGTTTAGACTTTTGTACCATGACAGGTCAAAATATATACTGGACACCCATAGCTGTATGTACCCGTTTTTGCATTTTTTTTTACTTTGTAGCAAATATTGTTCAAAAATTTTAGCATTCGTCACTTCTTCTCTGTATAAACTATAAGTGTGCGAAATTTCATACTCCTCCGTCCGCCCAATTTTCGTAAAAAGGGATCCAAAGTTTTCGCTTTACGTATTAATACATAGATATCTTTCATCATACAGACAGCTGAGTAAAAACAATCGCAACAAACGCTTTGAAAGTACATAATAATGTTTATCCAAAAGACAATGAATACGCACATTCGGCCATATGTGAATTGATGAGTAGTTTGTACGCAAATTTACTACGAACTGCTTAGCATACAATGCAGTTATAACTAAGTTGCCCATTGGTGAATAATTAAAAAAACAATAAGGAAAACCAGTTTTCTTTTATGTCACCATAACTTAATATTTATTTACATTATTATCATTATACAACAACAATAATCATACAAGTACCTGTTACTGCTGTTAGATATTTATGTATTAATATATAAGAATCACAATATGTAAATAATTGTAGAAAGACATTTTTGACGTAATCATGTTCTTCTTGCAACTGCTCATATAATCAACTTTTCCCTCGATTCTGGAACCTTCCCCTCATCATTCCTTTGCCTAAATAAACGAATCCTTCTCTTCCTGGCCATTTTAGACCAATCTCTGTTTTTCCCTTCCTATCTAAAGTGCTTGAGGCTTGTGTACTCAAACAGCTCTCTCAGTTTGTATATCGACAGAAACTACTCTCAAAGTCCTCTACAACCTGGCTTCTGACCCGGTCACACCATGGTTACCGCTCTCCTCAAAGTGACTGGAGATATTAGAGAAGGCATGGAAGGCACCAAGGTTACAGCGCCAGCCTTGATTAACTTTTCACATGCCTTTAATACCGTCAGTCACGACGTCTTACTATCCATCCTGTCTTATCTTATGATCTCTTCAGAAGCACTGGAATGGTTCTCCTCTTATCTTCAGTGGCGTCAACAATGTGTTCGAATTGATGACTTGTTATCGAGTTGGTGTGATCTCCACTCTAGCGTCCCTCAATTTTACTTCTCTTTTTTCATTTCTTAATTGGAGAATGAAATTTCCACCTTCTTACTTCGCTCCCTAATTCTGGTTCTTGTTCTCAAATCATGACCGAAATCGTCGATCAACAAATACTTCTGTGAAGACCCCTCACACCTCCGATTTAATTAACTCTTCATTCTTTGTTCAATCTATACGCTCCCAGTCGAAATCAGGATGTCCACAAACCGTTTTATATTTAAGAATAAATTCCGTGATCTTCTCCACAACTAGTTGGCCACTGCCTGGATCTGAAGAAGGTATATCATTGAAGATATACCACTGAAAATGTAGCTTGGTGCCCACAGTTTGTAACCGTTGTTGTTGTTTTTCTCAAGCTTATTTCCTGTAGAACGTAAATTGTATTATGCTGTCAATACAAGTCACACACAACATTCTTTTGTATACTTGAAACTTAAAGATTATGTTCTATATACATAGTAAGTTTTAGTATTGACATTGTTACAATGAATTAACATATTGTTTGATATATATGCGTATATTTTATAAAGGTTACGTTGCTGGGTGGTCTATGGAATATTTTAATACTTATCGTCTGCTGGAAATTCGTATACAGAAACGCCCCTAGAGCTATTTTTTTTGTAGGGGCACCACAGTGGCACTTAGTAGTGTTATAATTTGAGTAGCACCTTTATTAAGATTTTTGATATAACTGGTATCATTACACTGCCCCAAGCAGTCCTCGCAGTTGCTACATCAAAGATTTAAATCGTTAGATGTACCGTGCGTTGTCAAAATATGGCCTCGTTATAAAATGTAAACACAGTTATAAACAGCTTTAGGATCGTTTGAATTTCTTGCATTGTTACTGTAACAATATTCTGTTGCATTATAAACACAAGAGGTTATTTTAACCACTCTTCGTGAGATAATTTTAACGAAAACAACTTATGATTACGTCAGTAGGTACGTTTCGTCAGTTAAAATCAGTTTCTTTGTGCCTAATGCGATCTTGATGAGTGTTCTAGCGAATATGGGCATTTTCTCGCGCAATCTATGAATAATGAGGGTATATTAAATAACAATTTAATCATTTCTTGAACAAATTTTCTCGAATTATAGCTAAGAATACTCTCGATCGTCACCTTTCAAAGAAAAATAAATAAATCGAAATCCGTCCATGAGCTATGATGCCACAGACAGATGCATAGATGCACAGATGCACTCCTTAAACTTTTAACATCCTTCTTTAAGGTTAAAAAAACGTCTTAAAATACCTCGTAAATTGAAAACCTGGTTTGACCAATATAGAAACCGAAAATCAACTGTCGTACTTCCCAAAGTTCCTTCAGTCAAAGATGAGCGTCCAAGTGAATAGAAATGGGTTATGATAAAAAATTCAAATACGTCAATCAATATACGAGTGTTCCGCCGCACCGGTTGCGAGGCTCTGTGTTTTCATATTTCATATTGCCACCTCTATGAGACGTACTCTAAGAGGCGGTGGACGAATCCATCGTAAAAGTTTTGTAGAATCATACTTTTTGATTTTCCTCTTTGGTACGTTGCGATGTTTTTTGTAAGCCTTACATGTAATGATGAATTTATTAAGTCATATTAATATTTTATTCATACTTTCCTTGTCTCCTTTTTTTCTTCTAATCTTTTTACAGTTAATATTTTCATAATGACATTGTTAGTACATCTTTGAATTTCTACGTCACTGTGGAAATAAATATTCCTCCCTATAAATAGCCTCAGGATGCCTAAAAGAATATCGTAATTATGAAAATAATTTAAGGTGAGTACGGTCTCTGATAGGTAGACAGTAAATGATGCGTGGACTGCCAAATATTATGAACGGAACGGAATAAAAATATTTACCGCTCCAATTTCGTGCTTTTTAGGCTTAACCTATATTGCAATAGAGATAAAGATAGAAGATGCAGCAAAAATATCTTTAATTTTGATAACAAATTAAATAAGTGTCACTTAATATTTGGGTGTAATTTATCTACTATATGTATGTATTTAGGAATATATGGAGTATGTTTATCAGCAGTCTTGTTACTGACGCAATGGTTACAGCCACCTTGCCACTAAGCCGCGCCGAGTGTTGTGGGTTCGATTCCCAAACGGGAAAAAATTCTGAGATCCATAAATAGTTGTCCCGAGTTTGTATGTGGTTTGTGTTCGTTGTTTTAATGTTCACAGGAATCACACCTAGTGCAGGAGTTGTCTTTATTAAGGGTAAAAAAATCAAAAATAAAATGGAAATCGATTATAAGAAAAGGATAGTGAACTAACTTGAAAGTATTAGTGTAGTAGTACAGTACTCATTACTAACTTAATAGCAAAACGGGGACATCGGTTTATCATGTTTTTGACGTGACAACGTCTTATAAATTGGTTTGCCGGGTGACACTTCAAGAAACTGCGTTACGCTCCGCTCACGTTATGCGCTCACAATGAGAGCGAGTGAGAGGCACGCGTCCCTTCCACTCGGGCATGGTTAGCCCGCCTAAGAGCGAGAGAAATGTTTTAAATTGTTACTATTATTTCATCCTTCTTCCTACTATACGAATGAATATTCACATTAAAATTATTTTACCACTCAAAGTCGTTGTCACGTAAAACTTTCGCCCGTATACCGACTTTACAGGCAACCAATTTTTTTTATTGAAATTCGCTAAGTGTCATCTTTTGATGTTGCAATTGTTGTAATTGAGAACTCGAGAGTGAGTTGTGAATTTCAATAATTATTTCTTGCAAATATATTTCCAGATATATATTTTAAGCCCAGAGAGAACTTGTTCCCCTAGCTCCTAGTCTACATAGTCGGTGAATGTAGTCCCGTTCGGAATATTGGTAAAAAACAATATTTTATAGCGGTCGCTAAGCGACTCCGCAAATATACGCCCGTGGACGTCTTGCTACCAAACTTATACGAGATTAGATATGAAGATTTTTCTGAAGATATCTAACTTTCTTCATGGTGTAAGTATTTTTCACATCAACTTGTGTCTATATTGTCTGTTATGTTTGCTTTATGAAATTTGATGCCCAAAAAAAATTACAATTAGGTACTGTTTTAAACATAATGACTTTAGATTGGAATGATGATATGTAGGTAAGTATTCCTTAGGCGTTGCATACCCTGCGCAGACTACACTCATTGCAGATCTTAAAATATGAGTAAAGATTTGACTGTCATTTTTAGTTTCTCTCTTCGGACTGCCTGTAAAATCCTAGGTTCGATTTTCGTAGACAAAATTTCTGTAGAGATTTCTTTTTTGTTAAGAAATTTTGCAAAGCAACGCAAGGCACGCAGCGGCCTTGTAGACAGCAATAGGTCCACTGTCAGGATGTGTAATCAACCTCTACCTACCCTTGAGGTATATACTGATATGAGTATATAAAAGTTATAAAATGTAATAAAATCAAAAAACCTTTAATTGGATATAAATCATCTGAACTATTTTAAGATCTTATTAGATTTTAACGTCACTATTCCTTATAATTTTAATTTTTCGAATTTTAAAAAGGTTATTTTTGGTTAAGCTTACATCTTTTCTATCATGATTATTGTTCTGTAAGACATTGAAAATGAGCGTCGAGCTAGTAATAAGTTGAAAAATTAATAGATTGCTGTAATTGAGAATGGCTGATACAAAAAAAAAAATATTCATATTCTTATTGAAGTAAAAACTTCTTTAGCGGCGTTGTGCACTTTTTGGGATGGGTAAATGATAAATGGTAAACTCAGGTCAGGACACGTCACCTGATCGAAAATTCGTAAGACGGAGCCGAGTTTCTTATATTTAAAAAAATACAACATTCGAAATTCAAACTTTTAGGAGCGGCCAGGAGCGCAGAACTTCCAGTGTACCCTATGTATATATTTAGATATGTTATTAGGTTATTACCTACTTTTTATTTTTAACCTAATTATATATATGTGTGTGTGTATGTATATGCAAATACATTGTGAAGTTATGTTTTCACTTCTGACGTGCAGTCCCACGACTGACAGTTTTTTTTATAATGTTTATTACGCAAGTACTACAAGTTATAAATTCAATAGAAACTGAACGGCGATAGCGATATAGTCAAGATGAAACTATAAACCCCTTGTATACCGCACCACATCACATTAAATATTGACAAAATAAAAATGTAAAATGTCGGACGACGTGCCCGTAACTGGTAACCGCCAAGGAGCCATTCCATTTCCGAATGTTAGCCCGCCAATAAATATCTTATAGAGTTACAATGAGGGATAAACGCTTAGGGATCAGTCGCCACTTCCCGGGATCGTTGCGATCTGACTTTCCCGAATATGGACACGCGTATTTTAGGGTTAAGTTTTGTACGTCATTAATTATGTATTGAGGGTTTTATGTTACCGTACTATGGAACAAAATAAAGTAGGCTGGCCTTGCTCAAATGAAAGTAAACTATTTCCATTTAAATAAGTGTGTTAACTTAAGATACCCGTCACAATCAGTGGTTACTGACCCTGACTGCTAAGCCAAAGGTCGTGGGTTCGATTCCCACCCAGGACAAATAATTGAGTGATGAGCACAAACATTTGTTATGTGTCTGGGTGTAATTTATCCATAATATGTATGTATTTAGAAATATATAAGTATGTTTATCAGCAGTCTAGTTACCATAGTACAGGCTCTGCCTAGTTTGGGATCAGACGGCCATGTGTGAGATGTGTGAAGTTATTATTATTATTATCATTACAAACGACAGTAATCTACGTAAAACGGTTTTTAAAATCTGTAATCGCAAGGTTCAACAAGTTATTTATTACCTACCCTGAACTCACTACAGTGTATATACCTACTATACTAACAAGTCAGCATATTAACAGATACAAGTTTTATGGAAATAAATTCCTTATCGCACATTACATTTCAAGCGCTCGGCGGATGAGGGCTAACGAGAAAAAAGTGTTAGCGCAACGAAAAATACTGACTGCGAGTTGATTTATGTTATTTACGCCATCTGTAGATTCTGCACGATACTTATCCATATATTAGTTCGGGCAACTTTCACAGATGGCGCAATTTTAATTTCGAGTTTTTTTAATATTTACTATATTTTGATACAATTTATTCAATCCATTAAATATATTAGAGTATTGCGTACCTACATCTATATAAATGAAAATCAATGTTTGTTTGTTTGCCCTCTATGCGTTCCGAAACCATTGATCAGATTGCGATGAAACTTTGGTAGGGTGTTTTAAGGACGTCCGCGAGGGTTAGTGGCTCAAAAAATTGATATAAAAACTGACATTCCAACGCTTGCCAGGTGCAGCTAGTATTTTATAAATTTCAACCCAAAACTTAACATAAAATAAAAATAAAAATCTAATTTTCATGAAAACAATGCCAACCCTACCACTTCGTATTAACGTTACAAGTTTAAAAAGAAGAATAAAATATCCTTATAGACTTAGTTTGAATATCTCTGTGATATAAACCTTAAAAGTCATTAAACGTTTAAAAAGTTTAAATCTTAATCTTTAATAGTACCTTAAAGTTATAGAACAGTTTGTTGAGGTAGCCTATTTTAACATTCCTATCTTTTTTTTAAGTGAAAACTTCTTTAGGAGGCGTTGTGCACTTTTTGGAATGGTTAAAAAACGTTAAACTCGCGTCAGGACACGTGACCTGATCGAAAATTCGTAAGACGGAGCCGAGTTTCTTATATTTAAAATAATATTTTTACGCCATTCGTGGATTCTGCGCGATACTACTGTAGTGTGATATATACTTGTATTATATGATATAGAGGGCGCTAATCTAAACATTGAGTTTTGTCAGCTCCTTATTAATTAATCTTTAAAAAATGTGTTTTCACTTCTGACGTGCAGTCTTACGACTGACAGTTTTTTTTCTTCTTGTGAGAATGACCTCTGATATTTCTCATAGTAACATAATAATTGCTTTTACAAACAAAAGCTAATAATTGCAAATGTTCCAGTTTCTGCTATGTCTCTAATATAACCTTATTTAGATATCAGAAGGAAATCTAATGCTTTAATTGTTGTTACAAACATTAAGGGCGAACCCTAATACTGACAGTACGTAGACAGATAGCATACAAAAATAACCATATTATTTTTAGCTCAAATCTAGGCCACGGTTATTGGCACAAAATTAGCGTGGAGAGAAAGTTGTCTGAGTGAAGATCTGTATTTTTGACGCATCTGTATCGGTTCCATGGTGTAATGGTTAGCACTCTGGACTCTGAATCCAGCGATCCGAGTTCAAATCTCGGTGGGACCTGATCTTTTGGAAGTGATAGGAGATTTTTTATGAAGTTACAACTTTTTTCGTGTTATTTATTTATTAACACTTTATGCACAAAATGTACAATTGCAGACTTATTGCCGAAGACATTCTCTACTAGTCTACCTTAGGGTGGTACAAAAATAAATGAATATACATTAGAAATTTCCGAATTTGTAGTCTTACTTTGTCAACAAAATTGATTTTTTTGATACACTTTTATTTAACATGCACTGTTTGTATGTATCTTCAAATCTAGCAATTGAATTTTAAAGCAGTTGTCGTCAACCAATGATGCTGAAATTTTGCATAGGTTAGTTTCGATGACAATAAATAATTAAATTAAATTAAAACCAATAGCAAAAAAAATATTTTTTAAAGCAGATAAGCTAAAATGGTATTTTTTTTAAATTATTTTTTGGAATTAGTTTTTAGATTTTCATCTAAATTATAGTTATCTATATCTTTGGCCTGCCTTTGCCTTATTATACCTAGTCATTGCCTTTTTTTTTTTTTCGTGTGGAAACCCCCTCGGGTCATCACCTCACCTGTGCTAATGGTGAAGTGGTATGTCGGAATCGAACCGGCTAAAACCACACGGTGTTCCGTCACAAGTGGGCCTATTGCAGGGGACCCGGGAATACCCTAAGAAGGAAGCCTCCGGGTCCACCATTCTACTGAATCTTCTTCACCTTACCCGATCTTTAATTTTTTTCTTCTTTTAATTTTGATCTTCAATTTTTTACTATGTTTTTGTTAGCAGATTTAGTTTATTTTTAATTATTTCTAAACGTACGTGACGTCTCTTTAAGAGGCGCCATCTGAAAATCAGCGTTGCACACGTTGTTAGCTGCAGCATTCTTTTTGTTATCTATGTTATATTTATATCGCGGGTTTTGAATAAATATATTTTCTTTCTTTCTTTCTCTTTCTTTCTTGAACAATTGTTTTCCTGTGTTATGTCTTTTTCCATTGGATTTTATATCATCTCTTCTCACTCACTCAAATCACCACGTTTTAGGCCGGCCTCAAGATTTAATTCCGAGTGATACCAATGCATCCTTTTTTTGTTAAAAAAAAAAAGACGTAAGTTATTTCTAGGTGTTTAAACAAAAAACGAAAAAATACTTGGATATTTTATTTCTCGATTTTTAATTGAAGGAATGACGTAATACACCTCAAAGTCCAAATTGTAAAAAAAATTGATGTTCGTAACATCCTTTTGCAATAGTGCAAGAGTTAGGAGTCACAGTAAAAACAATCATCAATATCTTGTACAACTTCTTTTAACGTTAAATCCGGGTAAACTTTTATCTTGCTTGCTACTGTTATACATATTCATTTAGTAGTCTCCATATCGTTTGCTATTGAACTTATTATTACTTCTGTATTGGAATTGACCTACTACTTTGTTTAATTATCAATCATATTTTACCCATGAGTTAGAGCTCAAATATCAAGTGCATTAGTCAATGTGATTAAATCGTTTGACACATCATATCGCATTTTAAAGATGCCAGGCTAGATTGTATTACCGACTTTATATATTTTTTTCTGTTAGACTTGAAGGAAGATAAGTATCTGCTCACCCAAACTTAGGCGATGTTGTACAATTCTCTATTACTCTTTTTTTTTCTCTATTAAAAGACAACTCCCGCATTAGGAATTACTCCTGTGTCGCGGGGGACTTTACAAACTTAGAAACAACGGACACAAAGAACACCCAGACTCAGGTGGGAATCGAACACCCACGACCTATAAGCATAGCGGTCAGGGTCACTAACCACTAGTCCAATAGGCCAGTCAAATTGTCCTGTAACTAGTCACATCACACAGTTTTGCCTGCGTCAATAGTCACTGCTCTGCTTTTATAGGTCCTAAGATCCTGAATAAAAAGTCTATCGAACCAAACGGATTTTTCCAAATTTGATAAAACGTGAGAAGCAATAAACTCTTCAACTTTACAATATTAATATATTTTCATTACATTATCGAAATTATCTTATACACTGTTGATATTTTTTTTTTACAAATGAGAACTGTGTAGTCACTTATTAAGTTAATTTTCTATATTGCCTGACAGTTTTGAGTAAGTCATGCTCGCCTAGAAGTCTTGCCGATGGTGGTGTATGGTTAAGCTAGACGATGTCTGGCGCATGCATCATGCTCGTGAACGAGTACCATTGGCTGGCTGGCTGCAACTACTTAAATATAGTAATTTTTAGGGACTATTTATATATTAGAACAATATGTTACATTTTCCTCACATTTAATTTGTTCTTATAAACAATTTAATAAGAAATTGGAAAAAAACATGTTGAAGAGTTTCCTTGGAGTTTCTTGCCTGTTTTTCTCCATGGATCTACGTATTAGAACAGGCAACTAGCTTCACGACTGATATATTCTGACTGACTCCTACTCCTGACTGGTTTAATGGAAATAAATTATTTTTATTTTCATGTTCAAAAACTGTAAACATTATATTGACATTTTTAACTTGCATTATGACATATAC
This sequence comes from Euplagia quadripunctaria, assembly GCA_963859945.1. Classification (NCBI taxonomy): domain Eukaryota; kingdom Metazoa; phylum Arthropoda; class Insecta; order Lepidoptera; family Erebidae; genus Euplagia; species Euplagia quadripunctaria. The sequence continues at coordinate 21,408,992 of OY982563.1, read as the reverse complement.
AAGAAATCAACATAAATAAATCCAAAATCAAAAAAGGGTGGAGTCTACCAATGTATCATGGTAATAAAGTAGCGATAAAAAAACCTATGCTAATTACCATATATTTATTCATATCGTCTGACCGCGCCTTCGAATTAACTGATTGCTTTAATTAAAAACGAACTCTTTCGTTCTACAACAGTCAAGTTCCTCGGGGACTTGGTATAGACCGTAAGCATGCGGATTAAAAATCTATTTGGGGTCGGTGGTACCACACGTCGACAGGTGTAGGGTTAACTAAAGTTAGTTATTATGTATAAATAATTGTTAAAATTTAAATGTATAGTATTTTAAATATTGTTAAGAGTGAATTATGTGAAAAAGTGGCGATATAATACGTATGAAACTTTTCCTAGCGGTTTTCGTATCAATCAATCAATTAGCCTATTCTAGTTCACTGCTGGATATAGGCCTCTCCCAATGTGCGCCATAGTACCCGGACCTCCGCCTTCCACATCCAGTCCCTCCCAGCTACCTTCCTCAGGTCGTCGGTTCATCTGGCTGGAGGGCGTCCTACCTTACGTTTACCGATTCGCGGTTTTCGTATAATTTTTCGCAAATATGTAGTGTGAGATTAAAAGATTTATTACAAAATACATTTTGTATATTACATCTTTTGTAATGTATATAATAATATAAAACCAAATCAACAACGTATTCCAATATGTTTCTTTTAGAACTAAATTGACACTCAGAATACAGAAAGAAAGTTCTTTCTGTATTTGAGAATTGACGAACACACCGCCGCCCGCTCGAGGGTGAGGGGTGGGTGAGGACTAGTGAGGAGACCTGAAACCGGTACACATAAGCAGCATCTATTGTCACTTATGGGTAGCCAAATCTTACTTTCTCCTTCTATTTTCTTACACAGTTCTGTGAACCTCTGGTGACAACACTCACCAACAAACAAATAATAATTTAAAAAACCGAACTAAAAACAAGTAGAAAATATTTTTTAAATATAAAGAGTTGTTCTATAGTGATAACAAGTCCACTAGTTCATTATAATTTAATTTATTCTAATAAGTTTAAAATAAGAATTAGGTTTAGGTCAAAGTTCGACTCAGCTAAAGAGCTCTTTTTCAAACTTTAGCCAAAGAAGCGGTGGAGAGAAATCTGAAACTTACAAATTCAAACCTACTTACGAAATATTCCCATTATAAGAATCCCCTCCACAATGTACAAATATTAGGGCTCAGAACCAATCATTGTCACTATGAAAGAATTTAACATAATTAACAAACCTTGCAGCAACTATTGTAGTCTTTGCCTTGCAGTTTGAACAGAGAATGATACCCATCCCTTAGCAGCTACTCAACAATTACCATATCACGACTTAAAAAAAACCTATTCCCGCTAACCCTAACGAGTTAACCCTTCCGATTACTAGCGATGATTATCAGGTAGAACTCACGCGCAGCCCACATTACTAGTGAATTATTATTTCTGATTAATAAATTGTGCGTCCCTAGAGACAAGTCGTGAGGTAACGTCACGCCTTGTAGCTTGACAGGACAGTGTTGCCAGTATTTATACAAAAATATTACCAGACTATTTTGTGTAACTATAGAATTGTGTCTGGAGTATAGTGCTATAGTGGAATAAACTGGTATAAATAGATTAATTCTAACAACCAGGTTAAATTATGTATATGTATGGCAAATATCGACAAAAATACAGCTAATACTAAAATGTGTAAAGTGCGTTCTACAGTATCAAGAACTGGTTCAGAATCTCCCAAGCCTCTGAAATCTGACGCTGATGTGACGTATTTATTAGCACTACCTACTTTAAAGAACTGTTGGGTACATTTGGTATTTTTTTATTTAATCGTGGGAGAGCCATGCTTCGGCACGTATTAGTCGGCTCAATCGGAGTGATACTACGGCCTCACAGAAAACCGGCTTGTTGTGTTTCACCGAGAGCGTGAGGTCACTGGAGGCCCTAACCCCCGTCGCCCCTGCCCCTAATCCCACCTAATAGGCCGGCTCTATCCAATCTCCAATCCACTTGTGACTCTTGAGTTGCAGGTGTCCATGGGCGGCGGTAGTCACTTACCGTCAGGTGAACCGTCTCCTCGTTTGCCGCCTATCCCATAAAAAAGTGAATAAAATTAATTAGGTTTAATTAAATTATATCAATAGGTTTGAAATTTTCTTATTTATACCAGGCATTTCATTAACATCCATCATTTACAACATAAAACAAAATTAAATGGGACGGGCCTTTTGTTTATCAAAGAAACACACGGCTGGCCACTTATATTATGTAGATCCTTTCTCCGTCATATGGATTTCTAATGACTCTAATCACTAATCATGTTCTTTTATATGTTTCGGTCGACGATTTCGTGAAGATAGTGGACCAATCAGGTGGCTCAAATTCAAGCAAATATCAACTTCTTACTTTTTATTTTTTTTCAAACAAATTTCTGATATTTTTTAACTGGCAACTCTTTTCAGCCGTGTCACGCCGTCACACCGTCAATTATGTTATTTGATGCTTTTTCATTAAAGTAATACGATCCCCTGGAGGCTCAGGGCGGGACTGGGTTAGTTGGGTGTGATCGACGCCCCAAAAATAATCTGGGGACTTATTTAATACGAATTATAGGCACTGAGAAATGTGACCAATTTTTGTAGGTCAACACGAGCCCTAGGCGCATTTCTTTTTTAGATTGATAGAGTTTTAGTTTATATAATGTAGACTCTTTTAAATATAAATTAAAAAGTCTAAAACTTTTTCCTTCACCACCAAACCCTGATCACCATCTAAATATATTCTAGCTGTAACCTATTCATTGAAGAAATTCCAATGAGCCCAAACACGATAGCTCTACTATAAGTTGGTAAGGCCTTGAGTATCCTATTGATTCTAGATGATGTCACAGCATCAGGCCAAGGTTACCATGCTATATAATATCATTGAAGTGTTCCTGACACTAAATACTTACTAAATTTCAAGTCGATCAGACCAGTAGAAGTCACTCACATCCCTTCAAGGATTAGAAAAGAGATGATGATCTTCAAATGGCTGAACAGATTTTCTTGAATTACAGCTCAGAACACTCTCAATCAACTTTTGAAAGACAAAACTAAATTAAAATCTGCCTTTCCATTTACTAGCTATGATGCCACAGATGCACACGTTAACCCTATAACACCTTTCCTTTTGCGTCGGGGGTTAATAATAATAAATTGACACATCTAACATACGGCCGTCTGATCCCAAACTAGGCAGAGCCTGTACTATAGTAACTAGACTGCTGATAAACATGACGTTTCTAAATACATATATTATAGATAAATTACACCCAGACACAAAACAAATGATCATACTCATCACGCAATTATTTGTCCTGGGTGGGAATCGAACCCACGACCTCTGGCTCAGCAGTCAGGGTCACTAACCACTAGACCATCAGACCAGTCAAAGTTAAGAAGAGAAACAATTTGCCACCTGGTAAAGTGTAAGCATCAATTACTAATATTACTAGTCAATGGAAATCTTTAGCATAAGTTATTTAACCGAAAAAGCTAGATTTAATCAAATTTATGTTAAGGACACACAATTTTAAATAAGTATAATTAATGTTGGTGTATATTTTTTATTTCTTACATCAATTGTAAAAACATTGTGAAATTATAATGTACAATATGTTGAAACATAAACAGATTGTATTAATAATCATTTTTTAAATCTTAAACACTGATTATTTAAATCTGAAAAATGATTTTATCAACTCTACTTACAGACAATACTATCTATCACGCTTGTCTATTTCAACATAAAAATGATAAAAAAATTAAATTGTAACCTTTGGAACATGAAGTAAATACGTTTAATGATGAAATATCCTTTTGTTTTGACATTGCATATTTTACTTCGATCTTTATTAACAAAATTGAACTTGTTCTTGATTTAAATAAATTATACACGTTACAAAAACATGAATAAGGTTCCACCGAGATTTGAACTCGGATCGCTGGATTCAAAGTCCAGAGTGCTGACCATTACACCATGGAACCGAATTGGATGAGAAAGTTGTGGTGAAATAAAGCGTCACATTTATCGTAGCGCAAAAATTTATATTTTTATTACATTGTTAATGTTTTCATCGTCATATATTATATTCATCATTATATAAGGGATTATAATGATAAACATTATTATAATAATAATATTTATCATTAGATATAATTTAGGGATCATCCACTACGTATACATACATAAAAGGATAAAGATGAAGTTTTGCATGTTGTATGCAAAATATAAGGTAACGTAAAAAAGGACATAAGTAAGGGTACATATACACTATCATTATACTCGGGATAATCTTGATTATTGTTAACCTCAAAAACTTTCCTCTTAAAAAATTTAAAACATCTAAGTCTTCGCTCACTTGTTATATCAAATATAACTAAAGTTTGACGGTTCTATTTTTGAAACAGTCGTTTGTCTTTTCAACATTTATACATTTTTTCTCTTAACCTGTATATTTGTTATTATAATATATACGTCTTTCCCTGGACCCTCGTCCCTGGAAATAAGTAAGCTCTAGAAAACTATCGTCATTTACGTAGTACGAGTAGGTACTTAGTGAACCCGTACTTCGTTTTCATTAATAAACTAAACCTACCAAAGTTCTTTCGTAACGTATTAAAAATTCATCCGCAAATAGGATTCATATCAGGATGTTCTTTCAAAGCCTTTTATTTTGTGGTCGATAGACTCACGCGCATGTGGTCGAATTACGTCATGAAGCTTGGAATAGGTATTATACTTTTAAGGCGTAACTTTTCGATTTACAAGCGGTCAGATTTCAAAAGATCGTAAATTCCACAATGTAAGATCCGCTTAATTCGGAATAATATTGTGCTACGCGCATAATTTAAGCATGTAAGCATAGAATATTATTGCTGGAGCTGGTCTACTGCTGCTGCATGGAGCCGCTATAATGATGGGTCTAGATGTTAGAAATGAAAGAGAACTTCTAAACTTCACAATGTGGTGGTGATGTTTGGGCTCGTGGAATTTGACTAGACATATTTATGGTAAGACACAGAACGTCTCCAGGGTATAATTCGTCTCTTTTATCTAGAGATGAAACACATTTGCGGCAACTATTTGGTACCCGGCCTATCCAGTCTAATTTTACTATCCGGCCGAATACCGGATAAGTACTAAGCAAGTGTCCGGCCGAATACCGGATATTAAATTTCGATACTTTATTTACAAATAAAATCCCCGTATTTTCATTTACAACAAAATGATTAGCACTTATAATAGTAATTTGGTAAACCATGGTAAATGAATATTAATTTCTCTGTATTGTGAGGAAATAAACGGTTTACTTGTGTTCATAGACAAGGCCAGCTTGGAAAAAAGCCTCCCCCTGTATGTACTGCTGTTCATCTTTCGTATAAATTCTAACAAACGTGGTTAAATCAGGGTACTGTGTAGCATGAGCTAATTAGATTGGTTGACACAAAGAGGAATGTAATTATTTGAGAGCAGAGTGGCTTAAAAGAGGACGTAATAAAACAATTGAAAAGGGTATGGGTGATTTGGGTGATTTGAGCACGTATAAAGAATGAACAGAACTTAAGAAGCAGGTCAGAAGTACCCGAAACCGGTGGGCTTGTGTGAAAGGTTTAAATAACAGTAGAGGAAGTTCCTGAGGTATGTAAGGATAGAAGCAAGTGGCTGTTGTTTCTGCCTATGCTAAAGGGAAAAAGGTGTGAGTTTATGTTGAAGATTGGATGCTTCTGGGGTACTCGTTGCAAGATATTTTTATGCACGAATATATATTATAAAATTATATTCTATGTTACAGCTTCAACAACTTCGCAACTTAAATCTTGCATCGAATAGTTAGACTGACTTAAGAAGTTGAAACGACTTTCTGATTCTTTTTTCAACGTTGCTTTCATGCTTGGTAAATGTGGTAAATCAGGTATTTTTTGTTCAGTGTCTTAAGCCAATCGATAATGTTCGACCGGTTTTTGGGCGGCCGGTATCCGGCATCCGGCCACACAGCTATCGGTTTCGTCTCTTGTTTTAAGAGTTATATGTTCGAATTGTACATTTTTAGTTTAATAGTTTATATACTTATAGAAACTTGTTTTTAAAATAATCATTCCTTTACATGTTTAGATGAAAAGGCAAAAGAAACTATTTAGGACCTTTTTCTCCCCTATTGTCAACCGATTTTGCTTAGTAGCTGTTGAGGTGCTTTAGAGTTATAATATAAACTAAAGTTTGTTTTATTAAATAAGAAATATGGATGTATTTAGACCAGTTGCGACCACTAATAACATTTAAATACTTTTTATATTATTAAACATAAAAGAAACTAGTTTTATTCGTGGGAGAGCCATGCTTCGGCATGTATGGGCCGGATCGACCGGGGTGATACCACGGCCTCCCAAAAACTGGCAGTGAAGCAATGCTTGCATTGCTTTTCGCCGCATGAGTGAGGTTACCGGAGGCCCTAACCCTTCCCTCTCCTCTTCTTCCCCCCTCCCCCTCTTCTCCTACTCCCACCTTAAAGGCCGGCAACGCACTCGTGACTCTTGAATTGCAGGTGCCCATGGGCGACGGTAGTCATTTACCATCAGGTGACCCGACTGCTAGTTTGCCCCCTATAACATTAACAAAAAAAAAGTATCTTTTAATACCGACCCTTACGATTTTTCAAACACGTAGTGTCGTATAGTCCGGGGTTATAATTCAGAAAAAATCCAAAGTAGATCTACTCAATCCCACGTCTTAAGCTTGGCAATGTCGGAATAATCATCTTTTGAATCCCACTAATATTTTAATGTGAAAGTTTAGATGGATGGATGGATGGATGGATGTTTGTTACTCTTTCACGCAAAAACCACAGAACCGATTGCGATGAAACTTGGTATGTAGTTAGCTGGAGACCTGGATTAACACATAGGCTACTTTTTATCCCGATATTCCATCGGGATCAGGACTTACGCGGGTGAAACCGCTGGGCGCTGCTAGTAGGTACATAAAAAGATTGATTGCATAAGAAGTGTTATGTTAGTGTTGTCATAAAATGATAAGTGTCGCTATCTTTTTGTTACTAGTTGTAATTTGATGATTTCAATAAGGTTCCAAGATAGATTGTCTAATCTCTATAATCATCACTGTAATCCGAGGTCATCTGTGTCTATAGATGACCTCGGATGACAATGATGATGATAACGATAAACATGTACAACAACACAAAGACATTCATATTCAGAATGCCTATAAATACTACTACTATTTATTATGTAGCAAATAAGCATACTGCTGCCTTGATGTACTTGAACATTAGGGTGGAGAGAAAGAGATAGAGAAAGAGTTGTAAACTCCAGTCGTGTGTCGGAGCTGACACACTCACTTTTTTTCCACCTTGAATAGTATTTTAGGACGTTGCATTGTATTTTAAATTGCATAAAAAAGTATTGGAATCTTTGATTATTTATATAGGTACTTGACAAGTATATAATCAAAAATTGGAGCCTACTTTTAGTCCTCTATTGCCGCTTGAAGTTTATGAGAAATCACCAAAATTAGCGATAGGTACCTAAAAACTTCATATAAACAAACATTTCTTTAAATATTATTTTCACTTTTAAACTCTAAATATCACTAATTTATACCCGCCTAATACGATCACGCTTGATACCTTGAAACTATTTCCCGCATAACCTACGTCATTTTATGTCCGTCAATTCCTGCAACTTAAAGTATATTTTCATATGTTTTTTTTTTCTTTTTTTATGGTATAGGGTGCAAACGAGCAGACGGGTCACCTGATGGTAAATGACTACCGCTGCCCATGGGCACCTGTAACTCGAGAGTCACAAGTACGTTGCCGCCCTTTAAGGTGGGAGTAGGAGAAGAGGGGGAGGGGGGAAGGACGAGAATAAGGGAAGGGTTAGGGCCTCCGGTAACCTCACTCACGCGGCGAAATGCAATGCAAGCATTGCTTCACGGCCGGTTTTCTGCGAGGCCGTGGTAACGAGCGGAGTCGAGCCGGCCCATACGTGCCGAAGCATGGCTCTCCCACACATAATATGACACCCGCGTAATATGATTCGTAATTCCGTTTAATACGCCACCTGTACACGTGTGTTATCTTGATTTGATAGATGATCTTATTAAAGATGGTAATAACACACAAAAAGATGCCCTAAGTGATGATGAAGATGAAGAGGAATCAAACCCGATTTTGTCAGCAGTTAAGGATTTAAGTCGCTACGTATCTTCTTTGGGTGGAAGCGAAGCGAAGATGCAGTCTTGTACTTAATTAAAAATGCGCAAAATCTTTTTATCAGAACAGAATAAGTAATTACTTAAAGGAATACTCACTATGATTTAACGGAATTTAAAATTACATACATAACATTATAATATTTTACTATCCTAACAACTTCATAATTATGTAATTTAAGACATACACAACATTAATACCTACATTTTTTTCCCTATCCCGCATAACAAAATACTTATTACGCGTTTTTGGCTAAGTTCCCTTTGAATTCGTCTTAAACGGGGTTTACCGAATGAAAAAAGTCAATTTACTGATAAACTTAACACAAACTTGGAATAAATATGACGTCAAAATCTCGGATATTTGTGTTGCGATAGTTGCGTTGTTATCTTTCCATGTATAAATTCAATTTGTATCTTCGCATTTCATTTATTATTGCTTATTTGATTGCTGTTTCTCATTAGATCAAGTTAATTTTAAGTTGTGAGTTTAGGATTATACTGACGCATCTAATGTCGAAAATACTAACACGAAATATAATATACTGTCACATTGTAGCATTAGAGGGTTAATACATCAGTGCCTCCAACAACAGTCGATATAATGAAGCATATAATTTTTGTTAAATGAAAGAAAAGGCAAACAGCCTTCTATCCTATTATCTACTATCTATATTATGTAAGAAACAGTCCCACAACCACTGATATAAAACTATGAAAATCACTAACTAACAGTAACTGCCAAGTTGTTCGTACCTCTCTCTGCACTCAAGTGATAGTTCTCCGCTTATACATTGCCACCCTTTTATAACCCCACTATTCATTAACATTTATCAATAGACCAATAGCATTGCGTTACCGGTATAACCGGATCAAAATAATGTCTATTAACTTATTTTTATTAAATAGTGAACTGTTTTATCATCTATTATAGTTTGCCTCTATAAGAGTTTTTGATGTGGCGACAACAGTTATTACTTATTACCTTATTTATTACCAATACAAAAAAATGCGTGAAAAACATTGGGCAGTCCACTGCCATGGTTTATTTCTTAACTAGGTACACGTGGACAACCTACCACTTTGGGATTTGTTTACTAAATTAGAGAGATACACTAAGGACCTCAACATTATTCCGGGTCAATAGCAAAATAATTGGAAAACGGCATTGATCTCCTTTTCACTGAGTTGTTCAAGTTCCTGCTAAACATGTCTATTTCACCAAAGGAAACTGAAATAGTACTAACTAAATAAAGCCTGAAATACCCCTCCAAAATAATTAATTAAACTCACAATATAATTATATATTAAAAGATTATGCTCCTGTGGTTGTATATAAAGAAAAAGTACCAATTTAAACAACGCGCAATCCACGTCTGCAAAATTAATTAAAGCCCTGACGTTTAAAGATTATATTGATCCAGTTTATCAACAATATTATTCTTTTACACACCTTGAAAAGTTATTATTTGCAGTGCTATACGATAACCAGCATACACAGAAGCAGTAGGGAGATGTCTAAAGATAATTAGTGAAGCATCTTAAGAACTTTTATTTGTGGCTGGTGAAAAATAAGAATTTTGTAAAGAAAATGAAGTTAATGTACACAAAAAGTAAATGAAATACTAGCAACCCACCCGGCTTCGCATGAGTAGCAGAGACATCTTCAACAATCATCATCATATTTCAAGCAATTTACACAAAACTTTAGAAAATTATATACTTAAACCTTCCTCATGAATCGCTCTACCTATTGGTGAAAACCGCATGAAAATCCGTTTTGTGGTTTTTGAGTTTATCGCGAACAGACAGACAGACAGACGCGACAGGGGACTTTGTTTTATAATATGTAGTGAAGTGTTTGCAACACACAAGTCACACAACTAGTAGATAGGTACATATAATGTAACAGAAATTTAACTTTTGTAACATTCTGTACAAGTTTAAAGTTATAACTATCAAATTTTATATTTTTATTGTATCAAAGATGTCTAAGGTGGAGTGCTAAAATATGTCAAGAAAATGCTAATATTTTAATTAAAAGCCTATCAGCGGTATACATCTGCAACTTTCTATTAATTTATTCAAGTCATGAATCAGAGGTCAACATTGAACAATAACATTATTAGCGAGGTCACACAATCCTGGCTTTTTTAAGCATAACAGCAAGCGAATCAAATCTTTTTAAATACGTACGTAAAGTTGTTGCTTTGAAAGCGATGGCTAATTTGGACTAATGTAGTCATCGGTTCCATGGTGTAATGGTTAGCACTCTGGACTCTGAATCCAGCGATCCGAGTTCAAATCTCGGTGGAACCTGATATTTTGTGGTTTCAAAAATTATTATTTCGGGTTTATTTTCGAATTATTTAGGGCATTAAGTAGTGTCTATTCTTTAATATCTAATATTGTAAAAAAATGTTCAATAAAATTGAAGTTCATTGTAGTATTAGTATTAGAAGTCCTTAAATACGTTCAGTAGTATGCAGATATATATCACTTCAGCACTGCATATTATAAAACAAAGTCCCCCGCCGCGTCTGTCTGTCAGTCTGTCTGTCTGTTCGCGATAAACGGAAAAACTACTGAACGGATTTTCATGCGGTTTTCACCAATGGATAGAGTGATTCAAGAGGAAGGTTTAAATGTAGTATACATGCATATTATTGTAGAGAAAAGTCGAGAAATTCAAAGATTTGCAATGTCATGTCGTAACAAACATATTTTTGTGCGCTTACATTGCAAACGCTGGCTAAACCTTACGAGATAGATCAAATTAATGTACTACGGAATTGTATATCTTAAAAAGATCAATAAAAAAGTCCGCGATGGTATATGTTTATCTCCTAAGGATAACCCACAGTAACCATTTTTATCTTTTACATATTACAAAAAAATTATGGGTTATTTATCAAACTATTTTAAACAATACAGTATTATTTCTTATCCAATTAAATACATTAGGTACGTTGTGCATTTCATGTAGATCAAAATTGCCCTTTCCAGCATCTAATAAAAATAAATATCTTAGAATATATCAGAGATTTAAAAAGCGGGGGCAGAGCGGCTGGCGGGCCGAACCGATTTTGATAATTCTTTTTTGTTAGATAGGGTACCTCAAGGGTGGTCCCATGTCAAGGAAGTCAGGATCTGATGATGGGATCCTGATAAAATTGAGAAAAATCCTCGAAAATTGTAGAAACGAATAGTGTTTCTGTTTACTTTTCATTACTTTATGAGGTTTTTGCGTTTAGAATCATCATCATATCATGTAGCTGAGCTAATGATGAAAAAAAATCATATTATAAAAATCTTCACTTCACACACTTCACATAGGTATCACTACATATTATAAAACAAAGTCCACCGCCGCGTCTGTCTGTCTGTTCGCGATAAACTGAAAAACTACTGAACGGGATTTCATGCGGCTTTCACTAATAAACAGAGTGATTCATGAGGAAGGTTTAGGTGTATAATTTGTACCCGTGCGAAGCCGGGGCGGGTTGCTAGTTACATATTATAAAACAAAGTTCGCGATAAACTCAAAAACTACTGAATGGATTTTCATGCGGTTTTTACCAATAGATAGAGCGATTCATGAGGAAGGTTTCATATCATTATTATTCCTATAATATTATATTATTAAATAACGAAGTAGTTTCTTGTATTTGTATGAAGTATTTAATGACAATAACTGTAGAGAAAGCTTGTGAGGTACGAGTATGTGTGTAAGGATAGTGGCAAGTGGCGAACTGTTCTCTCTGCCTACCTCAAAGGTAGAAATACTTAATTTAAATACATATATGAATGTATATAACAAGTATAACTATTAATATAAGTAGATGTAGATCACCAACCATTTTCTGAAATAGACCATTTATTGAAAAAAATTGGTTGTCTGTAAAGTCGATTTACGGACGATAATTTTACGTGATATCGTCATAAGAATACAGTGGAAGGATAGATGCGTCACAAGCCGAACGCTTAGGCCGATCGTGCCTCTCTATCGCTTGTTCCGCGCTCTCGCTTGTACGCTCGGCTCAGGCGGAACGTGACAATGAGTCATGCTTTTTCGTGCGTGCAGCCGGCACGTCAAAAACTTGTAGGTCGTAGAACATTATGGTATAATCCATAGAGGGGGAGCAGTAGTCATTCACGTCATATAAGGCTTTTTTTTAAATTAAGAATTCACAATAGAGGGCTGCTTTAAATTGTTGGAAGCTCTTGTGACTAACTTATCAAATTCAACCATCACCCGCTGTGCACGAGCATACGGAATGAATCCAAATGGATTACAAAACGGTGTAATTATAAGCTATAGTAACAAAGCGACTCAATCGTTATATCAGTTACTGGCTGATAACCGGAATTCATATGGCAAATGGACAATTTTGTACTGACCCAGGAGCTATACAGTCACGTACAAAAGGTTTTGTAACACGTAACATTAATATAATAATATATATGTATTTAAGTAATAAAAAACCGGCCAAGTGCGAGGACTCGCGCACCGAGGGTTTCGTAAAATATTTTTATTAAATGATGTAACTAAAAATATACGGTTTTCGCAATTTTCCCTTTATCTGTGCTATAAGACATTGCTTCGTACCAAATTTCAAGATTCTGAGTTCACGGGAAGTACCCTGTAGGGTTTGATTCCCTTGCGAGTGTCGAAAATTTGCGGCATAAACGGCTGTATCTTTTGATTGCGTTGGCTTAGAAGTTTGATTTTTCCACAGCTCCAAGGGACAGTAGACTTAAGTATTTGATATAAATTCCAGCTTGATACCTATACGCGTTCCTGAGAAAAAGGGTTTTGACAGACAGACAGACCCACGGACGGACGGACAACAAAGTGATCCTATAAGGGTTCCGTTTTTTCCTTTCGAGGTACGGAACCCTAAAAAGGATTTTTTTTAATGTACTTTGTAACTATACGTAGAGAAACGTGTCAGACGGTTTTGTGTTCTCCGAATTGTTTTTGTGACGTGGATATCGTCAGTCCTCCAATGGGCCCAATCTGTAACCGTGGCAAGCAAGAATGACTATCAAAGCCAAGTGCGTCCGTGCTCCGTAACTACGAAGAATACAAAATCTTGGTAAAGCAAGATGGCGAATTAGCTATGTTTGAATGCTTTTATATTATGGTATGTATCCGGCATAGATCTCTACCTAGATAAGTCGTAACTCTGACCAACTTCGGACATGAGTTGTAGCTTATTAAGACTGTGATCATTTTTGACATCTTCTTTTGATTCTGATTTTTAGTGGTTTAAGGTATATTATTTAAATTTAACTAGTATCCATATTAAAGAAACAATAAAAATCATTTAAAATCTCACATTTAAATACCATGCAACTATATTTTTTGTAGTCGAAAGACAATTTCTCTGGTGACTGTACCAGGTTGTTATGGGTTATCGTGTGAGTTCGAGTGGTTCTGTGCCCATTTACCTAATAACTACCATAACAAGTGGTGTGCAGTCACCACTGTCACCATTATTTTGGTGAATAAAATGGGAATTTTATAAATTTTTCCACAAAGCCGAAAATACGTACGTGAAGTTATTGCTTTGAAAGCGATGGCTAATTTGGACAATGTAGTCATCGGTTCCATGGTGTAATGGTTAGCACTCTTATATTTTTTAGTGTATAATAAATAACTATATTAATTATATATTATACAGGTATAACCTTTATACCTGTATAATATATACTTCAATTTGACGACGATGAACTTCAATTTGTGATAAAAAACAATTGACACGCGATTTCCCGCCAATTATTTTTAATCAATGATTTAGTTTCTTATGTTTAAAAAAATATAACTTTCGAAACTCAAACATATATGAGCGGCCAGGAGCACAGAATTTTCAGTGTGCCCTATACACACAACACACACATCTGTATACAGTGTATATATCTGTATCTGAGCGTGACGGTCGCGCGAGTTCAGTGACTTTTTCCCATACCAAAAGTGCCCAACGTGCCTAAAGAAGTTTTCACTTCAAAATTGTAACTAAATATCTTCTTTGGCAATGTCAATGTCACACTCGCTACTTGTCTTAACGATAACGCAAATATTTTGATAAGACAATACGATGCATTCTTGTAAAGTTACTATACATTACTGGTTTTCCAGGTAAGTCTTTTTGCGACGCCTACAACGTGCACAATGTATAGAAACCTAGTAGATAGTTTAGTCTACGTACTATCGCTACATTTACCGGAATCGAAATATTTGTATAATTATTCACAACTGTGTGAAGTGACGAATACTACCGAAGTAAATAATTTAATTTGTGTGCCATACTTACAGTTTCTTTATAATTTGAAAGAGTTTGGATACAGTAAAAATGTAAACCTGTTCTTTTAAATCATTACATTTTATGACATAAAGTCCTCCGCCGCGTCTGTCTGTCTCCCTGTCTGTCTGTCTGAAAGAGATAAACTTCAAAACGGATTTTCATACGGTTTTTTTTACCAATGGATAGAGTGATTCATGAGGATGGTTAAGGTGTATACATTAAGGTTTTGTATAAATTTACTGAAATTTGACGGCGATTGTTGAAGATGTCAGAAGAAAATCCGGCTGACTGGGAGCTTTACTGGCGTGCGCCGCATAAACCAATAGAGTTACAGGAAAACTATGTTTAACGGAATTATTCCTCTTACAAAAATATTTCTAAAACATAGCAACGCTACATGTCTATGTTTATTGGATTATAAGAAGAGAATACTTTTAAACATATCTTCAACGGAAGTGCTGTTTTGTTATGTCGTTATTGTTATTAGACCATAGTTATCTGTATTTATCTAGATTAAATTGATCCTATCACAAAAAAAATTAATCCGTGTCCTAGTTAAACGTTCACAAGTGTGTTTTTACATTTTAATTTAACGACATGCTCAACGAAACAGGCGATAGCTAGATAGATTTTAGATTAGAAAAAAATGTTGACATTTATACGCTCTGGTCATAACAAAATACCTGATGTTATAAAAAATGTCACAATACAAACATTTAAAAACCAATTGACTTTTTAAATGATATACTTTGATATTACTTTAGATTATTAGTCTTTTGACATTACTTATGCTTATTTGACATTTAATTTATTTTCTTAATTTCAATTAATATTGCTTACATAATTATATTGACCATTGTATCTATATTACTATTATGAATTGTAATCATTCACAAATTTGTTTACTGTTTTTAGAATTTTATTGATTTGATTATTAACTAATTGTTTAAATTTTAATGTTTGCATGCCTAGTCAAGGTAGATTGTATTAGCTCAGAAAACTTGTTAACACGCCAATTCATGTACCTACAATCAATGCAAATAAAATATATTCTATTCTATTCTATTCTGCTTTCCGTGCAAAATAAGTCTATACTCGTATTAGATACTCAGAAAAGGCAGAATTTGACGCCTAGATGTTTTTACTCAATTGACTCACAAATACACATCCAACTAATCTGCAATAATTTAAACAGAACTGTATGAATTTGCATTAAGACGTCCACGCAGCTACTAAAACAATGCGGTCTTCTAATGACAACAAAGATCAGTCTGATTGAAGGGTAACTTACCCTTCAATCAGACTGATTTATTGTATGTGTTCTTACCCTGGGTAAGTACCCATACAATAAATATCAAAGAACATGGTCAATAAATATAGATTTGCACGGATGGCGCAATGGTTAAAGTGGTCGCCTCGCCTCTGCGGGACACCGAGTGTTGTAGGTTCGTTTCCCACAAGACAAAGTTTGCAGGATCCATAAATAGTTGTCCCGAGTCTAGGTGTTCTTTGCGTCTATTTTTTTAATGTTTGTAAAGTTAAAGAAAATAAAAATAGAGATCGATTTTTTTTAATTACAATTATAAAAGTTTGCCAACTGTGCATTTAGCGGGGGTCCACTCTATGCTAACTGGTTTCAACTCTTACAGAAGAGAAGTTTGAAAGTCAACCCGATGGTTGTCCAAAAGCTCGTAAGAAGATTTAAAATGATTTATGTATAATTATGATATAAAGTATTTGCCCCGATATAAGGTTACTTCCAGCTACCAGAATTTCTTTTTGTACATGAACCGTTCCCGTGAACACACCAATTTCCTGAGAGAACTCTCTCTTCTTAAAGCCATAAGCCACAGACAAGTGCTACAGTATATGTATGCACAAAAAATTAAATAAAATATTTAATAATTTATTCATACATTTGAACGTTGTAACTTCCCGGGGATATGACGTATATGGATGTAGTAGGTACCTACGTGACTTGAATGCTATCCATGGACGCTCATGTATACGTTATATTGTATCGACGTCCTTAAAGTGTTGTAAATGAGCCGTGATTTAGATTTGGAGCGTTTAAAGTGCCTCAAGTCATTACGTAGGCAAGAACACAATGGAATCTGTAGTTTTAAACCTCATTTCTGAGTCGTTAAATATTTAGAGCACGATTCGAAGCTGGCACAAGCTATTAAAATATATCTTACTAATATTATCAAGGCGAAAGTTTGTGCGGATGGATGAATGGATGTTGGTTACTCGTTAACGCAAAAACGACTGAATCTGGATAAAATTTGGCACAAAAATAGATTATAGTCTGGAATAGCACATAAGCTACTTTTTATCTATCTATCATAGCTAGTAATCTACATGTAAATAGCAAAGACAAAACAATTCAGTAACTTTTTCTGCTGCTAGGAAGATTGAGAGACAAAAAAAAACCAGCTAACGGACAAACCTCTGTCTTGCAAAATATAAGCATAATCGATAAATTTCCAAGTTCAAGTTATCGAATTCAAATTAAGATTTCTGCATTAAAGTCACGAATTTGCCAAAAATTGTTAGCGCCTGTGTCATTCACGGTTTCTACAATACGACCCAAATATATGACCACATCTTTCTGTAACATTCTGTATAGTATACAATATGAATAATTATACAAGGCCTTCTAAACTAAAATGAGGATAATATAAGGATGGGTAAACTAATTTGGAGTTGAATTTACAGTTGAAAACTTTCACATTATCACAAATATACTTATTCGGAAATATGTATAAAATACCAATCATCATCATCATCATCCTACATATTATAAAACAAAGTCCCCTGCCGCGTCTGTCTGTCTGTCTGTTGCGTATGCGGATTTCACTAATAGACCGAGTAATTCATGAGGAAGGTTTAGGTGTATAATTTGTTAAGGTTTAGTGTGAATTGATTGAAATATGTTTGTGATGATTGTTGAAGATGTCTCTGCTACCCGTGCGAAGCCGAGCCGGGTTGCTAGAATAATATATGCAGGAACAATTATGTGGTGGTGGACTATCAAACAAAATTACTTTCCGTTCTGCACAAACTAGTATCAAGTAACAAATTGTAAAGTCGTAATTTGCTATTGTCAAATAATTTACGTTTAATGTAACATAATAAAAAAACTTAAAAAAAGAAACGAACCAACTTAATTTTATGAGAACTGTTGCATAGTTTATTTTTAGTATACGAAACCACACAATTAAAAGACTTCGAATTGGCCATCAAAACAGAAATCCCCTGTATAGAGGCCGCGATGCAGCCATGACATAAACCACTGTATTTTTAAAATGGCCCTCGGATATCCGGATCCCAAGGTGGCCGGCAGTTTCCTCAGATGCCTGACAAATGGTAAGGTTACATCATTCAAATTGTGTAAATTATGACGTCGAATTAGGACGCGCGTCAGGGGACTTACCTGATGTAGTGAAAGTGTGAACTGGAAAGTTGTTAATTGTGTCGAGGTATCGGACTGTAATTTTGACTGAGATCAAATACTACTCCCATAGGGCCAATATTTAATATAGTTGCAGTTGATTTGTTTATTTTAGGAAAAAAAAACAGGACAGGAATCTAGTAATGTCCGGTTCCTATCATCAAGAAACGATTCGTTTTGCTTACGGACGGTAAAATTCGTTGACGAAAATTTTATCGTCTGTAAGCAAAACGAATCGTTTCTTGATTATAGGAACCGGGCATAAGAAACCCACTTCAATACGCCTAAATTACATATTATATTAGAACAAAATTAAAGTATCTCGTCATTAACAAAAGAGGAATCACTTTTTTTTCTGGGTGAGTGGTTTAGAGTACCTACCCTATGTCTTTTGCTGTTGCCCAGACAACGTGTAATGACTGCCTGACCTGTAACATATCAAATAACGGTACGGCATGCGGCAGCGCATAAAATACGAACAAATAAACATCGATTTTTATATAGAAGAAGATGTGGTCTACTTCTTCATTGTTTTATTTAGTGAATAATAGGTCGACACAGCCTGCCGGATAGTAAAAGGTTAAAAGCGCCTACTATCGTTCGAAATAGGGGTCACTTGGGTGTTCTCAACTGCCCTTCCCTCACCTCTAAGAAGATATGTCCATTGCCCATTCGGCAGAAACACAATACTATGACAGTATTGTTTGTGTAATTCAGGCGTCTCCAATTCTAGAAAAAATCCGCTGTTTCCTTATCTCCTCTAAAGATATGTACAGTCTTTGTTTATAAACAAAATTAATCACTTACTCAGAAAATGACGTTACATAAAATGTGAAATCTGATTGACCTTTGAATGTATGTAAACAGTATTTTTTTTGTCGAATTACTCTCGTAGTCTTATCACGCTGTTTGGGTTGCCGTCGAGCCCAGGCCTGCTCCCCATGACACGTAGTGACGCGACATTGTACCAACAGCAGGCCGTCGAACAGCTTTCGGCGATTTTCAAACCTTCAAGAAAAGAGCGTAATCCCATCTCAAAAGCCGGCAACACACTTGTGACTCTGTTTTGTTTGAGTTGCAGGTGTCCATGGGCGAAGGTAGTCACTTACCATCAGATGACCCGTCTGCTCGTTTGCCCTCTATAATATAAAAAAAACATATGTTTACCAACAGTGGGGGGACAGTCAACGCGGTCCCGTTTGAATAATTTACGATGATTACTTCCGCTTGCAAGATGGGGCATCCAAACATGTGCTGAAATAGGACCACGGAAACTTGTCCCATTGGTCCAACACAGCAGTCAAAAAGTTGAACAAAATAGCTTCAATTTCATCTAAGTGAAGTAAGTAAGTAGGTAGGTAGATAGGCTGTTCATAACGGATAAAGGTACTCAGTGGCATAGCGTACCTTGGAGGGGCCCTGTATCAAAATTAGTTGGGGGCCCAAACGAAGGGTAAAGATTTCTCACAAAAAACGCAAAAACACTTTAAACGGGGGTATCCCGCAATAACCGATGTAAGATGTTGCCAATTTTTAGGAGCACGCTTATCCAGGGAAAAAAGATATAACTTTTTTCGACTATTGTCATTTCTGAAGTGAAAACTCTATAGGCACATATGACAGTTTTTTTATATGTTTTTTTGCGGGAAGCACGAGATTAAGTGACGTTGTGGATAACATTTTACTAATTTTTGCTTACACACGTTAGGGGCCTCTGTAGCCCGGGGTCCGGAACATTGATACGGCTGATACGGCGATAGCTACGCCCCTGTAGGTACTCCCAGAGATGTCACAGCGTTTGCCAAGTCTATAGATGACTTGACAAGATGCAATGACCGTCTGACAATGTAAATACAGTGACGATTTTTTTTCTAAAATGAAATGAAACTAACTGATTCTGTTGTTGCAGCTTAGCCCTCCTTTACCTATACCTTTTACTGAAATAAAATGTAGCCTATGTTACTTTTGGAAAACAAGCAGCTTCCTAATACTGAAAAACCCATTAAAATCGCTTCAGTAGTTTCACATTTCAAATAGGATGGTGTTAGGCATATGAACGTCATATCTATATTACATATAAAATGATATGGTAACATAGGTATTTTAATATTATTGAAACCGTATGGTATGGTATAAATTACACGAGTATTCATATAATTTATTAAAACAAGTAAATTTGTAATGAAACATATATTCGTGTTAATTATTCTACAGTTAATTAAAAACTATTAATAATTCGACCAAATTAAATGGCATGTCCTAACTAATATTATACACTAGCAGCGCCCTGCGGTTTCACCCGTGTAAGTCCCGATCCCATGGGAATATCAGAATAAAAAGTATGCCTATGCGTTAATCCAAGTCTCCAGCTATCTACATACCAAGTTTCATCGCAATCGGTTCAGTGGTTTTTGTGAAAGAGTAACAAATATCTGTCCATCCATCCATCCATCTCTCCATCCAAACTATCACATTTATAATATTAGTGGGATGAGAGTGAGTTTGTTTGTTTGTTACACTTTCACGCCTTAATTACTTAACTAATCATCATGAAATTTTGCATACACTTTGTCAGAGTTACAGAAAAGGACACAGGGTGCCTTTCATCCTGAAAAAATATTATTAGCGAAGGATAGAAAAATACCTTCAATTAACGCGAGCGAATCTGCGGGCAAAAGTTTGTTTTTAGGGCTCCGTTCCTCGAAAGGAAAAAATTCCCACACGGAAGAAGTGAAACTTCCGAAAAGTAGCCTACGAGGGAATGAGAAATAAAAAGCAAAATCAACACAAATAATTAACTAATGTTAATAAATTTAATTTTAGATAATTAAAAAAAATATTGGTCAAATTAACACAGATATGTTAAATAAATTAACATAAATTAATTAACCAACGAATTTTAATACGCAAATGCACAAAATGACACTACGTTGACATTGACGCATTTTCAGGTTTTGTAGTACGCAGGCGCAAAAACAAAGATTATAGGAAACACTGTCTACTTGTATTCTGTCTCATTCTCTGGCAGCCTAAATCCTATTTATGAATTTGTTTGTCTCTTTCTAGTGCTGTATACGTTCTTTCTCATTTTCTCGCAGACTGCATCCTATTGTATTGTGTTTGTCTCTTTTTAGTGTGACTTGAGGCTTCGTAGTACGCAGACGCAAAGACAAAGATTATAGGAAAAACTGTCTACTAGATGTCATTCTCTCGCAGGCTAAATCCTATTTATGAATATGTTTGTCTCTTTTTAGTGTGAGTTTCTCGTTTTATCAAATTTCAAATCACAACGATTCTAAAGAAGTTTCACTTCAAAAAGGAACCCTTATAAGGCCACTTCATTGTCCGTCTGTTTATATTGTAATATGTTTTTTTAACAGCATTGATTTACAGTTATTTGAGAGTGCTTATATAAAAATCACACGCTGTACACACTTCAACATCAAACACAAGCGGAACAAAGCACTTTTTTCTGGTACTTGACCAACTAAACAAAATTGTTGGCTTTCAACCGTGACCTGTCCATTAGATCTGTGGGAATTCCCTCGCCACGTGACTCTACGCTATTGTAGATTAATTCACAAGTAATAGCTAATGATAGCGACTAATAATTTACGATCGCGATACTTAGAGGACGCTATGTCAAAGAAAGAATACTAAATCCATTTCAATCAATCAATTAGCCTATTGCAGTAATAAATATAGACCTCTCCCAATGTGTGCCATAGCACCGGGTCCGCCACCTTCTGCATCCAATATACCCCAGCTACCTTCTTCAGGTCGTCGGTCCATCTGTCTGGGGGGCGTCTTACCTTCCGTTTACCGATTCTCCATTATAACACCAGTTTGCTCCAACGGCCATCGATCCATCGGCATACATGGCCAGCCCATTGCCACTTCAGCGTGCTTATTCTACGAACTATGTCGGTAACTTTAGTTATTTGTCATATTACCTCATTACGAATTTTACTCTGCAATTAACGTTTACGTGGAAGGTTTGTGGACTGTTCACGTCTCGACACTATAGGTCATAACAGGTAGGACGCACTGATCGAAGACTTTTAAGGCATTGCGATAAGAGTGAAGAGAAGACTCGACGTAGTTTGCCGAATACTGCCCAACCTAACTGGACTCTTCTGGTGACTTTTTTCTCAAAGTTGTTTTTACCGAGCTGGTTTCCAATTACAAGTCTGAAACAAAACAGTGTGAAAGTTTTTAGGGTTCCTGTTTTAAGTAAATAGTTTTTTTTTCCTTAGATTTTGAAACCTGAATCTTCTGGTAGTAATCAATGTCTTCTCTGTAACAGTGGCCAGTAAATAATAAAGATTGGGAAAAAATACGATTATTTCTGGCCGAACAAAACATTCAGGAAATAGTGAATTATTGATATTACCACGTCATACTTACTCACTAAACGGCGCGATGCGTAACTTTTAATTGTTATTTTAGGATTTCTTTCCAGTGACACATACATACCAGCATGTAGCATAACTAAAAATATAGTTAATTTTGTTTGAAAATTAAGAAACAAAGAAAGGTCCGGTGATTTTAATGATATTTCAATATAACAAACATACTTATTATTGTAAATTATAAAACTTGTTAATTACATTATAATCGTACATTACTAAATTATCATTTTGTTAAGTCCCCGAACAACCTGAGCATAATAATAAAAAAAAGAAATTAAGGTTTTCCTATAAACTGTGACCTCACTCATAGTTTACAGGAAAACCTCAAGGAAAATTTTAAGTCTTTAAATAAATCATTTTGATTTTAGGACGGTAGATAAATCCTCTCGCATCTGAACAATATAATATTTTATTAAACAATTAACTGAATTATTAGAACCAACGCACAATATTTTACATACTACATATCATTTACTAGAAATATATCTATTCTAATAAAGAAATGAAGACGATCTAATAAATTGGCTTTTATCCAAATTGTTGTATCATCGTAAAGCACTAACATAGCTTTCAAAGAAATCATCATGTCTTCTTTTACTCTGAACCAGCTCACGATTTTCTACGGATTTTGTTTATTTAACATATTAGTTAAATTTTTTGCCAAAGTGTATGTCAGTCTGTCTTAAAACCGTTGCGTCAACAGGATTATTTTCAGTTGGCAAAGTGTCAATAGCAAATCAAATTCAAAGAATATTTGTTTGTAGTTTTACTAACCGTTTTCAAATGTTGCCCATTATTAACCTACTTCATGAGATAATATTATTAATAAATAGCAGCGCCCCGCGGTTTCACCCGCGTAAGTCCCGATCTCGTGGAAATATCAGGATAAAAAGTAGCCTATATGTTAGTCCAGGTTTCCAGCTATCTACATAACAAATTTTATCGCGATCGGTTTAGTAGTTTTGGCGTGAAAGAGTAACAAACATCCATACATCCATACATCCTCACAAACTTTCACGTTTATAATATTAGTAGGATTATACGACTCTACATAAAGAGTTCACAATTCTGTTATTATTACGATGTGTAATACATGACATCTTCGCTGATTATGAACTAAATTTAATGATTTTTGATGATTGCTTTTTTTTATAGTACACGGGGAACAAGGGTGGACCAATTCAATTTGAAAAAAAAATACTTTATTATAAAAATTACATATAAGTAAACTTTTACTGTTTTGCTCTTTTTAAAACACTGTTTTGCTTTTGAAAATAGTACCTAGTAGTACCTAGATATTATCGTTTTATTTAATCAATTTTCTTCCATAGATTATGTCGGCTAGCTTGACTGTCAGCCATTTTAAAGAAGTCAGCTTTATACATGTGTCGTGGGTTTTTACACACACGCTAGGTTGCTATTAAACACTCATTGACTAAAAGAGCAATCCTTATTATTAAACTTACTCCAAATAGTAGTAAAAAATATATCGCACACCTTGATCTAAACCTAGATTTATGCATTTAATTAGCAACCCGCCCCGGCTTCGCACGGGTAGCAGAGCATATCATATTGATATTTTCCGACATCTTCAACAATCATCGTTACATTCCAGACATTTTACACAAAACCTTAACAAATTATACACTTAAACCTTCCTCATGAATCACTCTGCCTATTGGTGAAAACCGTATGAAAATCCGTTCAGTAGTTTTTTATTTTATCGAGAACAGACAGACGCGGCGGGGGACTTTTGTTTTATAATATGTAGTGATATGCAGCTAGAGAAAAGATATTATAAGAATATTGTGTTTTAATCGTTTTAGGACTGAAAATTGTATTTTTGTAGTTATTTCCCTATTGCTTAACGATGTATGTATATTTATTTCATTATTTTGAGTTGACCCGTGTTGATGAATTTAGCGTCGAGTAGTGGTGAACTGGTGATACTTTTAAATCTGTTTTATTGGTCGGAGATAAGAAATTCGATGGTGTGCATTACTCAAAAATTTAAATTTTTGAGTTAGCTCACTTTAGATCAAGGTGTGCGATATCCAAGTATGTTTATCCGTTTTCTAGACCTTATATCACAAGTTCTGCTAAGTAATTTGGGTCTAGGTCTAGATGGCGTTGTGTAATATGTGCCAGAATATTATATTCAAGAATATCCTTTACTCGCACGTCACATAGCCACCCCACAATTTGTCACAGTGCTGTTAACAGTAATTATAGTAAATGTGTTAACTATGGTGGTAAAATTGCCATTGGTCACGTAATGGCTTAATACTGATGGACAGTGGACAGACAAACCTACTTTTTGTGTATATGATTGATATATTGGGGAATTATGAAAGTGGTTAAAGTAATGCGAGAGTTATTTATAAAGACTTATAAAAATTAATCTCAGAATTGTAGTTAGAGTGTCGCATTGCTGGTGTCGAGACAATCTTGGGTTTACTTCCTATACTGAATAAACGTTTGTGTAACCTAAGGTCAGGAATATAAGTGTTATAAAAATCTGTTCTTGCTATAAATCGCCTTGGATGCTCTAAAATTTGTATTTGTCTGTAGAGACTTCATATTTTCTAGACAATGTTATCCTCCAAAATTTTTTCCCATTATCGATTGTCAAGGCATCGCCCAGTCTGTTTTATCTACGTTGCTTGCATACGGAAAATTTTAAAACTTTAATCTAATGACGTATTCCTCTATTCGAATTTGTAAATGGAACATTCGATTCGATATCACAATGCGTTATCTGTGCTTGTTTTTTTTTTCTAACGATAATAATAAAATGTATTATTATTATGTTAGTTTACGTTTAGGCAACCCTGACAGTGCCTCTTGTAGATAAGGTGCCATGTTACTGCTCAACCAAAGAGATTTAACACTTTTAGCAGCGCGTTTTTTGTTCTTACAAAGAAATATGCTGAAGGCATATAAACTTAGTATAAATGCTTCCGCATAAGAATTATGTTATTAATGGACTCTCAACTCCCTACGACTTACGGACTATCAAATAGTCCATAGTTCAAATTATGTTCTTTGTGTTTAAACTGCATCTAGACCGACCATTGATGTGATGCGGTAAATACATCGATGGCTTGTCTGTAGATCACGTACTATTGACATTAATCTAATTCAAATTTCACCAATTCCATTCAAGTGAAAGGACTGGCAACGTAAAAGGCATAATTCAACGGTAACCGCTAATCATCAAGAAGGCCGTGTGCTTGCTAGAAAAAAAAAACATTTGAAGGTTTGATTCGAGAGTCAACGCGGCAACGCTGCACTACCTGTGTGAGAGGAACTTACTCTTTTTGTTGAAAAAATCTGATCCACAATTTGATTTTTATTTTTAATTAAATTAGCAACATTCATACTATATGTACTAATATTATGAATGCGAAAGTAACTCTGTTTATTTGTTTGTTGCACTTTCACGGCTTAACTACTAAACCGATCGTCATGAAATTTTGCGTAAACGTTGTCAGTAGTACAGAACAAGACATAGAGTAACTTTCATCCCGAAAAAAATTACTCTTCCCGAGGGATACACAAATATAACTTTTACGCGAGCGAAGCCGCGAGGATAAGCTAGTAAGTAATATTTTTAATATGCCTTGATAACGTAATGATAATAGTCCATATATCTCCTTGCAAAACAGTTAATTGCTAAAGGTCGCGGCCTCTCTGCAAACTCATCTTCTGGTTTATTCAATAAATACATATTAGTTATATTGACCTAATTTCAATAAAGCGAGTGTCACGACTGGAAACAACAATTCTATCTAAAATGAGTTTGTCACACTTTACGCCTGAACTAGGTACTCAACGTATCATCGTAAAATTTTGTGCCTTGTATCCAGAAAAAGTACTATTTCTCATAGGGTTAATGGGCCAAAATCTACAGCAAGGCGAGCGAAGCAAAAAAAGTTACCATTATCATATTAGACCTACGTCAAAATCGTTATGGGTACGCAACAGAACACGGCAAACGTCATTGAACTCGCCTGCCCCCGTCAAATTAAAATCCCTCTGTGGTTATTTGAAACTTAACCGTCTATTGAGGTCAGATGATCAGGAGGTCATAAGTGACAGCTATCTTAAGTCGACTTACTACTTCGTTTTAGGCTTATCAGGGACTTTGTCAGTGGCGTAACTAAACCATTGTTACGCCACTGGATTTTGTTAATAATATTCGATAACCATCAGTGCTTATCTTTAGATAGAAGAATCTTGCACTTATCTTGTGTACATTCGTCTTGAATTATATCTTATATTGCATTTATTCGATATGCTCGTCTGATAATCGATCCAACGTTTTATCTTAAGATCAAGTATGTAATGTTTATGACATTTATTTGAAATGTTTAACTCTCATATTGTCACTTGAATGACACACTTGACTCGTGACAATCAAATATATATATATATAAATCAGATTAAGTATTAGTTTTGATAGTAATAGACTATTTTAAATATATAGGTATCAATGTTTCGATGTTCGATCAACACATGATCAAAAGTGAGGTAAGCAGAGTGTTCTAAAATATTACACAAAAAACATAAATTAAATACATTTATTTTGCTAATAAATTCCAAGCATTTTTTCCAAACTATTACAGCATTACCTAACTACTAACGATCTTAAAACTGATCGCTGTATTTTAGATACAATCATAACTGTTTCTCTCCAACCTTTCTGTTTTTCTAAGACATCTCGCTTCTCTTTTTCACTACACCAGTTAGAGTAAGAGAGAACAACGCCGCACAGGGGAATAACAGCTCAAGAATTCTTGACAAAAAATGGTTTGAATTCAAAGCGTTTTTTTAAAAAACATGTTCACTCCACATCCTGACGTTGATGTACCGATGTAACCGGAGAACTCGAACGTAACAAAAGCGGATATATTCACAGCACTTAAGTCCTTTATCACTTAAACTATTTTTCAACGCATCACAAATGTGAAGATAGAGTTTATAACGTCATCCAAATCTTTGCTGAATGGTGACATTTGAGCTTCGTAACATCCTGTAGACTTCTCTTTCCCTGCCACGGTGAGATGGCAATTAGGACCTAACATCTGAACGCTGTCACCTTTCGCTCGCTTGGTAACTGACACAGAACCGTTACTGACCACTTTCAGCTGTGTAGGATTGAACTCCATGGTCACTTTCTTCTTGTTGCCGACGATCGAGTACTTCTTCATTGTTGATGAAATTGTTATTCTATTTTTAAACTTGAAATACAAAAAACTAGAATTTTTTTATCAGAATTCGTTGTCAAAATTTTAAAGTTAAGAATTAGAAATTCTGTTTTTGAAATTCGAATTTGTTTTACTAGTGACTGTTTCTCACTGCGAGCTGCGTGCGAATGAGTAAGATCGTGAAGCGCGTTCTTTTATAAGCGCTTGCGCAGCGCATGCCTCTTCAAGTCGTCTGATAGGGACTCCCCTATGCGTCACTCATTCAACGTGAACGTGAATGGCAGTATACTCACCGTCAGATTGATTAACCGTAAATTTTTATATTTGGATAGTTATTCCCCTAAAGAGATTATTTTATTACGATTTAATTAGGAACAGTTAAGAAATGGTTTAGGAGTTGGAGAAAGTCATAGTTCATAAATGTTTTAAATTCTAACTAAGTAGGTGCCTATAGTTTTCCTGTTCAGAATGTTAATCTCTGTTATCATTGATCTGAAATTTCCCAAAATTGATAGAGATATTATCTTTCAGATAAACCATTGACATATTATAACATAACGTATTCCGTAAATGCGTACATTCGTTTGTTTGTTTTATGTGTGTTTAATTAAAATTATAAGTATAAGAAATAGTAAAACACATTCAAATGGTTGTAAATTAGATTTAATTAAAATGGTCCGCTTCAGGTTTTTATGAGCATGTAAATAAATAATAACACACAGTATATGTGACTAATTATGTAAATAAACTCTTTTGTTTATTACTTTGAATTACGAAGTAACTATTATCTTATTTGTGCTTTGAGGAGCGAAGTAAGATTTACTATTTCCGATGCGTCCAATTTGTTTCTGATTAAAAGTGTTGCGAAACACAGGTTGACGGAACACGAGATGTGATGATGAAGAGTTTTTGTGAACATGAGATGGAACACGATCTTTTAATTTATATTCCAAATAAAGTAGGCGTAATACATATACATAAGAAACATGTTCTAGTTAGTAACTGACAACTTAAGTAACATTATGTATATTAAATTTTTCTTAGTTGAATAGTCTACTGTCTATATGTACATATTTCATATGTGATATGTATTGGATTGACGTTTTAATAGCATGAACTGGGGATTATTATAATAGCTATTGTACCTAATTAGTGTATATCACTTTTTTAATGTTAACTAAGTCATCAGTCATCATCATCACCCACTGAAAATAAATTTAAAAGAAAACTTGGATTTCTTTTTAAGGGGTTGCTAACTTCTAGAACAACTTTGCTTAACTGTGTTGTGTTGTGCTCGACAATTCCATTGAGTCTATCATTCTGTACTCCTGACCTGAATTTTAAAGATCGCAAGGGCTCCAGTTTGGAGAACTTAGTTTATACAAAAATTGTGTAAGCAACTGGACAGCTAATAATAATAACTTAATAACTCCACACATCTCACACCCGGCCGTCTGATCCCAAACTAGGCAGAGCCTGTACTATGGTAACCAGACTGCTGATAAACATACATATATTTCTAAATACATACATATTATAGATAAATTACACCCAGACACAGAACAAATTATCGTGCTCATCACACAATTATTTGTCCTGGTTGGGAATCGAACCCACGATCTCTGGCTTAGTAGTCTGGGGCACTAACCACTAGACCAACAGGCTAGTCGAATATATATATATATATATATAGCTTACTAATTACCTACTAATATCACAGATAACTTGAGACGCCTGACACGCGGCCATCTGATCCCAAACTAGGCAAAGCCTGTACTATGGTAACCAGACTGCTGATAAACATTATAGTATTGGTAGAGTAGATTAGTATTAGTAGAGTAACATTATAGTATAGTAATTTATCTATAATATTATGTATGTATTTAGAAATATATAAGTCAAAACCAAAATATCTTTATTTTCAACTATTACATGGGTAATATTATAGGGTTTGGGAACTCTTCTATTAAGTTTAATTAACCTGTAT
The DNA here is from genome assembly GCA_963859945.1 of Euplagia quadripunctaria. Taxonomy (NCBI): domain Eukaryota; kingdom Metazoa; phylum Arthropoda; class Insecta; order Lepidoptera; family Erebidae; genus Euplagia; species Euplagia quadripunctaria. Next base: position 21,379,308 of record OY982563.1, on the reverse strand, counting down.
TAGTAGAGTCCCCTCTTGTCCGTGGCTTATACTTTAGCTATGTAATAGATAGACACTAATAGTACATTAAGGTTAAGTAAAGGTAGGCATAATCATAATAAATACTGCAGTAACTCAGATGGTAGGCACTATTGGGAAAGATGGATCTAATTTCTAAGGAAAAGAAATAAAAGATTACGCGGTCGTAACTTTGGTTTTTACTTTTAAACCTTTAAAGTATTACATTCACATTGACAAACGATTGTGACAAAATAACACAATTGATATATCTTGCGATTCCGTGTTTCACACGGGCGTCTGTCTTCGAAGGCTCCACAGACGAATGTTCTCTTCAATGGTTCTATTCTCTTAACTATTTGAAATACGAATTATTTCGAATCTAAGAACGGAGTCGCCAGTCAGACTTCACGCGCCAAAGAGGTTTATCATCAGTCCACAGAGGTTGCAAGTCGGCGCGTGTAGTCCGATACAACAATACCATAGGTTGGTTTAGCTTAGAAATATTTAGCTTATCTTAAGTATGTTTATCAACAGTCTGGTTACCTTAGCCTGTACTATTACAGGCTCTGGCTAGTTTAGGATCAGACGGCCGTGTGTGAGATGTGTGAAGTTATTATTATTATTAATAATTTGTAAACTTGTTTCTGCGTTAGATATAATGCTACAGCCCAAAAACGCGATCAAAGGTTAACACATGCCACAACTTTACGATATCTGGTTTTTATTCATATAAACTCTGCATTAGATCAAATCGTCGGGGCAGACCCGTTTTAATTACCTGTTTCGTTATCCAAAATAATGGCATTATAATGAGTGACGTAGAACAATCAATGTGTTGGTAAATATAACTTGTTTGTTTTTGTGTAAAACTAAATGTTTGTCACCCGTGGAAATCGAACCCACAACACTTGGCGCGGTATAATGGCGAGGCAACCATTTTAAGTCTCTAACCAGCGCCATCCGTGGACCCCTGGTGACCCTCAACAGCACAAAAACACCGCACTACGCCAGTCTTCTGTAACGTTGAGGTAACTGCCAAATCAAGTTCTCCAACTTGAGCAGAAATTTCTTATGTCCACTTCCTATAACCATCTCTGACCGACTGCAAAAATAGGGGAATCACACTTTTCAACTTCCTCCCTTACCCTTGACTAAAATATGGTTTTAATACGGTATTTTTTCTTTCCTACAATTACCTTATACGTAACAGGAAACATCATATAAATAAACCATATGTATATATATTATAATATTTTCCTTAATCCTCGTAACCGCATTTTGTCCCGCTATAAAAGCGTACTTGTTTATCTTATTGCCATTGTGTAGTAAATTTACTAGTAATATTGGCCTTGAATAAGGAAAATTCGTAAACAATTATCTCAGTAGACATAGAATTGTAAATTGTCTGTAAAGAGAGGTCTAGGTCTAACCATCACAGATGGTATAAGTAGGCGCGCGAGTTGAATGCAGTCAGGGCTTGAGGTGAAGGGCGGGCGCACCTCCCCCCGCAAACAAACCACGTTTCGGACGCCCGCGAACCTCGTCTTGCACGCCCGCAACCCTCGTCTCGCACACTCACCGTAGTGACTAGCTAGCGCATTCCTGAGCTTTCAACTCGCGTGCCAGATTGTAATAGGTGCTCTTGAGGAACAACGTATAAAATATATTCATATATCGAGAAAGATGATATTTCTAGTGCTCTGTGCATAATGATAAATTATAAATGAATTTATTTTTCAAATAGGTCATTTTTGACACTTTTATACATCGAATTCTTCTTAAAAGCTAGATGGTGCCGACTTTTCCCATAACTAGCCTTGAAAAGAAACGCCGCCAGCACAAACTCAAGGATTGATATACATAAATTCAGACTGTGTAACTACCATGTACGCGTCTGGGGTGGTCTTTATATGAAAGAACCATTTCGGTTTGAAGCTGACCAGTCATGACACCCAGTAGACTGCATAAGTCGGTAATAATGGAACTCAACCACATTTACAGAGCTCCACGACTCCAACCGGTCTGCCACCGCAGTCAGACATTTGAGAAGGAAAATAAAATATTCAAAATTGCCACACTGTTGTGAAAATTAAGCTAGAAAATGCTATCCCAAATGACACTTTCATTCACAAACATAATATATTATTACTAGCAACCCGCCCCCCACACGGGTAGCAGAAACATCTTCAACAATCATATTTCAACCAATTTACACAAAACCTTAACAAATTATATACCTAAACCTTCCTCATGAATCGCTCTATTTATTGGTGAAAACCGCATGAAAATCCGTTCAGTCATTTTTAAGTCTATCGCGAACAGACAGACGTGGCGGGGGACTTTGTTTTATAATATGTAGTGATGAGCAAGCATGTTCAAGCAAAAAACAAACTCTATATACCTATTTATTATTATAAGTATTTAGAAAAATATAGCACAGATAATAAGAAGTACTGTCTTTAAATTCAAAGCATGATGGAAAGATTCACCTAAACCTGGATCTACTAAGAAATAACCAGATCAAAAACATTAATGTGAATGTAAGGGCAACTCCTGTGTCACTAAAAAAAATAAAACTTAATTTCGACAAGATTATCTGATCATGAGTTAGAGAGGGTCCGAAAATGGCTCGAAATGGTTCGTGTAAATATAGCACTGGAGTGATTTGAGCTCGAGAACTTGCCAACGTAGATATAGCTAGTAATAATTATAGTTTAAAAAACTAAGAAACACGCTTTTATAGAAAACTAGCAACCCGCCCCGGCTTCGCACGGATACAAATTATACACTTAAACCTTACTCATGAATCACTCTGTCTATTAGTGAAAACCGCATGAAAATCCGTTCAGTAGTTTTTCAGTTTATCGCAAACAGACAGACAGACGCGGGGGGGGGACTTTTGCTTTATAATATGTAGTGATTCAAAAAAAAAAACTTTTTTATCGAGTTATTGCATTGACAGGTGTGCAAAATTTTAATGAAATCTGACCGTTTAAAGTGGGTCAAAATCGTGCCCAAAGGAGTCGGTTACAAACATACAAACAAACATACATACAAGTGAAACTAATATAAAGCGTGTAAAAAGAACAAGAGAGAAACGTATGTTTTGTTATGAATTATAATTATTATGTCAGTATAATTCATAATGACTGTTTTTTTACCTTGTCAGGTAATAAACCGGACTGTGACGCATTGAATTATTGTTATTTATTTATACATACATAGTTTAAGACCTGATTTTTCGGGGACTCGATTTATTTAATACATAGGTAATGTTTTTTTGAGAAACTTTCAAAAATAACTTATTACTACTTACTTTATCAAAACCTTTTAAGTAGGTAACATCCTCTGTACTGTGATTCAAAATTAAACAATTTTTATTTGAAGCAAATAAATAACCAATTAAAAAAAAACAGTTTTTTCAGTTTAATAGACTTTGACCTGTAGGTACAGGTCAAAGTCACACCGGACGCGCAAATTTACCCTATTTACTGAGCCGTGAGTAGCGAACGGCCGCGGTAGATATGTATGATTGCCCGATATTGACCATCGTTATGGTAAAACTTACCTGTTAAGCTATTTATGTATGACATACATATGAAAACCCGGTTAATTCGGTTCTTTTTGCTTTGGCACATTGTTGTTAACATTACAAACAATCTAAAAAGGTATTTACACTTAGATTAGATTTTAATGGTTCGTTGTGATTTTATATCAGGGATTCACCTGCAATTGCTTCCGCTTGAAGATATGCATATAAACACTTAAGTAGGTAATTTATGAGATTATTACTTACAAATCACATATGTACTTAAAGACTACTTAGATAATATTCTGTAAGACAATTCCTACTACTACAGTAGTCAGGGAAATCTACCTATTTGTAACTATGTTTCTGTCAAATAAGTAAGAAAGGATATTTTTTTAAAGACGACTTAAGAGGCGGAGGTTTATACTATGTGAAGTAATTGCTTGTTATTTACTCACTCACTCTATGCAGGATCTACTCGTTCGAATTGGAAAATTATTCTAGTGTTGGATAGCCCATTTATCGAAGAAGGCTATAGGCTATACTACATCACGCTACGACCAATAGAAGCGGAGAATGGCCATAAACGCAGGCGAATCTGTTGGGACTGCTAGATATATATCTATATATATATATATATATATTGTTCGATAACTTGTTGCCAGCTTGTAGGTAGTGACATACTCCCGTTGTGGTAGAAATCTTGGGGTTTTTGATAAAAAAACTGCGACTGGTGCAAAGCCAGGACTATATGGTGGATACATTAACACTTTACAACCAAGCTCTCAGTAGTTGTTGGCAGTAGAGATACGAATCGATTGTTTTGCCGGCGGTAAAAGCTCCTAATGAACGATGCCCTTCTAATCCCACCATACACACAGCATCACCTTATTGCGCGTTAATCCGGATTTCGCTACAGTCTGACGAGCTTGACTACCCTTTGACCATGATCTTTTTCGAAATGGTTCGGTTTCATTACGTTTCAATAGAGATCCGCAAATGAGTACACAATTCATTAGGTTTCTTTCAGTGTGCTTGTGTGGCACCCAAATATCGAGTTTTTTTGTATAGCCAGACTTTTTCAAATGGGTCAAAACTGTTTTGTTGTCAATGCTCAGTTCTTCGGCTATGTCGTAACTACTAATATTGCTCCACTTTTACAAAAATGGCATCGACTTTATCCGTGTGAGAGCGACCAGAGCTGCATCTTTGACATTAAAATTCTCGGACTGAAAACGCTTGAACTAACTTTGTTACCACAAAGCTTACTGCATTATGTCCATAAACGTCACAAATTTTTGTCGCGACTTGAGGCGCGTTTTCCCTTTTTCGTAATAAAACTTCAGAATGTATGTATTTGGGGGACAGAAGAACAATTGAAAAATGGCGGGAAAGTATTTTTTATTTTTCTTTTTCTTAATGTCCTATATTTATTGATATTGAAACCAGCCAGATACAAACAGTACTTACGACCAAAGAGATTTTTCTTCAATTTTAAACGAAAGTACAAAATACGAAAAATTTTTTTCCCCGACCTATTACGTATGCAATTAAGGAACAAGTCCGGACGTGGAGTCTGGTATGCTATTATTTTAGACACTTATTCCGTATTGATCACGTGCCAACACATGGTTTTTTCCTCATATTATCATCATGATGCATTGTTACAATAAACAGTAACCTAATCCATTACTTCCTGACTTCACAGCGGTCATCGACATTTCTTACAATAGATATTGTTTCTTACAATAAAACAAAGCATAATGATGAATCAATTGATTAGTCTGACATCAAATTGACCGATATTTACAGTAAATTTCAAATGATTAATGATTTTCTAAAATACGCACTTTGCTGTCTCGCTCTATTATTGTGAATAAAACGAGATGGTGGGATAAACTCGTGCACAGGTGATTCATATTGCAAACTCTTACCGAATTGATGTAAGCAGTGCGATGAGTCATGTGTAGTAATGTGAATGAGATATGCCTACTATTGCCGACGGGCAGCTTGGCCACAGATGAATCAATTTAAATATTAAACAGACGCGGCAGTGAAAGTATGAATTATTTAATTGTAAATTATATTTTTATTGATATTTTATTCCGAATAAGAGGATTATTTATTTCTCATACAAACTAGTTTCATATATTTAGTCATTGCATTTATTAATTAATGATATTTGATTTCATTCTTATATTTGCAAATTTGGATTTTATAGCTTCTTGAGGAATGTAACTTAAACAGCTATTCAAATATGATTCGAAATTTAATAAGTTTAAAATAATGATGATGTCATCCACTTATAATTGGAGTCATTTCACTTTTGTTTAGACAGTAATCACTGTAACTCGTAGCTTTGTTCATGTGTCAATTTGAAATTAAATCTCCTATTTACATAACTTTATCTAATAAATAAAAGGGAAAACTAACTTTGTCTTCGATATTATATACTGTAGGGTATATAATATCGAAGACAAAGTTAGTTTCTCTCGCTAGTCACTCTCGCAAAGTTAAAGTATCTAGACATTTGAAATATGTGCACCAAACTATTTAGACTTTATGGTGTGCCACAGAAGTAAATATACTTACTTCAAAACCTAATAACCTTTGTTGTGAAGCGGCTGCTTTTAAGCTAACACTTTCAAATACCGGCATTAACGGTTCGGGTAATGTTAGTAATAGTAAAACATAGGTAGTAGTAGTACTTTAAACATAGTTGTAGTATTTAAAAATACTTATACTACAACTGACACCCGTAGGTAGAAAACCACAGATGACTCAAAGTGAATGCCTGTCTGCAATCGGCCTAATCGAGGGCTCGTCGGGGTCGTCAGGCACGGCCCGTCGCCGGCGCACGCCCCCGTGAGAACTCCATGAGTCACAATAGCGCACGCGTTCATAAGAAAACAAATAAAGCGTATCAGACCACGCATTTTTACGTTTTCCTCATACAAATGACTGGTTTTATGCACTATTGTCATATAAAGTTCTTAGCGCAATGACCGATGACGTTTCAGAGAAATTTTGACGGGTAGTTCTATATTTTTGTTGCACTTTTTCGGTTTCTTTCCTCTAGTGATACAATATTTTATTGTGAGTTCCTTTGTTTATGTTACGCGATTTCTAGAACGAGAATTATGACTCAAATTTTCAGTGTTTTTTATCAAGAATTCACATTGTTTTAGACATGGATAAATCATTTCTATTAATTGTGACTTAGTGCTTTAGCTACAACGATTATGATGCGGAACATGTCATAAAAATACCAAAATATTAAATTCTACATAAGTGATACAAAAATTGCATTTACAATTTTTTCATCACCAACCACCATTTATGATCAAGCTATCACTACAGGAAAGGACATGGAAAGGAAAGCTTCTTCTAATCACACCCAGTAAAATCACAGACGCAAACCTGCTTCAAACACAATCACTGACCGTAGACAGTCCCCTCCTACCTAATTGCATTTCTCTATCACGGAAGCAATATTTTTGAAAAAACACAAAAGCAAAGGATCTCCCATTACGGAACGCAGGCCTTTCGTAGACTTCTACAAAGATGAGAGAAAAAAGAGATGAAGAGAAGAGAATGACAGAACGCCTTGTAGTTTAAGAGATTTTTAGTGAGCCCCATTAAAATAATGACACATGCGTGCGGGTTTAAACATTAATAAAATAGGTTACGGGTGATGACAGCAGTGTTTAGGAAGAGTTTACCTTCATAGGAATAGAATAATGCATATGAATCTGACATAGAGTAACAGTCTGCCTTGCCTTGCTATAGACTACTTGAGCGCCTCATGAGTTCAGCGGTGAAGATATGTGGGTGCCCTATAAAAGAAGTGAGTGAGACCACCGATCAATTTTTTTTTCACTATTTAAGTGGAAATTAATAAATTATAGTTACCAGTGCATACCATACCTTTGAATTGCCTGATATTTCGACTTGACAATTCAAAGGTATGTAACACGTGTTACTGGATCGCGTTAATTCCCGTTGACATATGTAATCGTATATCATGGAACGCAAAAGTTTAATATTAGTAGCCTACCACTTAATACAATGAATTGATGATCCTGCGATATTTATATTTGTAGGTGACATGGACAATTTCTTAAAACAGAAGCTATCTTTGAAATACTTCTTACACCTCAACGGCCGGAAACGCACTTGTGACTCTTGACTTGAGTTGCAGGTGTTAATAGGCGGCAGTAGTCACCTACCACCAGGTGCCCATACATAAAGAAAAACCTTGATTTATAAGAATTACCCGTTTTGATAAATCCCACTAATATTATAAATGTGAAAGTTTGGATGGATAGATTGATGGATGTTTGTTACTCTTTCACACAAAAACAACTGAACCGATTGCGATGAAACTTGGTATATAGATAGCTGGAGACCTGGATTAACGCATAGGCTATTTTTTATCCCGATATTCCCACGGGATCGAGACTTACGCGGGTGAAACCGCGGGGCGCTGTTAGTTCCTAATACATCTGATAATGAACTGTATCAATAATAAAACAGTTCAAATTGAACTTTCAATTTTTTTTTTAATTTATTTATTTAGGCACACAAAACAGAACATAACACAATACTTAGCCTTATAAATAGCTATCACTAACAGTTTCGATCTTAGCTATGTTCCTATATATGTGTACACAACATGGCAATGTGGGTGATATAAGACGAATTACTTTACTATTGGAATACGTAAGTACTTTGTCTGAAAAAAAAAATACATCATTCGACCGATTATGAAACACGTGCCTTCATGTAGGAAAAAATGTCAACACTAGAACAATGCAATGATAAAATTTGTAGTTCTCCTCAGTGTGGATACCTATTATATTGAGCTTTCCAGCACTTTAGGTACTGAACTAGAGCATTAAAAGGAAATATTTACAATGTTGTTCTATCAGCTTTTGTTGTAACGTTATCTATTGATTGATATCAAATACAAGTGTTTTTCATAGGGACTTTTTGTGAGTCGTACTTTTTCACATAGCATGGGTACAGTTTGAAAAAGGAATCGATTTGGGACACAAAATATTTATATTTTATTCTATTCAAATTGTATTTTTGTAGGGTAAAGAAAACCAAGAAAAAAGGACACGGAAGAGGATCTCCAAAATGCTATTATTTACCATAATATATTATATTATTTTCCATCTTTACTTAAAATAATATCATGTACCTACAATCTAATTTGCATATTGTGGTGCCATTTTAATAATCATGTAAGACAGAGGCTAAGACTGATTTAAAAACCAAAAAGTCAAAAAAGTGTGTGTGTGTGTGTGTGTGTGTGTGTGTGTGTGTGTGTGTGTGTTCCCGTTAACCCTTCGGGCACGGAACCCTAAAAATTTTTTTTACTTACGAGATATCTCCGTTGTTGAAGGATAAGGACAGGTGACTCCAGATGATTTATTATAATGAAAAAACCTCCTGCCCCGTACCTTTTCCCAACTAAGTTAGGGTCGACTTTCAGTCTAACTACGATACGGCCGAAATTCGATATTTTACGTGAAGCGACTGACATTAGACCTCCACAATCCAAGTACCAGGCGATATCGAAGTTCTGTAGGTAGATCAGGTTGTTGGGCTCTAACTACCCGTAGCGAATGCCACAGATGTCCGTATGGCAACCGGGACCGACGGCTTAACGTGGTCTCCGAGGCACGGAGGGGTCTCAGTGTGTTAAGAATGGTCACCCATCCTAAGACTGACCCGGCTAGTATTACTTAACCTTGTAATGTGCTAAACCTACTCAGTTACCACTTAGCCACGAAATAATAAAATTCTATTGGTACTAATATCATAAAACTGAAGAGATATTTTGTTTGTTTGTTTAAACGCGCTAATCTCTGGAACTATTAGTTGGATTTTAATCATTCTCTTTGCATTGGGTAGAGTTTTCATTGGCTGGCTATGTAACATCACGCCACGACCCTTAGGACCTGAGCAGTGACCAAAAACGCAGGTGAAATTGCAGGGAAGGTCTCGTAGCTAATAAAAGTTTAAAGGGTTCAGGGTGTACACCTATTTCTACTCGAATTGGACCTATCTGACTTGATAAGAAGGTTCACCCTACAGAAGACCGCTTCGATTGCACTTCTAATGTAGTGATGTGTTATCCTGCTGATGATAGAGCTCTCAAGAACTCCTTGGAAGGGTGGTAACATTATGTAACGCACAATAAATAACACACATTCGCTGTCAACTAGGCGGATCGTATGCCTGTTGCCAACTTGTTAGTTAAAAAAAATCGATTGTACTTTTTAAAAGATTACATATAAAACCGCGAGAAGCATGTGAGTCATAAGGCGCGGCCTAAGACTGGAATATCCATATACATATTGTTATTATTGAGGTGATGTCATCGGGCCTAAAAATCACTGCTCCTTTCATACGCAAGTATTGGAAGAGTAGTTGGAAAACCATGAGAATAATTCATCTGGAATGTTACCAATACAATATTCAGCTTTTGGTATATACATATATTGTACATATAATATTGGTTAAGAAGATGCTAGAAAGCTGATGGAGCCTTAAGTTAAGTTCTTACCTCTGAAATTGGTGGTTTTTTTAAAATAGATTGATTCCATGGTAAAATTAAGTTTTATTTCAGTCAAAAATTTGAGTCAAAGTATACTAATCGTGTTTTAGACTTTAGATAAACAAATTACAATATTAAGAAATATTCACTCATTAAGCATGTAAGACAATTGACGTCAAACCTATTACATAAATGTCTCCCGTCACTTATTATTTTAATTGGTTAAATCCGGCATTGCACAATATTCATGTAACAAAAAATTTAATGCATGGCCTATTGAGGTTACTGGGGTATTAAAATCAAAGTCGCCAAGCATGCACGGGCTTGCCAAAAACTTCTTAACAACATTCTTGGAGATTCAAAAGTAGAACTAAACAATTGGAATCTATTAAATAGATTACAGATTATCATATCCTAATGTAACCGTCTTCAGGCAATTGAGAGATTAATATCCTTCACCAGATTAGACGAACGCACCGCATACCCCCTTTTTTTTCAAGTGAAAACTTCTTTAGGCACGTTTGTGCACTTTTGCTATGGGGAAAAAACACTGAACTCGTGACCGTCACGCTAATAATACATATATAGATCCACTAGAGGGCGCTAACCTAAACATTGAGTTCTGTCAGCTCCTTATTAATTAATGTCACCAACCTGCTAATGTGACGTTTTAAGTTCGTCGTTTCGTTTAAGTTTTCACTTCTGTCGGCAGTCCAATGACTGCCTATTTTTTTTTTCGTTTGAATACCCTCACGGATCATCACCTAATCAGGGCTGGCGGTGAAGTGGTATGTCGAAATCGAACCTACTAAAACCACAAGGTGTTCCGACACAAATTAGTGTCAGGTATACCCTATGAAGGAAGTCCCCGAACCGCACACCTCTCTGGTTAATATTTAACAAAGGTCTCCTTCTTCACATGTCCGAAGAGCCCCTTTTCCGATTCCGTTGCCAATTAAGGTTTCTTTTAGTTCTTTTTTATGTCATAGGTGGCGAACGAGCAGTCCAAATCACCTGATGGTAAGTGACTTCCGCCGCCTATAGACACTGCAACTCAAGAGTCACAAGTGGGTTGCAGGAATTTAAGGTGGGGGTAAGGGGAGGGAGCTTAGGGCCTCCGGTACCTCAACCACTCGGCGAAATACAACGAAAGCATTACTTCGCGCCGGTTTTCTGTGAGGCCGTGGTATCACTCCGGTCAGCTTGACCGGTTGTAAGTCTGGTCTAGATCAGAGCTGTTCAAGTAGGTATGTAAACTGAATAGTACCTTTCGATTTTTCTTGAACAATACCTTTACTTTTTTATTTATCTACTGCGTTTTCTTTTGTAGACAAACGAGATAGGAAGTGACGTATATCCTTCTTTTCAGTAACAATAACATGTCATATCACTACATATTATAAAACAAAGTCCCCCGCCTCGTCTGCCTGGCTGTTCGCGATAAACTGAAAAACTACTGAACGTATTTTCATGCGGTTTTCACCAATAGACAGAGTGATTCATGAGGAAGGTTTAGGTGTATAATTTGTTAACGTTTTGGGTAAATTGGTTGAAATATGATGATGATTGTCGAAGATGTCTCTACTACCCGTGCGAAGCCGAGGCGCGGTGCTAGCATAAGACTAAAAAATAAATGTAAAACGATTAGAAGAGAGCTGACGATCAAACGGCTGAACAGATTTTCTGGAATTATATCTAAGAATACTCTCGATCAAGTCACCTTTCAAATAAAATCAAAATCGGTCCATCTGTTTAGAAGCTATGATGCCACGGACAGACACACACGTTAAACTGATAACATCCCTCCTTTTCGTATCGGGAGATAAAATACCCATTGTTAGACTGCAGCGTTCACCAATCCAGATGATATACCTTACCGATTCCTTTATCTCTCTTTAAACCAGTGTAAGTGTAGTCTCTAAAGAATAGCTAGCTCATCGCCTGTACGTTTCATAATAGGTTACTTCCCGGAATTAGCGCCAATAAACATGTACGGATGTAAACCAGCCAACAACTAACTAGGTATATTTGTGTTCCGGAGAATCCCGCAAGTATGGCTCACAGCCAAAAAAAACTGCGCGACAATATTCACGGGACTTCTCAGAACGTTGGCGCTAGGGTTTTTTTTTAATTTCGAAAGAAACCAGGCAATGATTATATCATTTGAACGTTGGCCAAAATGTATAAAGAGTATTTAACGATAACTGCAGATGTTTACAAAACAAAAATTCTGCGATATAATCTGATGTTTATCCTATGACTTTAATAGAATTTTGTGAATTGTGGCATATTAGTATCTTTAAATAAATCTTGAAACCATTTCCAATATGTTTTGGTAATAAAATATTGTAAACAAACGTTTTAAATTCCGTTGACACACTTCGTTCTGCGCATCTGAAAATTATTTGTCTGATTCACAGATAAAATTAATCTGAGTCTTAGTCCAATTAGTTTCCGTTAAATGTATGTTTGTTAAGCCGCCCAGCAACAAGTCGGATATTTTACTAGTGCAGAAGTTGTATTTTTTAACAAGTTTTAAAAAGTTTTTAGAACAGTAATAAAACAATAAACAGTAAGGGCAGTAACTATTATCTTATCTGTGGTAAGGGTCCGAAGTGGGTTCTATAAATTTGAAGCTAAAACCTCATAATATGAGGTTTTAGCTTCGTTTTGACTATATTACTAATACCTACTTCGTTTTAGCTATATTATTTTTGTGACATTGTCTTCAGCCACTACTTTGTGAGCATGTTCTTTTAATATTACTTTACTGATAATTTTGGAATTTATTGCTGAAAAGTAAATGCAATAAAATGCAGTATTGCTAAAAAGAAGCAGTGTACAAGTGCAGTATTTGACAGTAAGTAATATTTTAGAACAGTAAGCCTTAACATTTGTCATATAACAACACAACTCGCAGGTAGTCACTGTGAATCTAAATAACTGAATAATGTAGGTGTTCCTTCTTCCGATAAGAATCAGATTGATCAGATTCTGTAATATAAGGCAATGATATTATATACAAAGAATTAAGGACACTAAAAGTCATGGCAAGTAGACGCCTACAGGTTAGGAAATGAAATGAAATGAATATTTATTTTGCAGAATATGGGTGTACACATACTATAGGTGGTAGAATTGGTAGAATTATTATAGTCGTACCGCAATACCTTATTCAACCATTGCCGGTGTGCAAAATAATTATATACTTCATTTATATTAATTACATACATCTTAGGTCTTTGTTTTTACGTACACATGTGTCTTTGCAATAGATAAGAGTTTAAACCTAAATAATTTTGCTACACAAAAAAGTATGAAGCGTTTGTAACTTGCTAGTTCAAAATATACAATTTTCGAAAGTCGATCCCATCAATGATGCAAAGCGCTAACAATTTTTATCTTGATTCTTAAAACAGAAATCTTATCTGGATGCTGACAAATTGAACTTGAAAATTGACCTATGAAGCTAATTTCTTAAGAGGTAATTCTGATATTAAGAAAACATTTGTTTAGGCTTTATCAACAAATTTCGGTAATACAAAACGCTCTTCATGTAACGCGAAGTAATTGGCATAAGGGCAAGAAGATGATGCAACGTTTAAATGAGATTGTGTTATTTTCAGGCCGTAGTTGTTTTTTTTCATGTTAGGGGGCAAACGAGCATATGGGGCACCTGATGCTAAGTGACTACCGCTGCCTATGAACACCTGCAACTCCAGAGTCACAAGTGCTTTGCCGGCCTTTAAGCTGGGAGTAGAGGAATGGTGAGAGTAGGAGAAGGAGGGGAGGCCTCCGATAACCTCATACTCTCCCACTTACAAATGTTTTTATTACAATGACTTGCATCAGGCCAGTACATTTTCCTATCAGAGACTAAGAATGTCCAAATACATTCTTTAGCGATTACCGAATTTCCTATCTTCCATTATGTACTTTTACTTATCTAATCCCATTATTATATAGATGAAGTAAACTGATAATCAGGTAATATTGACGTCAAAAATGCCATGTAAATATTACCACACAGACGGAACTAGATAACAAGATGACTAAAACGCACAGTAAATGACATATTACGACAATCCAAACATTATTTTAGTGATACTGTATCCTTATATGGGCAAGAATTCATATTATTTTTCTTATCTGAAGACGAAGTAGTCATAGCTATAACGGTAGGTAATGGGGCGGGTGATAATAGGAATTTTGTTGTTTTTTGATAACATAGGGTATTTTTGTTCTTATGCAACTCATACTTACTAGAACTGTTCTTGTGTTTTTTTTTATAAGATTAATTTGCTAAATAATGATGCGGTCCGCCTTTGGTGTTCCGAATTGTATGGAATGAAAGTAGTAACACTAGATTGACGCTAGATGGCGGCCTCCATACAAACAGTTGACAGACGAAGGTCATTGACGTTCCTATCCATATTTGAAACGCATTATAAACTTTAACTGAATAAATACACAAATAACTCACACTATTCACTTTACTAAATTAAATAAACATTGGACTTGGACTTTGGTACTCTTCCTGAGCGACTGTAATCGGAGATAAGAAACTAAAACCTTCTTTGATTCTCAGGAATTAGGAGTCTGAGGTAGTGCTTTTGAAAAAGCTTTTATATTAGGTATACCTATGTATACCATTACGCTACGATCTATAGGAGTGGTAACCATTCAATATACAGGTGGAACAGCGGAGCACATAAGTATTTTATGCATAAGATTGGAGTCAAAAAAACTACACAAAAAAAACAGAGCCCAAAAAGGCAAGTTATCGGGAACTACTTCGGTCGCATATCTGTCAATGTCAGACTCCGATCATAATATCGTTATATTCATATATGTGTTTTTAATCTTAATTGGTTTGTTTATCTATTTATAAATCCACAAATAAAACAGGTGATGATTGTTTAATTTTGTATGCAATTTATTTTGACGTGGGTGACGAAAATTTTAATTATGTAATATTAAATGACTGGTTATTGAGAAATGCTGCCAAGTTAGTCACCCAACGCATCAGAATTTCTAAAAAAAAATTATGAATAATATAAATTCTATCATTAAAATCTTATTATTCACACACCTACTCATAATCGTGAAAATTAAAGTAAACTCCTTTAATGAAAATATGTTTGCAAGTTTTCAAACAACGACGAAGCCATAAATGATGCAATGATAGATAAAGACGTATCTAAGTATTTCAAACAATACGGTACCTATCAGTGGCGTTACTATACCATCTGAGGCACGTGGCTAATTCACTGGATGGGGCACAAATTCACTCTTGGTGCCTCGTGTGCCTAGTCGGGGCCGGGGGCCCCCTAGGGCTATGGGCCCGTGGTAATTTGCCCGCTCTACCACCCTATTGTTACGCCACTGGTACCTAGTAATTAACTGTCAAGTCAAATCAGTTAGGTACTCATTATTAAATGTACATAATTTAAACAGTACGTTCTAAATTCAACCGTTTGTGAACCCAAAGGTCTGGTACGAGACGATGGGAAGAGACCAAATGGTATGTCGTTACTGCCATGGAAGATGGGTAGGCCTTTGGTGTGCGACGCAACTTGCGTTGACACCCTCACGCCTTCGCATCTTCCAAGTACAGCTGGTTATGCTGGCGCTGCTCGTCGTGCAGTGCAAACAATAAAAATGACGAATTTAATATTACGTGTCCTCAAAACTATAGGTACCTAATAGTGAGCTATGTTTTAACAACGTGCATTGGAAATACCTAAAAGGTATTTCCACCATACGTTATTAACTGAAGAAAGAACTGAAATAGTCATTGTATACTCAACACGCATAGTAAATACTCTGTTAGCGTAAGCGCCTGTATTACTAAAGATGACGAGTAGGATACTACTCGGTTACGTCACAGAGTAAATAAATAGGTAAAGGTTTTATTTTACGTACGGAAGCTTCAAAACTAAAAGACAAATAAATACCAACCATCATCCCAACAAAATAAAATGCAATTTAGCTCGCGATATTTGTTCAAAAAATATTTAAAATTTGTTTTGACAAGAATTCTTGCAGCTTTTATTAGTCTTACTAAATTTATATTATTTTTATTTTTTAAGTACTTATCAAATATTACTTTATATAAGTAGGTACCTACGTAATTATAAATTTAACATTTTGTTAATATCTGGACAAGATTTCGCCAAGTCATGTTTTGGCGTCATCTCTATCTTACTGACAGGCGGCTTTCTATTCCCCAGTCTGTTCATTAAAGATATCATTATTATGTCGCATATTATCTACATGTAGAGAAGAAAATGGATTACGAAAGTCACATAATATATTATTATTATGTATTTTGTTGAAATCTCGCGATATCAGTTTAAACTGATAGTTAAATTGAGCAGGAAATGTCAGATATTTCGATAGCAAGGCAAGCAAGCCTGTTTTATCTTTCTTACAGGCCAGAATTACCCCCGTTCGGCCGTTCCCAACTGTTGGCAGTGGCAGGCCATACTCGATCTTTTAATGGTTTGGTTCAGAGTATTATTGGTCGAAATGATTTTAAAGGTTCGATCCGGGCGATTCCGATATCTCCTTCTACTTACCGTCTGCTAACCAAAAGGGACACACAAAGATCTAGAGTTAGGTCAAAAGGTATTTACTGATAATTTTGAAATTTATTGCTCAAAAACAAATGTAATAAAATGCAGTATTGCTAAAAATAAGCAGTGTACAAGTGCAGTAATTGACAGTAAGTAATATTTTATAATATTTATTTACACTATCGAATGTTGATTCAGCGATGAGTAATAAATGAGTACACCAGATTTCTTAGAAAGGCGTGTTATCTACAACTTATTTAAATTTAATTAGGTAACAAACTGTTTCATTTAAATAATATAGTATTTTAGGACAATAATATAGCACCAACGATGAATTATATTTATAATTCTACAGGAGAAAAATGACGCAGAAAAGTTAAGAGTTAAAAAGAAGGAATATTCCCACCCAACAATTTTATTCACTAAAATAAGTGTATAACCGAGTTCATTGCGCCTAAATCATCATAAAAAATAAACTCATCATCAGATCTTTTCGAAATTTAAATGATACCATTTCCGAATAAACCTATTTCGAAACCCGAACTTACATTAACAATACTCTCAGTCGTAGGACTACACGTCAGAAGTGAAAACATAACTATCATATATATAACACACACACACACATCTGCATATTATATTATGTATCTATCTGATCGTAACGGTCACGCGACTTCAGTGCTTTTTCCCCGTACCAAAAGTGCCCAACGTGCCTAAAAAAGTTTTCATTTCAAAAAATAAATATAAACATCCAAATTGAGAACTTTGCAGTCGATTAAAAACGTTTTTTCTCTACCTTTCGACGAGGCTTTAGTGTTTTAAAAGTGTATGGTCTCAGATGTAAAATGCACAGATGTATAAAAAAAAATTGTTTTAATCAAATTTGCAATAATGATTGAGGACGAATTTCGACCGTCTGAGTGTGCAACAATAAGTAACTACATGTTTTATGAGTGTGTAATAGACTTGTGTTATATTATTCAAAAAGAATTAATATTCCGTTGAGTGAGAGATCGTGCTAGTAGGTAGGATAGTAAACGTGTTTGTGATGCTTGTACGCGTCATGTGAATATTACTATGTATTTATGCGTAAAAGCACAGACAAGATGTCGCCTGCACGGTGGCCTAAATGAATACCTATCTCATGATGTAATGCAATAGAATACCGGCTTAATATTATTACTTTATGAGATAAGCATTTGATACTAACAAAGAATAGTTTGGCATGTGTGTTAAATGTCTTTATATCAATATATGTATTACTTACCTTTTTTGAAGTGAAAACTTCTTTAGGCACGTTGGGCACTTTTGGTATGGGGAAAAGCACTGAACTTGCGTGAACGTCACGCTCAGATACATATATACAGATGTGTGTGTAAGCTAATAGGTATATGTATTTATGTAAGTTATGTTTTAATTTCTGACGTGCAATCCTACAACTGACAGTTTCTTTTTTTTAAAGTTTATAGGTGTGCTTTAGTAAGTTAACACTATATTACGTATTTGTGAAATGTAAGAGTACTTAAGTGCCGTTGTGTAATAGACTATCGAGCTGACCAGAAGCTGCAAAGAACAATAAATACTAACTAACTAAACATATTTTAGTAATCATCTTTAAAAGGTTAAAAAAAAAACATTTTGGCGCCAAAACCCGCCTTTTTAATTTTTTATAGTTTTAAATATACCCAGTGAAACTAGCACTGTGGATACATATCTAACGACATGTTTTTCAACAAAATCAGTTTCGTTTGTAGTTACGTGGAACCTTAGATTATATATAGGTCCAGATGCCTAATCCGTGCCTCAAAACTGAAGCCAAAAAATACAAGCGTCTAATATAAATATAAGCGTCTCACTCGTCACACGCGAGCGAACGTTCGCCGCTGAAGTACGTCTCGAGTCGCTACTTATAATATTTAAAAATGCCTGCTTGTGCTGTCACATTCTGTAAAAATTATACAAAAAAAAATCTTAAGTGTCCGAACATCACATTTCATATGTAAGTATTCTATTTCCTAATGTATTTATAAACAATAGAACAAAATTTCAAATTAATAAAATTACGACGCCATTACTAGAGATGTTGCCAGGACGTGAATTTCATTTACCCATAACGCATTCTAGCAGTATATATATTTTTCTTTGCCAATCTTGTTATTTATAGAAAGACGAGAAATATGCTTAACGTTAATGTTCGCGAAACTGGAATCCTTCAAATATTCTTAATTTCTAAACTCTAGCACCCGGAGTTCAATGTGTCCGTCAAACGATACTTTAGCTGTGGGATTGTACTCGTATTATAACTTATTATTACTACTCCTAACGAACACAGCTATAGAGCACTTAGGACTTGTAAAATTTTGCTAGTTTCTTGATACTTTATAAAAAATATATATATATATATATATATATATATATATATATATATATCCAAGTCCTACAAAACAAGGCAAAACATTTACTTTATTTTATCAAAATACCTTTTGTTACTCTGTTCCTGTGAATAAAGTTGCATTTAATTTTATTACTCAAAAGAGCTTTTATGTTACATTTACCATAAAAAAAAATTACTCTTATTCTCATATTTTTTTCATACGGCTTTATATGAAAATCGATTCTTAAGGAGGAAACTCTAAAAAAAATGTCTTGAAAACAAACCAAAAAATATTGTGTTAAATAAATAGTTCCTACTAAGTAGTTTTATTTTACATTTGTATTTTTAACTAAACGAATTAAACGAAAAAAACGAAAAAATGAAATAAACGAATATTTGTAACTGATTTAAATACATTCAAAATGTATTTATTTAATATTACTTACATCAAAAAAAAAATATGTTTGATAAAAAAGTCCCTGAATTTTGGGGTAACCTCTATGCACTGGTAGTAAAACCGTCAATGCACACAAACATAAACATTGTACGTAGACACTCGCGTTGGGCGGGGTTCACTCACACAGCACCAAAAAGTGGCTTCAAAGTAAACGGTGACTTTTGTACTAGTCACGGTATCTGGACCTATATATAATCTAAGCGTGGAACATAGTGACAGACTCCGTTTCGGCTTCACCGCAGTCAGGGTCCTGACAAACTGGCGGCAGACCACGTTGTTTTTATGACTTATACGACTTTGACGAAGAACAATGTCGAGTAAGAAGTCGAGTATCTCAAAGTTTAAAATAAAAAGCAAATACTTGGTGTAAAACGTTTATTACTTATGTCACACGACTAGAATATTACTATAAATATTGATGTTTATTGTAAACAGATTCATAAATTGTTGTTCATAAGCAATACAACATTATATATAACACAAAAGCTTCATTGTATGTATATTTAAAAATTGTAGAACCACACTCTTTAACTCTAAATAGACTTACAATCTAAATGAGTGCCATTTATAGTTTCATAATATTAAGATCATTCGTATATCAAAAACAGAACATATAGCACACCTAGATCTAAAGGGACCTAACTCAAATATTGAAATTTTTGAGTTATGCACCCCATCGAATTCCTTATCTCAATACCTACCGACCAATAAAACAGATTTAAAAATATCACCAACATTCGATGCTAGACGCTAAATTCACCAACACGGGTTCAATTCAAAATAATAAAACAAATATAAATACATTGCTAAGCATTACGGAAATAACTACAAAAATCCAATTATCAGCCCCAAAACATGATTAAAACACAACATTCCTACATATAAAAAGCATAAATCTCTATGGAACAGTAATAAAATACATTTTTCGCCTATTCTGAAAAAAAGTGCTTTTTTTAATTAATACCTTTTAGATCTATGTGTGCTATAGCCAAAATTTGTAAAACTACACACATTTACATATTGCATAACATTAAACGGAGTACGCGAGAACGAGTAATGCGTGTCCGAGCATGAGTCGTCATGCAGTACTCAGCCTTGATACTGTGGAGTGAACTTTATTTGTACTAATAAGTTACTAGTTACTTCCAAAGTGAATGATTAGTAAATAAGTGTCATGCTCGAGAACGGTTTAACATTTAATGGTTGGTTTAATATTGTGCTGTCTCTGTAAACTTAAGTAGATCATATATCATTAGTATTGTTATTATTCCAACCAACTAATATAATATAATAGGAACTGTCGTTCTCGAGAATAGGTAAATATGTGACAATTGACCTTAATTCCATGGACGTCTTTGAATTATAATGTGACTCAAATTATGAGTAAGATGCTTTTAGTCACGTATAAATCGTTATTTTGGAAAAATCCAGTTTTCTTTCTATAGAGTAGATAAGGGAACGTGCCCATACTACGGGACCCGTTCTGAGGGGGGAGGGGTCTTCAAAATACCACGCTGGGTCCAAAAGGAACGGGGACGCTTAGGTTTTCGTCACGTAATCAATATCCTCTAGGGAAATCTCGCGCTTTTTCGAGCTATAGCGCTTTTTAAACTCACAGGTGGCAACAAGCAAGCGTTTAGCGCTTTTAAACTTTCTGTCGACAAAATATGATTTAAAACCATATTTATAAATTACTACTGAAAACTAGAGGGGGAGGGGAGGTCTTGGCATATACTTCGGGTGGTCACCGAGGGGGGGAGGGGTATAAAAATTGTAAAAATGGGTCACGTAGTATTGGTACGTTCCCTAAATTATGAAATCGACTTAATTTTTATACATATCCTGAATTTTGTAGCTGTTTTATAAAATAGTTGGATTTTCTAGAATACTCAATTCATGCAGATTTAGAATTTATATTATTGAAAACACGTATTAGAGAGCTATAGTTTGTCGACCTTATTACTATTAGTATTATTAATTCTACTATTATTATTAATTCATTGTGTCTATGAATCACTAATTTTAAACAAGCATAGTTGGTACTAAAATCTATGTTAAACTAGACTTTGTCTTAATATAGAGACTTTGTACGTAATACAGTACTAAACGGCGAGGGCTACAAAATGTTTATAAAAATATATAATTGATATTCTATATTTGAGATTATTTTCTCATTAATTGTGTTAAAATAAATAAGTCACTGGAATCATAAGATTATTTCCAATTTTTTCAATCTTGATACTATTAACAAAAATAATTAAAATATAAATCAATTTTATTAAAAGAATTCTTAAGACCACAAAAAAATAAAAAAGAGTATTACAAAAATTGTTTCTTAAATAAAATAAATTATTAAATGTATAATTAGCTAATTATAAATTAATATGTAATTCGTGGATTTATTAAAAAACTTTTTTCACTCTCAATATCTAAATTTTGTTTGAGTCGGTACTTAAACAATCATGTTCTTGACATTATCACTTGTTTAAAATGGTTCTTAAATTTCACTACAGCCAGCCAGATACGAACCAAGTCAAATACCATCACACTATACCACTTTGGTATCAGGAATATTAATTTAGTGTGGTACAACCACACTATGGGAACATTATCGCCTCAAACCTGTTTCGACCAAACTCTGTAAAGATTAGATTTACTCATTTGTACCCCGTGTACTCAACTACGTACTGTACTAAAGTCACTAAGTACCATGTACTAAAACTGTGGTGTGATTGTTAAAGGTTACCTATTAGTTACAGGACCGACTCGGTATTGATTAATTGTGGTTCCCGATGTTAACGCGACAGGTCGCTTTGCCCCTTGAAAAGGGGCCCCTGTCGGGCCCGAGACATACAACATTACATTTTTAAATATATTTGAATGTAGTTTCTTTTATCTGGCTTGATGTAGTATATAATATGACATTGTATATAGGTGCCCCGGAATAAAAAGTACTACTATGAATTAAATTTTCTTAGGTTTCATATGAAAGGCTAATTTGATGTTATAAAAACATACACTCTTTTTAGTCTTCTATGTTCAAACAGGTAGGAACTGGTTTCCTTTTTTATGTATAAGTATCACAGATAATTTATTTAGGTATATTATCAGACTGTAGTGAGCCAGACTGTATAAGATCAAATTTGACACATAAGAGTAAGAATTATCGGTGGTTTTGCCATACCACATGATTTGTACTTACAGTAGGTATATTATTTTAATAATTTACTTCATAAATCTTTTTATATTTTAAAAGTATGGCTATCTACTGGTATTTAGGTGATTAAAAAAAAAACATAAATTTAAAAAAAAAACGTGTGCCTTTCGGGACGCCCGACAGAAGTGATAACTTAAACTAATCTAAGTTGAACTATTTAATATTGGAATTGTTTAACTTGAGAAATCTCTAGAGGAGGAGCCTGCCTACCGCTGCCGTAAGCGTGAGAGAAAGGGAAGGCAGACAGACTGGCGCCGTAACGAGTTACGTAACGAAGCGGTTTACCCTCGGATAAGAATTTATCACTTCAATAATATCAGTTCCACTCAATTTTCTTAATCCTATCACTCGCATAATTAATATTTTTTTATTACTATTATAAAAATTCCGGGGCACCTTTCCCCCTAACACAAACACTTGTATGTCACTGAATGCCACATTGGCATTCAGTGACATACAATTATGCCCCAGTTGTTATTCCGTAATGGCCACCTAATCCAAGTAAGGTATAAGATACTCATCCATAACGCTCACGTTTATATGCCAGCTGAAGTGGTTGACACCTGGGACGGTGACTATGTGGAGTCTTCCAGACTCGTCCAGGGACTTAAGACCTATCTTGTCTTCTTTGTATATGTCTTGTTCGTGCATTTCTATCACTGTCTCGTTGGAATTGTAGTAGCCGAATTGACTGAAATATTTTACATGGTTGAGTACATAAACTACACTACTCATAGAAAAGTATAACTTTTAAGTATTGTATGCTAAAATTGTAGCTTCTTAGATGATCAACTTGGCGATGCGTGATTGACACTTTCAGATAAGACGTGTGACTGGTGTGACGTATGACACACACGCTGTGATTAAGTTGTTACTTCTTGTCTGTTGACAGTCACAGCTCTGGTTATAAGAAGGGATGTTCTGGAGCTCCATAACCGGCAGCTTCGGTTCCAGTTACGGACCCCGAGTCCGGTTACCGGATATCCGAAATAAAAAATCTATTCGGAACCGTAACCGACTCTGAGTGTAAATGAGACATGTTATAACAGGTTTTTTATTATGAGATCTTTTCAAGTATCGCATTTTCGAAATAATCTTTAAAATAATAATTTTGAAATAAGTTTATTTCAAAGCAAGTATGTGCCTTTAAATAAAAAGTGTATTAGAATGAAATTTGTTTGAAAAAATAAATACTCTAGAATTCTAGAGACCAAGACTCCTAACAAACCACTGTTCTGGCACAACATTTCTAACTCTTGAGCTACGAACACATGCCCAAGATATCCCTGGTCAAGAGCATTAATAGGCTCAAGTAACCATTTACTAAGCAGATACCAAAACCACAAACCAAAAAAAGAAAACGACATTCTACGGCTACCATCTGGTTTCATTAATGTTCGAATCGTATATGGGGTAATTACCTGCTCTGCCACGGGGTGATGACCTGGTCCTCGGGACCACCGATGAGTACAAGCCTTTTTAATTTAAGCATATTCGCTTTGAAGTTTTCTGACTGGGCTGAACTGGAACGATATGAAATAATTGATTAATACCCCTTATTTGAGAGTTTTTATTATTAGGGGTAGACTCGCTAGAGACATCATTGACGTTGCGAGATCTTGGGTAAGCGACTACCATATATCCGGCAGTGTGCTTGTATGTGTGTGTGGCAACATCTATATATATAAAATGCATATAGGCCTGTTGGCCTAAAGATTAGGGGTTAGTGATCCTGACTGTTGAGCCAAACGTCGAGGGTTCGATTCCCCAAGACAAATAATTATTGTGTAATGAGCATCTATCATGTGTATGTATTTAGATATATATACAAGTATAGTAGTAGGTTATCAGCAGTCTGGTTACCATAGTACAGGCTCTGCCTAGTATGGGATCAGACGGCCATGTGTGAGATGTGTGGAGTTATTATTTGTAAAAGGGTGGTTACGTATCCACACAGGCAGATATGATGTTATGTTATCTATTTTTTTTTAATTTGACAAAGCAACCTATTGTTCCGGTGACTGTGTGATCGATATTTTTTTAAATAAAAAGATTTTTATATACATTTCTAAATACATGGTTGAGCTTTGTGAGAAGAAAATGTTAAGGTCAATATAACTAAAAATATGTAGGAGTTATCGAATACATTTCGATGCTAATAATAAATAATCTTGACCTCGATTCGACGCGTTAGTTGACGTAAACAAGTTATTCTTGATACACATAATAAAATCACTTCGAATATGTATAACGGAAATTGAACTCGTGTCTGCATATAATTTAATCATAATTAAATAATAATACATGATATAACAGTTCCATGCATAATCGTATCACACCCAAAAATAAATTTAAAATAATTTTAATTCTACAATGTATACGCATATATAACTTATAATAATATAATATATTTAAGATTTTATAAAACTATCTTAAATAAACAATAAAAACTGAAAGCAAAAAGTACAGGTTCCACCGAGATTTGAACTCGGATCGCTGGATTCAGAGTCCAGAGTGCTAACCATTACACCATGGAACCGACTGACTGAAGACTCAAAATTATCAATCTGTTACATAGACTTCACAAATTATTTACATAGATAACGTAACGATCGCCAGAAATTTATAATTAACTAAAATGTTATTAAAAAATTTGATACTTACCTATAAAATTAGTTAAAAACCAACTATTTCTAGTATAATTATAATTATATATATTGTAAATAGATAGATGGAAAAATAAATGTACTCACGTAATATCATTATTGATATATGGTAGGAACACACTATAAGTCTCATACAGTGTTTGATGGTAAGGATCATTCCAGTAGTTACCAACTGAAGTGTGTTGCCCGACTTTTGAATAGAACAACTCCCAAACTGTGTCTTTGACGAGGTCTGGGAACACTAGGTGGAGAAAGCCAGCTGTAAAATTATAACATTTGCGTTACTTCAATTAAAAATAAATAAAAACAAATCCAGCAATAAATAAATAACTGGTTTGGGTAGAGATTCGGAAGCTAGTTAAAATTGCTATGCCTTTACAAATTTTCAAAATCTATAAATGAATGAAATGAAACAATGTGCAAATAGTAACAATAAAATGGCAGCGCAGGCTACTAGGTAGTAGTTGCCAAGGACTCTGCACGATTTTCATACAAATATTTTTTAAATGATAGGGCTGTCGTAAAAAATCCACACAATTAATTACTAAAAAAAACATTTGTTTTTAAAACTTTTACTTAAACAACAATTTGTGCTTCTATTAAATATAATTTTAAATTATAATATAAGCAGCATTTACCTTTGGTTGAATTAAATGGCATCGAGTATAACAACTAAATTAAGTAATTTTGTCATAAACACCGACATCAATAAAAGTAAGATTGGTTTTAGAATTTTTAAATTGTGTCAACCCTAACTGTGGGTAATGATGACACACTGCTGTCACTACCACATTACCCAATTATGTATTTTATAAATGGATATATTTATGCACTTTTCAACACTATGCACATATATAATCTCTGATCTATTATATACTAGCAGCAGTAGCAGCCCGCCTCGGCTTCGTACGGGTAGCAGAGACATCTTCAACAATCATCATCATATTTAAACAAAACCCAAAAAAATTATATACCTAAACCTTCCTCATGAATCGCTCTATCTATTGGTGAAAATCGCATGAAAATCCGTTTATTAGTTTTTGGGTTTATCGCGAACAGAAAGACAGACAGACGTGGCGAGGGACTCTGTGTTATAATTACTCACGACGGCGCGGAGAAGGTATATGCGTTTAGGGTGAGAGAAGTTTGTTTGTGCAAACCAATGTTGCCATTTACTTGTAGTGATAGTATATCAAAATTTTATTCATTTGCAACCATTAGCTTAGGCGCTGCGAACGAAATTTTACAATGACTGCGGAAATACGTCTAACTCACATATTCGGAAACATAAGCCTAACTATGATTGTTGCCGGTGTGAAATTTATAAGTGTAGCCAATAATGTTTTCAGATCTACCTGTTTTTATCGGAAGTTTCTATCGTCAATATTATTTTAGTAATAACACATGTTATTGACAGAAGATAAAATTGCCATACTCTAGTTTTATTTTATTCCTTGATGGTCAGAATATTTAGCCGGAGTCTTATCTATACTAGAGGATTCGAATTACCTTACTTTGTAAAAGATACGTGTCTGTACTATTAAGGAATTTTGTGCGCAATTTTAATTCCTCACATTATAATTTTTTTTAATTACTTTTTTTTAGAGGTTGTGAAACGTGTTATGTATCAAGGTTGTGTTTGATGGTCAAAACGCCTAGCAATCAAAGGCAAATAGTGTATAACTCAGTTAATTCTAGTAATAAAAACATTGTTGTACGTCCTGGTACATTGGAAAGTGAACACCATAATCTAAGAGCACTGGCCTTATGAAAACCCTTCATAAATATTGAATATAAATAAAATATATATTTATGGTAGGAACCCACTATAATATCACAATATATAATATATATCGATGCCTTAATTTTCAAATTTCGTATCTCCATTTGGTAAAATTTTACAGGAGGATGAAAAAAACCGGCCAAGTGCGAGTCGGACTCCGCACCGTCGTACAAGATTTAATACTATAAGCAAAAAAAAATACGTCTCTAGTAGGGAAACTCAACTGTCTACCTATTACGGATCATGAGATAGAGCCTGGTGACAGACAGATAGACAGGCGGACAGTGGAGTTTTAGTAATAGGGTTCCATTTAACCCTTTGGGTGCAGAACCTTTAAAACGATTTAATTAAATAACTAACTATAAAACATAGACAAACAGCTTTATTTACATTTAAATATGAATTGTGCTTCTGTTTGCTGTAATTGTGATTTATATCTGATAATATGATTAAATAAATGGACTTTCGTTTAGTTCTTAAACACGTCGCTGGTTTGCGAGAATATCGACGTAATTCAAAATTCAGTCGAATTGAACTAAGTATGCATAACGATCATAAATCTTTGATATTTTATGGTGAACAGAGATGCAACGCCGATTTCGTGCTAAAGTTCGTTAGAAAGCGATAAGTTCATTACATACTTAGAACAAAATACTCTAGCGGAAATCACAAAACATTGCCATTCTCCAAAATCAATAAGTTATAGTTCCGTCGCTATTCTCGCAAACCTATTATATATTTTTTGTAAATAGAAAACAAAATAAAAGCAATTAGAAAATACGAGATTGCATCGTGTTCGTCACGGCATTTTACACTAGATGAAATCAAAATCAAAAATTCGAAAATTTTGGAGTTACGAAGTTTGATAATTAAACCATCGATATGCGGAAATTTACCCCTATAAATAAATAAAATACCATGTTAAAAACGTACGAACATAATCGGATATAACCTATAGTTATACAAAATTAAAGTAGTTCGGTTAATTAAGGCTTACTAGACTTACCTTATCTATGCGATCATAATAAGTAAATTTTAAGAATATGAGATAATTACCTCCATATTGTCCGGCTTGCGGTGAGCTTAACGAAATAAATGTGCTCACAGAGATATTGGGAAAGGTTTGGACTATGCCTCTTGCTATCAGGCCCCCTTGAGAATATCCTGAAATGTTATATTTAATTATTTGGAATGTTTCCTACAAAAATAATGGCATTGGCAATGGGCATTGGTGTTCCTGTAGTCTACATAACGCAAGACGATTATGAGAGCCTGGTTACATACTTACCCCACATCCTACAGCAAAGAGATATAATATCTTATTTAAAAAAAAAAGACAAAATGAGAATAAAAAGATGGCATACTTCCGAATTTGACCGCCAACCTTACAGTCGTGTCGTATCGAAATTCAAAATCCACTAAATCAGACATGAAAATCGTTAAGATTTTAAAAACCATCAAACCTTAGATTATATATAAGACCTATGTATAATCTAAGCATCAAACCTTTATTACTTTTTTTTTTTTTAAACTCCGTAATTCGAGTTTGGAATACAAATAAAACTTACTAACTGTGATATCTTCATCGTTTATTTACGATAGTTTCCTATGGTTAAAATAAATTGTTAAAACTAATGAATCAAGGATGACATAAGACTGAAAAACTATATTCGTTACTGTTTTCAAGTTTCTTATTTGGCAATAAGTTAAGTATGACGTCATTACTTATTATTTCATACAAATTTCTATTGAATGTACTGTTTTGATGTTTAATAAAGAGGAACTGTGTTGACTTGACAGTTGACTACTGTATTATGACTTTTGCACTTGTCCGACTTGTCCATGTACAATGACAATAAGACACTAGAGATATAGACACAATGACATGCCCACTTTGTATATTGCATGGTTGATAATGGTCACCCAGCTCAGACATTTCAAATTCAAATTAATTAAATTATTGTATGTATGAAAAATCGGGTCTGGTAATATTTAGATAAGGCAAACCACGGTTGGTAATGTTTGTGGATTAATTAAAACAAAATCTAAAGTAAAATTGTATCACTAATTACTATTCTCACCAATAAGGTTGATTCCTTCTGGATGTCTAGCGGAAATATTTGCAATGTCAGTGCCAATCTCCAGCACTTGATGCCACATGGTTTCCAAACTGGACCAACTTTCAAATCTGTCAACATTGTACACTATTGTGCCCGGATGTTTCTGAAGATTATAGAAAAAAAAACAGGTTAATATGGAAAATCTATGTTTAAAGAATTAGGCATTTCAAAATGTGTTTTTTAATTATGTTTTTAAGACCTTCCTATTTACCTAAGTACAACAAGAAAAAGCAATCAAATAACTAACTAACAAAGCAAGCAAATAACTACTTAATTTAGTAGAATTTAAATAAAAAACCTCTACTGAAATAAACTCTTAAGGCCCATTCACACATATCAGTGAAGTCACAGTTCCGGCAATATAATCAGCCTTTAACTAGTACTGCTTCAGTTTATATGATTTTTCTTGTTTTCTGTAGAACTTTGAAGTTAATTAATTTTTACAGGTGGCAAAGTTTTGAATAACTAGTCATCATCTTCCTGCAATTTTCCCAATTTTATTTGGGGTTAGCACAATGTACACAATTACAATGTTACAACATTGCAAAGGATTTTGGCTGGTTTCTTTTATAGGGACTTAATGGGACTAAGATCTACTGCAGAGCTCGAAATGCTGGGATCGCGTACCCATATGTCCATCCGTGTAATTATAAAGGCCACTAGGGCAGGAAATCAACTCTCTAGTATATATCGAAAAACTAGTATGCAGCTCAAAATGCTTTGTAATATACTATTATTTATTCACTACCAGGGCACTGCCTAGGGTGTGTTTAGGAAGGCAATAAGGTAATGTATGTAGCTGTAGACAAAACGGCAGGCCAAATTGAATTATAATATACAAGGACTAGACTGAACTACGTCATTGTTAAGATAACCTTTGTTTTCAGTTATCAGCATGCTGCGATGGTTCTAGGTAATTTTAAAATAATGCCTCTGAAGTAATCAACTACGCATGATTGGCTATTTATATATAACAAACTGACAACAACAATTTTATCATAAAATTGTAACTAGCTTTTGTCTGTGGCTTCTCTCGCATATTTCTTTTTTTTCGTACAGTACTTTAATCGATGAAAGCAACCCTGTCTTTGGCTATATCCCTAGCATCATAAATGCAAAATGTTATTATGATTGGATGAATAGTATGGCAGCACATAAAGTATGAACAAACAAACATTGAATTTTATATATATGACAAATTTGGAAGGTTTGTAAACTCACACATATGTTCAAAATTGTGGAAAATCATTGGAGTTTTCTGCCAGAAAATTCATAATTTTTTTTTGTATATGAATATTTTTTTTTGCTTAAAAGTGATATAACAATAAGTAAACAGAACATTTTACCAAAAAAAAATCGATAAATACCCCATATGGCCAAAAACTGCAATATAATTAATTAAACAACATTTATGCAATCAGCTGCTGCGAGGGTGCCGTACGTTTAACGTCATTCACCGTACCGCACAAATATATAATATAAAATCCAAAAAAATACGTACTTTGCGTAACGCAAAATCAAACTAATGACTGTATACCTTAATCTCGCATTTTTATGATGAACTGACTTTTGCATTGTGATAAATATCCAAATAATATGTATAAAATACATGCTGTAAAAACACGGTACAACAACAAATAATATTAAAATATGTTTATACCAACTAAACCTTTTTAAACAATATTATAAAAATAGTGCAAGGCCTTGAGCTTTATTATTCAGTATTATTTATTACTTAATGGCTAAAAAATGTAAAACTGGAACTGTTGTTGCAATATATTTACTGATAAGTCAATATTTTTTTAAAGCACCTCATGTCGTCAAAATCATCGGGTGATTGAACTTACTTACGATTACAAACATGATTACTGAATAAGCAAAAAACTCACCTCCTGAATTCTTAATTTAATAATTTCCATACTTGTGCTCCCAGTCATGACTCCATGAATTAATACTACAGGCTTATAACACGTAATAGAGGTAATATATAAAATTAAAGACAAAATTCCGATCTTCAATGCCATTTTCGAGAACAAAGAACTTTACACCCTGAAGTTCAGTCATTAACTAAAAGAAAGATCCACAAATATGTTTTAATTATACTCTCTATTTACGTCGTTTATAATTCACACAATATATATTTAGTGATAAATTTCAATGGCACTTTTTACGTAAATTATGCGCAAAATCCTTGAGACTTGTAAACAACAATCATCTGGTAAAATAGTGACAAGCACAGATAACTATATTGTACTGTGAGTGTGACAAGCTAAGAGCAATAATTATAAAAGGCCCTACGCACCTTCGTGCCTGACGTACGTCCCGCCAAGGTCACGCACGATGCACGATGCAAAACAATCGTGCGTAGTCTTGACGTACGTCAGAATTATATATATATACATTATATACTGCTTGCTGGACTTGCACGACGCGTTTTGTACATACCATAGACTTTACGTTCTAGTATATAAGTTTATGGTAGATACATAGACAGTATATTGCCAATTTGTAGGGAATGCCCAAAAATGCGGGCAATTTCAAACCGATAGGCGAATTTATGGGGAGACCATCAATGCGAGGAAAATTCGGGGAATCGGGAATTTTTAGCCTTATTAATTACATTACGACTTCAGGTTTTATCTCCCCAAACTATGGAATTTGACTATTATTTTGGGGTAATTTAAGAATATTGCATTGTCAACGCTGGCTACAGCACCGTGGCTTTGAGCGGACGTACGTCGGCGCACGATGCGTGCGTGTGCCACCGTCGGGCACGGCGTCCTTGATGGGACGTACGTCAGGCACGATGGTGCGTAGGGCCTTTTAGTTATAGTGTCAACCAGTGAAAAGCATTTAAGACATTTCATTCAAATTACAAAAATATTAAAAGAGTAAGGATAAAATCTATTTGAAATCAATTAATAACAATCGATTTTAATGTTTCAATTTCTTTGTGTTTAAATTACTCAAATCTAAGAACAATAATTTTAGCTCTTTAACTCAAATATATTAAGTTAAGTAGTAAGAGTCGGAACGACCAGTTAAAAAACTAATTAAGGTGACTAACAATATTATACGACGGACTTTTGTGTGCAACTAAATATACAATCTGGCAGTCTTAAAGTCATTAACTATTCAGTCTAATTATAAAATGCATAATGACTTGTAGACAACTTGTTTTTGTTTCAGACTTCTAGATTAGAAACTTTTGTTCAGCGAAACTGCAAAATTAATTCAACTGTGAAGTGAACCGTAACAAAATCGTGGACGGATGTATAACCAGAGCGTCTGAGCAGAATGTGCAAAATCACGCGGGAGAATTATATTAAAATCTATACGTTAGAGAAGGCAGTTTTGC
This sequence comes from Euplagia quadripunctaria, assembly GCA_963859945.1. Lineage (NCBI taxonomy): Eukaryota > Metazoa > Arthropoda > Insecta > Lepidoptera > Erebidae > Euplagia > Euplagia quadripunctaria. The sequence goes on along the minus strand of OY982563.1, from coordinate 21,346,658 downwards.
TTCTGTTTCGATAAGTGTACAGCCACCATAAGTGTACTCCATTAAATCATTTAAATAAATAACGACTCTTGTTCCGACACAATAAAGCCGCAAATTAGGTCACACACAGCGTCAATGACCTACAGTTATATTCACCAAGAAGTTTCTTCTCTTTCTATAGTGTAACTCTTATCTGTTCTGACGACGACATGACGTCTAGGGTTGTTTTTTTTTAAAAGAATTAATTAATCTGAATATTGAATTATCAGTAAGTTATATATTATTATTACTATTACTCTATTTTTATGGACAAATAAAGCTAGGCTAGGAACTAACAGTGGTAGAACTAATCGATAGTCGAGATACGAAAAGACGCAACGTAGCGCGTGAGTGAGCATTGAACTTATTATACGTGAGGCCCGGCTCTCTAATAATATTACTGTTCTTTGTGCTGTGGAGTAAATTCGGCTCGCAACTCGCAAGTGTCATGTCAACAGGGTTGCCAACCTTAGAACTTTTTTTCTCGTTTCTATGCACTTAAAAATCTCATACTCTGGCTTTCAAAACTCGTACAATTCAACAAGCATTTAAAATGTTGTAAAACCAAAAATAAGACATATTAAATAAGTGTAAATTTAGCAGATATTTGTTACCTTAACTTTTTTGAATTACAAATGAAATGTTGACTAGTTGCCAACCGTACCAGGTTCCTCGTACAAATACGAGATTTGTGGTCTGCTGTACGAGGTACGACTCGAGGACACGATCAGGCTCGTACAATTATGTACGAGATTTTGATATAGGAAATTTTATAGCATTATTATTATTAATAACATTTTATAGCGTCAATGGGTTTCTACCCTTTGGCTACATTGAGTCTGCTAAATGAAAAATACATATTAACAGTAACATATTGGGTATGTTCGTAATTTTTTTTCCTTTTAATATTTGAGCAGGCATATAATATACCTGAAATGATACATGCCCGACAGATCACTCACACTCATTAAAAAATAGAAAAATAAACAAAATGCACATAAAAAAAAAATTATAAAATCGACATTTTTTTGTTTAATAAATATCAACATTTCACTTGTTTCATTCAAAATTTTGTATGGTAACAAATATCTTTACATTCATTTAGTGTCTTATTTTTGGTTTTATAACATTTTAAATGCCAATGTACGAGGTTTTGATGCCAAAGTACGAGAGTTGTTTATGTATAAGAAAAAAGTTCTAAGGTTGGCAACCCTGCATGTCAACGTCAAATGTCAAGTATTGTCACAAACCAAAAGTTGAGGACCGTAAACAAGAACACGTGTACTTTTTTCTAAGCACTTGTTATTGTTGTATTAGTATTTATTGCTAAACAGTTTTACTGTGAAAAAGAAAGGTAGGATATTATTGCGCATATTCTACATTTTATATATTTACATAACCCGCCAGTACTCGTGTTGAGCTAACCGCATTATAACCTAACTGTTATTCACTTTACTTCGTTCTGGCTTATTTCAGATATTAACTCAAAATGCCACCTACATCGTTAGCTGAACAACTAAAAAAGTTATCAGTGCCACAAGCAACTGTTTACAAGGATGATTCTAAAACTGTGTCATTGTTATTTGACCCGAAAGAGGCTGCTCTGAAAGATCGTGAGACGTTTTATGAAATTGGTCTTAGCGGTTTGAAAGAACTAATCGCTTTATATGAAGGCTTTCGTGTCTTTGAAGACACATTGTACAGTTTATCATCAAAGGATTTTGAAAGGGCTGTACAGTCAAAGGAGGTGAACCAGAACCTTGATCAAACCATAGAGAAATTTCTGCTACAACTGTCGCCTTACCTCCTTTTGCAATCCTCCCATAAAGCGCTAGAATGGTTGGTCAACAGATTTCATATACATCAGTACAACCAAGATGCTATTATAGCTCTGGTTATGCCGTACCATGGTACAAAGATATTTGTGCGTTTTATTCAACTCATGGATATTTCATCTAACAGCAACAGATGGAACTGGTTGCAGCCTATCCACAAGAATGGCATTGCGTTAGCTAATCAAGTATTGTTTAACCAATGCGTATCAAACACGGGCACATTACAGTTTATAGCGAAGACCACATTGAAATATGTAAATGAATTTGGTGAGAGGGCAACACAATTGAATACTGTGTTTGCTTTTTTCTGTCAGACAGCTATTGGTGTCATTGATACCTGTAAAAAAGTTACAGAAGCTATTCTCAATGCATTGTTGCCGACATTGGTTAAAGCTATTGAGTCACCTATTGCTGACTTTAGAGCATCTGCTTACATTGTATTTGGATATTTGTTCACAAAGACGAGTTTAAAAGTCGACACTCTTAATGAAATTGTTCACAAATTGTTAACTACAGAATTTGACGTGTCCTATGACGTAGTACTACTAATAACTATATTGTATGAGAATCAGAAGCATGTGACAAGGATGTCTGAAGATATTCTAAATGATATGTCAGTGGACTTGATGAATTCTCTGTGTGGACATTTGAAGAAACTGGTTGGCAGCGGTATTGTAGTTCATGCCTTTGTATTAGCATTTTTATCAAGCATATTACCATTATCACAGACAGAGGAGTTTTGGAGATATTGGGAGTTGCCTGAAATACTCATTAAAGAAGTGGATTTAAAGAAGCAGAAGCCTAATGTCATAATCAAGTAAGTCAACACCTTAAACAGTGTTTATTTTTTAATCAGTTATTAATTATTATTGATGTCCCTAAACCTGACATATGCTGATCCCCTAATTTACCACATTCATTCAATAAGTCACCTAGTTGGCCAAGATCTTGTTTATCTCTAAACCATAATTCGTCAAAATTGGTTTTAGCGGCTTAAATAATACTTATAATAATAATAAAGCCCTTTAATTCTGAGTTTTGCTACAAGTTTGGCAATACATATTTTCCAATCCTATTTACTATATTATGTCTCGCAACTCGGCGTGCCTCCTGGCATAGGCCTCCTCCAGCGCTCTCCACTGAACTCTGTCTTCTGCAACTCTTTTCCAGTAAGGCCCCAAGGTTATGCGGATATCGTCCCTCCATCTTGTTTTCGTGCGCCCCTTACTTCTGGTGTCCTCTCTTGGGTACCATAAGGTTACTTGTTTGCTCCATTTGTTTATTTTGCAGCGTAGCATATGTCCAGTCCAACCCCATTTTAAATGCTCTGTACGAGTTATTGTATCTGCAACTTTGGTTTTTCTTCTTATTTCAGAGTTTTTGATTTTGTCACTTAGTCTGATACCCAGCAAATAATACTTACAAAACATTTAATTTCTATTCTATTATATTCACTTATAAACACTTATTGCTACAAACTACAAAATAAGCTTAATAATTAATAACCCAAATGTGGGTACTTCCAAAAATTAACAGTGAATCTGTTTGCTATATAATATAGGCAATACTGTGATGGTGTACCTAAAAAGTTTGGCTGAAATATCTTTCATAATATGTTTTACACTTGGAACGTCTCTGAAAATTTAACTTACTGAATCATTAATTTATACTAATTTATAAAAAAGTTTAATGCTTTCAGTCACTCATTTTTTTTCAGTTGCCTTTTTAAACTTTTTTTTTAAGTTTTAAAAACATTTTCATTTTAGCTTGCCTTGTTTGTGTCTTGTGTGGGTCAAATCTAGTAATTGAAATTTTGACCAATTGATCTGAAATTTGGTACACATCTTTAGTTTTGATGACAATACAATTATGTGTATTTGGTATCATTATAAAATCAAGATGGCCGTCACTACAACATGGCGGATTACATCGTTTTTTTCAACCCCCTCAATACATGGATATCATATAAAAGGGCTTGACTAGTAGAATAAAGTACACCATGAAAAAACTCCCAATCCAAGATGGCTGGCACCACAAAATGGCTAATTCAGTATTTTTGTTCTGTGATGTCGCACAATCATAATGATGCCCCACAATTTTATTTTAATCTGATCAATGCCCTAGATTGACGAAAAGTGGTGTGATGACTGGTATCTGGTACCTACCTTATTATTGTTTAGCTTTTAGTAGATTATCTACACATATCTACAATAAAACCACATTACTTATTTTATTGTATATTGTCCACATGGCGAGCTTGAATAAAATTACGTGTATTTGTTGATGGGCCATATCAAAACGCGCGCTCAACTCCGTCATCTGACCATAGCCATAATCTTTACAGTCTTTCACATTTAACCATATACCTAACTAACATTTCATCCTTGCCAAGATAGGTTGTTAAACTAAGAAACTTAATGGTTTTTTTCTGAGTTCTGAGCGTTTTATTAGTAAACTTGTGATAATTCAAGTAATATTTTCAGGTGTATCCTTGATAAATTTCGGCCTAATAACACCGATACAGTAGGTGGTGATGAGAGTGATATAGAAATAATTGAAGATGAGGACTTCTCAAGCAAAAGTTTTAGCTGGTATGCTCAGCTTTTGAAGAATCTTGAGCGACAGTACCCAGATGCCTTTGACAAAGTTGTCAGTGAAGAAATGAGTTCCAACAGCAAAAACTCAACAAAAAGACGAAGTCAGCTATCAAAATTATTAGGTTTTAAACCTGCAATTGCTCACAAAGTCGGTGATACATATCTCTTCGAGAATTTAAACCATGTCAATGCAAAGTTAAGAATAGAAGCTGTCAAATATATTTCTAAAGAATTCGAGTCTTTGAAAAAAGAAAATGCTGAGTTTGTAAAAGAGTCTATCATCAACAGATTCAATGATGATAACCCTGAAGTAGTTAATGCAGCTTTAGATATTCCAACAGAGCATTTGAAAGACATTTTCGATGAGGTGGATGCCACAAATGTTTTAGTTTCCATTATTAGTAAGGGTTCAAAAAAATGGAAAAATATTGTGAAGCAAGCCATCTCGAAGTTTTGTTCTATCAAAATCTTACCTGTTAAGCAGGAAACAGTATTAGCATTGGTACCATTCCTCTTCCCATATGACCAAGAATCAACAAAACTCACATGGCAAATAATAAATTCAGATTGGGGTAAAAAGATAGGACTTGTAGATATAACAAAAAACCTCAAAGGCAAAATGAAAGATGATTATGAAAAAAATTGTGAAATAATTTTCAATTCACTATTTGTTGATAGACGAATAAATTTTGGTGATATAATGGACGAACTCCAGCTAAAAAAGAGTAATACTTCAGACGTTTGCTTCTACATGCTACTAAAAATCAGTTCACTGAAGAATGCTTCAGTTGAAGAAGCATCCGCCATATTAAATTTGCTTTTAGAATCTGTGGAAAAAAGATCAATAGTTCACAGCTCTGAAGGTCAGGTATTCTCTAGTCAAATCATGCCAGAATTTATTAAGTTGTCTCGTCAAAACAACATGCTATTCCAAATCATTGAATACATTTTCTCAAAAGTTATTGATAACATGAATATCAAAGACATCACTAAACCTTTTTGTAATGTTTGTAAGTCTGCCGAAACTATTCTTATTAGGAGGCTTTATGAGATCTGTTTGATTGGTTGCGCCATCCCAAGTTATAACGAAAATTACGTAGCATTACTGCAAAAGCTGCTAAACAAGTTCTTCAAAAATGCTCGAGAGAAATTCGAGTTCATTGCCAATTTTGCCTGTGGGCATGTTCTTTATGCAACTGATCCCAAAACTGTCATAGGACCGGAACTTCAGCTCAGAAGCCTCAAATTGCTGTCAAACTTTATTGCAGCTCAAGAACAGGCTAATTGGCTGTTTGATTCTGACATATTAGTTTTAACAATTTTATTTTGTTTGAATAATCCAATCACTGTCATTCGAGAATGTGCTCTTGACATTGTGAGTAAATTATTTAGAGAGGAACCTGACAAAAGCCTTATATATGTACAGCTTTTTGAAGAATTGATGGTCCATAAAGAAGAATTGGCACTCGATCATAATCAGATTAAGCAAGTCCTGAATACAATACTCACACAAAAAAATCAAAAGAAAGTTTTTAGCCGCAATTGTCTTTTGAAACTTACCAGCATACTAAATTCTGAGGTACCCTCGCATATTAAGTCGAGCTTTCTTCAAATTGTAAGCGAAGTCAACAATGCTACAACGTTTCCACATTTTGTACAGGCTTTAAAAACCTTGGAAAAGAATTTCAAGGACAATGAGTTAAATTCGAAGTTTACTTTCGACATCTACGAGTCTAATATATTCAAAACAGTATACAGTCATATAAATGAAGGCACTGTTTCGACGTTCGCAAAGGAAGATGTTTGGAAATCTATAGAACTGGGTATGACAGAATATAGAGGCTGTATTTTGGAGGAAGATCAAACATTTGTCAGTCCTGCGGTACTTATAATGAAACAGATTGATGAAAATGTTTTCAATAAGGTACCAGAAGAAAGATCAATTGGATTGGTTCATTTGATTGCTTCTGCAGGTGCAGTAAGCAATAATCCAACAATATCCAGTGTGGCTTCGAAAGTCATGAAGAAAATCCATCTGAAGTTCAGCCATTTCAAACCTATTTTACAGAATATGTTAAATGTTATTGATCCCACTGCAAACATTCCAAAGAAAAAGAAAAGTACAGTATCAATGTTGTCTTATCAATTAACGGAAACTGATGAGTGGAGGCTTGGCGTAGCGGTCCTTGAATACGTCCAGAGCAAAAAGAAAATGAAGTTGGACAATTCCTTTGTATCACTCCTCTTCCAAATATTGAACAAATGTTTAAGGTTTGAAGAACAATCTTATGTAGAGTATACGAAACAGCTCATTCTGTCATCACTTTGGTACTTCTGTAAAAAGTTTGTAAATGAAAGTGACAAAGATCAAATTAAGTCTCTGAAATCTGTTTTTGATGTCGAATTAGTCGTGCAATGCATCAGGGGTACGCAAAATCCACAGACTCATCATCACGCCTTGATTCTACTGTCCCATGCAGCATTCGTGTTACCTGAACAAGTTCTGCACCACACCATGGAGATATTCACTTTTATGGGATCCTCAGTACTAAGGCATGATGATGCCTACAGCTTCCAAATAATAACAAAGATTATAGAGACCTTAGTACCCATTCTAGTAAAACTGGAAAGAGATGTTGACGAATATTCTGAGAAAGAGTTACAAAAGCTACAAGGTCGAGTTGTTCCAGTCTTGAGGATCTTTGCTGATGTTGTTTTGCATGTGCCAGAACATAGACGACTACCACTCTTTAAAAAACTAATAGAGACTCTCGGGCCTAGTCAATTCCTTTGGGTATTTTTGGCTTTGCTCCTAGAAACCCATGTTGCACATTTCAACGAAAATAAAAAAAAGGATAAACCTCAACAAAGAATTAGGACTTTGGCAGACCAAGAATCTCCTATAAACAGATTAGATTTTGGACAAAGCATTCTTTTAGAATTCTCACCAGAAATTGCGTTGGAAAACTTCATAAAACTTGTTACGTACATTAAGTCTTTGCCTTTGCACAAGGACGAAAACTCTATGGATACCGATGTAGACCCTGGAGATATATTCAGTGTTAACGGACACACTCCAATACAGTTACGTCATTATAAATACGTAATAATCACGTTTATGAATACCTGTTTGGCTTCGTCGAGATTTATACAGCATAACAGCCAGGCGACGGACGTAAAACTTATGGAAGCTCATTACAAGTCCTTCATTATTAACATACTGACATTTATTCAGACAATATCTAAAGTAACTGACGAAAAAACGGCCAAGTATTGGCGTGTGATGTTGCACCATAGTTATGACTTGCTAGATCATACAAACAACTTATTGTCAGCTCCTATGTTCTTGTCTGTGGTCAGAGGTCTGATGAAGCATACATTACAGACAGTGAGACGAAAGTCAATGGAGCTTCTGAACTCCAAAATACAGTTCAGCCCCGAATTATTCCAAGGCGTAGACAAGGAGTTGCTATTTTCGCTACTTCCTCCTTTATTGGATATTGTAAAAACCATAGAATCAAAAGACGATAGTCTGGGCGAGATTGCTGCGCAGGAGCTAGAATTAAATCAACAAACTGCTTTATTATCCTTGAAATTGCTAACCAAAATGCTTGCATCCGAAAACCCAGAACCTTTCAAGAGTGTTCTTGAAACGGTGACAAATTACACTTGCAATCCAAGCATACCTGGCAATGTCATGGCTTCAGTTGTGCTATGTCTGGCAGAATTATGCAGCAATCTTAAAGCGCATGCTCTGGCTAGCCTTAGGAAGTTTATGCCAGCTCTGATCAAGGTCCTCAAGAAGCAACGGAAGTCTGAAACCCCTGAACTGGTCCTTTTAAGTACAGTTACAGCAATTTCGAAAATTATTGAAAGTCTACCATTATTTTTGAGTCCATATTTGCAGAAGATTTTGTACGAATATTCGATTTTGTTGGCGAAATGGCAGAGTCAAGACCAAGAGTGCAGCAAAGTTTCAGCTATAGTTGCGAAGTTATTAAATATCAGAAAGAAAATTGCAGGATCTATTCCACCGAGAGTTTTAATCCCGGTCGTAAGTGCGACCCACCAACTGCTACTAGAAAAAGAGGATTTTGATGCTGTCGGTCCCGTAATGTCAGTTTTAGCCGACAGCTTTGCGAATGTAACGACAGCAGACTTCACAGCTTTGCAACAAGATTTGACCACGTTCTTCTTGTCAGCGTTGCAACTACGAAGTGACTCTGTAGACATGGATGTAGCTGTTGAGGTTGTTAACCACGCAGAAGATGAGGTGGTGAATGCATTAGTTTGTTTGGTTTTGAAGTTGTCTGAGACTAGTTTCATGCCGTTCTATTTCAAGATTTATGACTGGGCAATAAGAACCAATGTTGATGGGCACAAGGAGAAGACGATTACTTTTTACAGGTGAGCTTTTTTTATGCTATTATATAATTAAAGAAATAAAATACTTTTAACGTAATAACCTAAAGTTTTTAAAGTAGTGTATTAAAATAAAAAAATATATATTTTAATACATTGTGATTATGCTTTTCCAAAAAAAATCTTAGTAACAATTTCTACCTATATATTTGGAATTTAAGGATGAAAATATTAAAGGTAGATTAATATTAAAACCAAGATTAAAGATCAAGAGCTGATCGTAATTATAATAATCATTATTATCAATATTAAATTAATATACTTTAATTCATTCCTTATCTTTCAATTTTCGTTTTGTATTAGGAATGGCTGATGCTGACTGTTTTCTTACTAATGGTTTCTCTTTTTTCAGATTGAGCTGTTCAATTGCTGATAAACTTAAAGGCCTCTTCGTACTGTTCGCTGGCCACTTCATCAAAAACGCATCAGACCTCCTCGACGCTTGTAACAATAGTAAAACTGAGGATCTCTACTTTGACTCCGAAGAAAAATGTCTTATGCTCATCAGATACATCATCAAAACTCTTCAAACCGTTTTTCTTTACGACAGTCAGAGCTTCGTGAACAAAGACAGATTTGAGACCTTAATGCAACCAGTAGTTGATCAGCTAGAGAATACTTTAGGAGGTATTCAGAGCCTTAAAGCGAGGGCTACAGAGTACATTATCCCTTGCGTGTCACAGTTTGCAGTTGCAACAGCCGATGATTCGTTGTGGAAACTGTTGAATTACCAGATATTGTTGAAAACGAGACATAATGATGCGGAGATAAGGTTAGTATTTGCTTAAGTTATTACGGGCTGTGCCAATACAGTAGATGACTGCAAGCCTATTGCCGTCATACGGGCACCTTGGGAATTAATGATGGGATAATTTGGTAACAATAGAAGGCAATTGAATCAAAGGGATATTGCTTATGGGGCTGGATGAGGGAATATAAGCAATAACTAAAACAATATTTTAACTTAATTTTATGTGGGAGAGCCATGTTTCGGCACGTATGGGCCGGCTCGACTCCGCTCGTTACCACGGCCTCACAGAAAACCGGCCGTGAAACAATGCTTGCATTGCATTTCGCCGCGTGAGTGAGGTTACCGGAGGCCCTAACCCTTCCCTCTCCCTTATTCCCGTCCTTCCCCTCTCCCCCCTCTTCCCACTATTCCCCCCCCCTCCCCCCTCCCCCTCCCCCCTCCCCCTCTTCTCCTACTCCCACCTTAAAGGGTGGCAACGCACTTGTGACTCGAGTTGCAGGTGCCCATAGGCGGCGGTAGTCATTTACCATCAGGTGACCCGTCTGCTCGTTTGCCCCCTATACCATAAAAAAAAAACCATAGAAAATATGCTATTAGTGCACTATCTATGTATACAGGTTGTAAGATAAACGCTCCCGAAGACAAAAACACGATAGTACGAGTGACACTTTTGATAATGGGTCAGAAAAAAACCGACATCGAAAAAAAAAAAAATTTTAACAACATTTTATTAGTATTATTCACGTATTATTCATCAGAATCGATTTTTTTCTGACCCATCATCAAAAGCTGTCATTAATACTATCGTCTGTCTTCATCTTCGGGAGCGTTTATCTGACACCCTGTATAAAGCTACTACTAAGATACAAGAAACTGATTCTATCACTACATATTATAACATAAAGTACCCCGCCGCGTCTGTCTGTCTGTTTGTCTATTCGCGATAAACTCAAAACTGTAAACTACTGAACGGATTTTCATGCGGTTTTTACTAATAGATAGAGCGTTCATGAGGTTTAGTTAGGTATATAATTTGTTAAGGTTTTGTGTAAATTGGTTGAAATATGATGAAGATTGTTGAAGATGTCTCTGCTACCCGGGCGAAGCCGGGGCGGGTTGCTAGTCCTATTTAAAATGTAAAGAAGAATGAATTTTAGTAAACACATATCTTCAGGCCATTTCTGACGTAAGACTACTTTTGTAATTTACAGGTTAATAGCTCTGGACTGTCTCGTTGCCATGGCAACACAACTAGGGAGCAGCTGGCTACCTCTTCTCGCTGAAAGTGTACCCTTCTTGGCCGAATTACTAGAAGATGGTGACTCCCGAATAGAAACATCTACCAAAGACGCCATTAGAAAACTTGAGCAGATTTTAGGAGAACCGCTGGAGAAATATTTTTAGTTAGCAGTCCTAACTGATTTATGTATTATAAGATATAAAAAGAAAGTCTTTGTTTAATTTAAATTTGGATATTCATTTTTCAGTTGTGTGTGCCGGCTAAGCAAAATACTTTGATGAATTAAATAAACAGCCATAAAGAATATAGTCCAAATATAAATCAACTATTAATAAGATTAGCTTATGAATAAAGTGTTTATAAGAAAAAATTCTGATTTCTGCTAAGAATAGTGATCATTCTGAACTTAATGTGGATGAAGGGAAATTTTAACAATTTTGTCTCTTGTAACAGTGACATCTAGGAGCAAATAATATAACGACATCGTCGACATTTTAATCCATTGACATTTCTATGTAGTCAGTGACATCTATTTCAAAGTCATCACACTTACAAGACAATTTCTTGGATAGTTTACTGGCCATTCCATAGATGGCACGTTAAATGTTAGAAGACCAGCTTCGTTTTCATTAAAAAATCTTGGATTCTTTAAGGTAGAGAGGAAGGAAGTTTAGGCATATTGAGATCATAAACTTAATATACTAACGTAAACTAAGTTTATGATTGAGATAACTATTTTATGAAAATAATTATTTTCTAAAAACATATAATTAAGAGAGAAAGTTAAAGAAATGTTTTTTTTTATTATTTTTTATTTACATATTTATTTGTAGGTACTCATAGATCTCTTCGTGCTATTATCGCATGTATCATTTACAAACGAATCTTCACGAAAAGTAATAAAGGTGATAGTCAGCAGGGCAATATTCTATTTGTTATAATTTTAGACTTTTACAAACCAAATCAATTTATCCTCCATCTCTCAACCGCTTAGTCTACCAACCGTCACAATAACAAATTGAAACAAAAACTCAAGTATGACAACCCTCAAAGGGTCACTACGAAACGACAAACCGCAAATTGATGAAACTTGTACTAGCACGTACCTTGGTAATTAGTTACAAGGGGACCTATACGACAGCCTATTAAAGCAGACCTTAGAACCTTACGGAATTAGGTGCAAGAATAATGATGAAATTAAGTAACATTTACACTAGATTATTGGTACCTATTAGTGTAAAAGAGTAGATCTGCATCGAAGCTCAAAATGGAGTGGATGGGATGGAGTAAGTATTCGATTCAAATTCGGGTTCGACCCCCGTTCAGTGCAAATATTTGTATGCGTCAACATGTCTATTTGCGTTGGCTAACACCCATGTTTATAATAATAATACTAATAAATACTGTAAATTTTACTTCATTTCTTGATTATTCTGATTACCTAATTATAGCCTATAAGGTCTGCTTTAATAGGCTGTGGTATAGGTCCTCTTGAAACTAATTACCAAGGCACGTGTTAGTCCAAGTTTCAACAATAGTATTATGGCTTACTCTCAAAATGGACATCGGAGTGGGGCCCGTGGCACTAAAGAGCTCCTTTTACCTGACGCGATCATTAAACAACAAGTTCGCCGTAACCTAAAGGATTTGGTGGCATGTTGTATAGATTACAAAAAAAATCCGACCAAGTGTCGCCTGAAAAAGTATTATTATTTATAAAGAACAAAATATCAAATTAATAAAATAGCGACGCCAATAGATACTAGGGACATTGCCAGGAACGTGAATGATATTTACCCATTACCGCATTCTAGTAGTATGTATATTTTTGTTTGCCACTAGAATTACTTTTTATTTATAGGAAGACGAGAAATATATTATGCTTACATTAATTCTAATTATTATTAATATGGTATTAATTATTAATATTAATTCTTAGCTTTACCTCACCCGGAGTTCAATCTGTGTTCGTCACATGATACTTTGGCTTAAGGATTGTATTATAACTTATTATTACTACTCCTAACAAATAGAACTATAGAGCATTAACATTTTGGTAGTTCTTGACATTTCATAAATAAAAAAAGGTAAAATTATCCAAGTATTGTTTTAAATATGTCTTTAAATTAGGATGGTTCGAGTAACTGCTGAAATAAGTTATTTAAAAATATTAAATATATTAATTTATATGATAAAGGTATGTGGTTTTCTGAGTAGGTACTGTTTCCGTTTTAAAAAACAAACTAATAACTACACAACGAGCTATGGAAAGAAGCATCTTAAAAATAAAGAAAATTCAAAAAATTAGAAGCGAAAATATAAGGAAGAAAACCAAATTAACAGATGCTCTGGAATACGCTTTGAAGCAAAAATGGCAATGGGCTGGACATATCTGTAGAGTAAAGGACAAAAGATGGACGCTGCAAGCGCCAATGTGGAAGGGACCGCTAGGGAAAAGACACGTCGGAAGACCAAAAAGAAACGATGGGCTGAAGATATAGTGGAGATCGCGGGAAACGGATGGATGGAGATAGGCCAGGACAGAGATAGATGGAGAAAAATGGAGGAGGCTTTTACCCGAAAGGGATCCGAAATAAAGTCTTGATTAAAAATAAAAGAACTACATAGCACTACTAACAATATTAATACACATATGTAATGTAAACTTTATTCGGAATAAATAAAGCTTTATTATTATTATATGTGGTTTTCTATGATATGAATTTTAAAATAAGAATAGTCACCATATCTTTACTTTTATAGATTTGTAGTTCAACTGATCCTGTAGTTGCCAACCGTTGGGCTAAAATAATAAACTAAATATTATTTAAGTAGTGTTATGTAGGTAAATATTTATGTTAAGAAGTATAAAAAGATAGCAATAAAAATTTAGGTATGTTATTTTTCATATTTGCCTGCTGGCGTTGCAAGTCCAAACCGACGACGAATTTAAAAATTAATATTTTTTCATTTGTCAAATTGTCTCACAAACCAAGGCGAAACAATTATTATTATACTTTATTTTATGAAAAATACCTTTTGTAACTCTGTTCCTATGAATAACGTTTCATTTTATTTCATTACTCAAAATTGCTTATATACGTTATACATGATTACAAACAAACGAAAAAGTATTGTTGTAAATAAATACTTCCTATTAAGTAGTAGGGAGGTCAATCGCTTTATTTTTAGGGTTCTGTTCCTCAAAAAGAAAAAAGAAACCCTTTTAGGATCACTTTGTTGTCCGTCTGTCAAAACCCTTTTTCTCAGGAACCCGTAGACGCCTCCAATTGAAATTAAGTCTGCGGTCCCTTGAAGCTGTCCAAAATTCAAGCTTATAAGTTAACGCATTCATAAGTCATGGCCACTTAAGCCTTATATTAGACCAAATTTGAACATTTCACAGGTAAATCAAAACCTATAGGGTACTTCCCATTGACCTAGAATCATGAAATTTGGTAAGAAGCAAGGTCACAGAGCATAAGTAAAGGAAAAATCCGAAAGCCGTTAATTTATCTGTCTGTGTGTCTGTCAAGACCCTTTTCCTCAGAAACCCGTGAAGGCATCAAGTTGAAATTAACATGAAATACTTATGTCAGCGGTCCCTGGAAGCTGTAAAATAATCTAGTTTTTAAGACAACGCAATCAAAAGATACTGCCATTAAGTATTAGATTTTAACAAATTGAAAGTTTCGTAGGGAAATCAAAACATATAGGGTACTTCCCATTGACCTAGAATCATGAAATTTGGTAAGAAGAAAGGTCTGACAGCACAAGTAAAGAAAATCCGAAAGATGAATATTTGTTGTTATATCACATAAAAAAATAGTTTTTGTGATTACAAACTTATATTTTGCGGTTGGATTATTAACTTTGTAGTGCATCGCAACCGCAAAGTTAAGTTTGTCTTTCTTAAAAGATGGACAATTGATTCCCGAAATGGACGTACTATCTACATACAAGTTTGCTTACGGAACCCTCGTTTGCGCGTGTCAGACTCGCACTTTATTACACTCCGGTTTTATGTATAAAAATATTGATTTTTATACATTTCGCTGTCGAAAAACTTGTCTGAACTAAATAGTTTAAACTATTTTAAACATTTTTGTTACAAAAATACCTGAACAATGACTACACATTAATTTAATTACTTTTTTAAGGCCGTTCTTAGAGCTGTACTTTATGTCCAACAGTACGCCCTTTCGATGTCGTTTCTAAGAGTGTACGTTAATTTAATCTTTGTTTTGCATTGCTACAAATAATTACTTAAAAGCTCTTTTGTGTATATCTGTCGATAGTTATATTTAGTAAAACAAAAATGATAAAGAAGAATATCTACAGTGTCACAGGCACAATAAATCAGGTAATAAAGTATTCTTTAAAAAAAACTCAACCATTACCACACGGGAGAAAAATATGTGTGATCCTCAAATAGTTGTCTAGTCTGGGTGTTCTTTGTGATCGTTGATTTGTTTGTAAGGTCGCCCTCGACACAGGAATTATTCCAAAAGCGGAAGTTGTCTTTTCTAAAAAAATAAGAATTAAAAATAATAAACGATAGCGTACAATCAAGCAAATGTCAAGGTATGAAGTATTGATTGCTGACATTCGTTAAATGATACCTCTTCGACCGTGCAAAGACGTACACGAGGCTACTACAATTACATTCCCATGCTCTGTGATAGTAATTAGGTTAAATAAACATACATGACAGGTAGATATGTAATGGGGTCTATATAAGCACGATTCGCGAAGACTTTCGCCACGGTTCCCGTTCTGCAAGTTGAGTAATCTCCTAATCACCGGCCAGCCGAAGGTCAAAGCCTTTAAGAATCCTACGCCCTGAGCCTAACTCTGTCCATACCTAAATTGTTTTACAAATTTATTTATTTTTATTTATTCTTTATTGTAACTACACTAAAACTAGATTAATAAAAACAAGGAAATGGTATGTACAAAGGCGAGCTTAACCCAAACCTGAGTTTTCTTCCAGCAAACCTTAGAGTGAATAGAGGATAGTAGAAAAACTTAGAGGCAAAGTCGTGTGTACGTAAAATAATTAGAGATAGTAATTAATAGATATAACTTAGTTAAAATAAATATCATGTATCATACTTACACATATTTATAAAGTAATTTAAATTCAATATATAAATACATACAAATATATATATATACATATACTAATACATATTATAAGTGTCTGATTTATTGTTGAGAGAAAATAATCCCTGGTTCTCCGCTTGAACAAGCTTAGAGAAGGGCTATCGCGTATTGAATGCGGTAAGGCATTCTATAACCGGACAGCAGAAACACTAAAAGAATTGTCATAACGAGTAAATTCAAATTCAAATTCAAAATCATTTATTCAATTAAGACACTAAGTGACATTTATGAACGTTAAATTGAAGCTAATAGACGCCACAGCATGAAAACACCAAAATCTACTGCCTGCTTGTGTCGATCTATAACTTCCAGTTTCCAAAATGCGTAGAGCCTTATGAGAAGAATACTGGCAAAGAAACTCATGGCCACTCTTTTTAAAAGTCAGATCTTCAGGTACAATGGTATTAGTGTTACATAAAAGATAAGCATGATGCAAGCTGTTGCCACCTGAATTACATTTTATTGAAATGCTATAAAAGCTAACGTACAAACAAAATCACTCAGTGATACCGTTGAAGGTTCGAACCTATTAAACATAGAATTCATTCAAGGTGCACATCAGTTACAAAGTCTACTGTTAAAACTAATTCGTGACTGGATTAAGAGGCTAGAGTTGCAGTTGAACGAACCAAAATAATAGTATAGGCTAAAGCATCGCTGACTAGGCCGACCAGTCACCCCAAGCAGCACCCGTTCACGAGTATGACGCATGGACCAGCCATCGTCTCCTTCGCCATATCAGAGGGAAAGAAACGACCCGCCCCATGACGACGCCGCAAGCAATGACATTTTAGTGAGCATGACGAGCCATAGTCGAGATACTGATAAAAATCACTACTAGTCAAAATTACCATAATAATCGTCACGCATTACTTTCAACTAACAATGGTTTGTTAATAATTTAGTCTAATTATAAGACAAAGAAGTTTGTGTGTATATACCTAAAGACACCTTAAGCCCAAGACTGTTTGTCGTTTAGATAATCGTTGATCGTATAGTAGGCTTTCCTATAGTAGACGTATGGGAAGGAGTTCGAAGGAGAAGAGAAGAACAGGAGCGACAGGGATTGCTCCTGGGAACAAAGTGCTCGAAGCGCTCACGCAGATATGAAGGAAAATTAGGGCTGTGTAGAATTGAATAAAGTAAGGAAAGGATGTGGACATCTCGACGCCGCCGAATAGGTAGCCAATTTAGTTTCTTTCGAAATTCTGAAACATGATCATATTTTCTCAAGCTAAATATGTAGCGGATGCAAAGGTTTTGCAACCGTTCTAGCTTATTCCAGAGTTCTTCGGTAGCGTCGAGAAAGAGACATCAGCATAGTCAAGAATAGGTAGGAGCAGGGATTGAGAAAGGTAGACTTTAGTCTGAAATGGAAGAAAATTTTGAAGACGTTTAAGGGCGTGATATGTTCCAAAAACTTTCCTGCTTGCCTCTGTTATGTGAGCGGTCCATGACATGTTAAAGTCTATTAAAACCCCGAGATTTTTGATATGGGTCGAATATGGTATAACAGTGTTATTGTATAAGACGGGAGGTAGTGATGTGTGGTCGAGGCTATTATACATGTACCTGCCACCAATAATGACGGCTTGCGATTTAGCGGGATTGACAAGCAGTCCAAACGATTTTGCCCATTTACAGATGTTCTGAAGGTCATTATTGATAGCAGCGACAGCTTCTGTGAGTTCATCAGTTTTAAAATTTCGGTAAAGTTGCAAATCGTCTGCATAAAGATGATATCGAGAAGATATAACTTTGGTTATGGCATTAATAAACACGGAAAAAAATTAGAGGAGATAGTACGCCACCTTGAGGCAAACCCGTAGTAAGGTCACACCAATCAGAGGATGCCTCTTCTGAGCGGACCAGCTACGAGCGACCCCGAAGATAAGAGCTAAACCAAGCGATTACAAAATTAGAGACATTCAGAGACGACAGGATGCCTAAGAGGATGTCAAAATCAACAGAGTTAAAGGCACTGCTGAAGTCTAATAACACCAATACTGTCAGAAGTTTATTTTCCATAGCCAGTCATATGTCGTCAGTTATTTTGACTAATGCAGTTACAGTGCTATGTCCAGAACGAAATCCAGATTGGATTGGATTAAAAAACTGTTCAGTTGATTTCGGACAGTACTCTCAAGCACTTTGGAAAGGATTGGGAGTATAGATATTGGACGAAACTGGGATACTGAGGAAGGGTTAGCAGTTTTAGGTAGACGGATAACATGGGCCATCTTCCAGGGAGATGGAAACACGCTTTCCTGTAGGGAGTAATTTATGATACGAGTGACAGCCGGAAGGAGGTCACTTACAATAGGTCGCAACATTTGTTGTTAAATCCCATCGTCACCTATCGCTTTTGTGGAAATTGATAGGATAAGTCTCTTTACGTCACCATCTGTAATCGGGTTGAAAGAAAATGAGGTATATTGAGGCAAAGAAAGGCTGGAAAGATACCTAAGAGTAGATGCTTTTTCTAAAACATCTACACAAGTGGGTGGAGTGGAAAAATGCCTATTCAGCATGTTGAGATTAATACTAGGTGAGCATTGGTTGGCTTTTTACCAATAACAAGCGACCTTATAAATTGCCATACCTGTGGTGTGTTAAATTTTTTTATTGAATCGTGAATGTGGCGCCTTTTAGCATCCCGACAAAGACGATTGCAGCGATTCCGGAGAATTTTATAGGCACTCCAGTTTTCATCCGAGGAATTCTTTATGTATCTTCTCATGGCTTTATCCCGTTTGGACATTGACTGTTTAATGTTTTCGGAAAGCCAAGGCGCAGGAAGATGCTTAACCCTTACTTTTTTTAGTGGATCATGTTTGTTGTAAAGATCTAAGAGTATTTTGTTGAAACTTTTGACTTTATTATGAATAGCACCACTATTAAAGATAGGAGACCAATCAATATTCTCGACGTCCTCTTACAAATCCACTGTATTGAGGTTTCTGAAACTTTTTGTAAGAAAGGAAAATAAGATCGTGATATGAGAAAGGTGCAGAAAGTTGTCCATGTGCAGCAACTTTATTGAAGTCTGAAACAAGAATTAGATCTAAGAGAGAGGAAGTACAGTGAGGAGCGTGATGTGTTGCTTTTAAAGGGAGAATATGCATGTTAAGGAAAAAGACAAGCGAGCAGAGTTTCCTACTACGAAGGTCATTCTTGAGTAGACACGTGTTGAAGTCTCCAAGAATAATTGTATCGTTGTATAAGGGAGATAGATTTTCCAGCTTAGTTTCAAAAGACGAGAAGTAATCAATATGACAGGAAGGGCTAAACTGTGAAAGAGATAATTATAGCGTGTCTAATTCTCTCTCCGTCATTTAATTATTGGATAGACCATGTGCCCAGCACGAGGTTTGGCCCACACAACGTTACAGTAATATGTATTTTGTGTTACAATATAAGTTGAAAAAGTATATGAAATGGCTAACAGCTATAGGGGCCCAGTATGAATACTGACCTCTCATGGTACGGAATGTCTAAGTAATCACAGTTCCAGTTATACTGGTCTTTGATATAAAACAAAACCTTCAAACTTAATGACTTATGGTCAAAATTTGACCACCAGAAAATCTCTTGTCATGATAAATTGTAATAAGCTGTATTCTTCATCCCTTAATTTTCCACCCTTAGAAATAGAATATTTTCTTCAACTTTTAAATGAGTCGAGTTTGAGTACAACCAATTAAATTAAATAAGGATTATTGAAATCGGTCTACAAATGGTGAAGATATCGCGTAACATAGACATACAAAAATACAAAATTAAGTCGAATTGAGAACCTATTTTTAGTAACTTGCTTCTCATTGAAAACAAAGATCTTATAGAGGTAAAGACTTGGCCGTCGCTCTGAACGAAAGAAATTCGACCATTAAATATTGAGGCACTAACTATTGTTAAGTGTATATTTGTATAATTATAATGTTTTTAAATATTCTAATTAGCTATATAATACTTCAATTATGTCAAATCTCTTACTTCTTTGTGCGCGCAATAAACATACTGTTACGAGCTGAAGTACAAAATAGACACAATTTATTGTAATAATTAACAATAAACACAATTACAATTTCATTTTTATTCATCACTATTTCCACTTCTCTATTCACTTGTACTTCGCACTTATCGCAGTTGTTTACTCGTCGATCACTCAACTAGAACTCAATTAATACCGCAATTATATTACGAACTTTATTTCATAGAGTTCATAACATTTCTCAAAAACTTGAAACCACTCTGGAATTTTCTAATACATTTAAATAGACTATTAGTTCCGTTTATTGTCAAAGGCTAGCGTGCGTCTCAATTTAGGTAACCGTAATCCTCTATGACTTCCTATACTCGATAAAAGATGGCGCCCACGGGTTAGAATTCATTAACAATACTTCTCTGTGAAAGTATTTTTCTTGAGAACATCAAAAGTTTTCTTGACACTTATTTAATATATAGATTTATTACTTTTAGTAGCAAACATCGCCAGGTTCTAAGTGCTCGTACTTAATGTTGTCCATAAAGATGTCTACAAGTTGACATAAAAATTGTGAAATATTTGACTTGTTTCTTTTTTATAGGTGTCATTTGAAAGTTTTAAGTGCTTGAACGTAAAGGCTAATAAAAATACGGGGCGATATTGATGTCGTGTATTTATATTTAACCACATTATATTTACCTGATATTATAGTGATTCTGACCGGTAATTTTTTTTTGGGAATACAATTTTTTTTTCTAATGTCTATTTTGCCTTGCTACGGTAGACACTAATTACTTGATAGTTGATAGTCAGAGAAGCTCTTTCTGAATGGTTTTCCATTCAGAAAGAGCTTTTTCTGAGCTCTTTCTGAATGAAAAAGTGATAATTATTATCGCCGTGGATATAAGACCGCCAATTACTATGCCTAAACAATAATAACTTGCGACAGTTTACACACGGCCATCTGATCCCAAACTGAAATGATGATTGTTCCGACCGATTTCGGCCATGGCGACCCCTTCGAGAAGCGGTCAGATGCGCAGGATATATTAAGGTGCACAAGTGTACGCGCGGAACACAGGTGCACATACTCATCCTTGTCCTTCTGGACCCAGTGGAACGGGGACCGTTACGACCGGAGCAAGACTCAGACAGATGGAACAGTATCACGGTGAGAAAGTTACAAGGGGTAAGAACTTTCTCACACTCCCTTAATCGCCTTTTACGATACCCACGGGAAGATATGGGGTGGTGCTATTCTTTTCGGCCGGCACTCACACGGTCTACTATCCCAAACTAAGCAGATCCTATGCTATAATAACCATACTGCTGATAAACATACGCATACATATATTACACCCAGACACAGAAGGTGACGGGCGGTTTTCACTAATAGACAGAGTGATTCATGAAGAAGGTTCAGGTGTATAATTTGTTAAGATTTTGTACAAATTGATTGAAATATGTTGATCATTGTTGAAGATAAAGATGTCTCTGCTACCCGTGCAAAGCCAGGGCGGGTTGCTAGTTATAAAAATAAAATTCCACTTTCGTTTTTCTAAAAAAACTTTTTTTAATAAGACGGCTTACATTAACATAGCATTACATAAAGGGATGAAAACTCTTTGAAATCAAAAGAGAATGCATACACCATGAACTGGCCGGGAAAATATTTTTAATTAAATTGAAAGAACCCCTCGTAGATGTGTTTAGAGATCCGTAGTGAAGGAACATGATTCTTATTTATCAAGAAAGGCTAGACAAGCGTTGCAAAAGAACTTTCACGAGGGGAAACTTTAATTAAAATATTTTCAGTAGACTTATCTTGTATAGCCCTTATGTATGGAAGGTTGTAAAGGAACTTAACTTTTATTTGTAATAGTATGTTTTAAATAGACCCAAAGTGGTACAAGGAAGCTGTATTATGGTTGTATTAAGTTGCAGCTATTTAAGCTAGATGTGTATTAACACTGTAAAGGCGTGTACAGATACTATAATACTAAGTAGAGATTGCCTGGTGGTCGAATTTCACCCATAATTCACAAAGTTTTTTTTTAAATTTATTTCATTTGCCAGTGTAACTTGAACTATCATTGTATAGACTTTCGTACCACGACAGGTTAAAACATATGTGAAAGAGCGGGTGTAATGTGCCTCTAACACAAAGTGAGGATTCTCCGACCAGGCTAGGCGTTCATGCCTGGTGGTTCGCGGGCCAATGGTTGATGTTGGGAAGTTGTATACTATACTATTACCAACCGGCGCGAGAACTTTGATAGCGCGATGCAGGATTGATAGTTACTTCGTAGTTCAAATGATATTGGAGTATGCTTTTGCTGTATATGGAAGTCGCCACACATATACTAGACGAGTGAACCTTAATAAAAGCTAGCCTTTAGCTCTTAAAAAAAAATGATTTTCTGCACTTTTTCTATGCATAAACTTAAAAAATTCCAAATTTCACGTTCCTGCGCTGCCGAAATTTTCTTAAAAATGCGTGGCGTAACAATAGGGTGGCAGAGCGGGCAAAATGCCACGGGCCCATGGCCTTAGGGGGCCCCCGGCTCCGACCTACAGGCCGTAAGCACACGAGGCACCAAGAGTGAACATGTGCCCCATTCGATGAATTAGCCACGGGCCTCAGATGGTATAGTATACACCACTGGTCTAAACATACTAATATATCTATAGATTTAGGGTGCAAAATAAAACAGGGCAATATTCACATGGCTACTGAATAGTATGATAAAATGGTTGTTTTTAATATTGACACTTTCGCGACTTGTATACTTGTATGAGCTGTGTAAATTGGAACACAATCGCGATAATATTTAAAGGTTAAGATATTTTTTTAATTTCCGTAGTATTGCTCTCGAATATGGAATGTCTTTCCGATATTTTATACGCACTCCCGTGGGTAATAAGTTTGAATTTTTTGAATGCTCATGACGATTCCAAACACACGTTTTATTTGGAAGAACGTGAGCTGTTTTATTTTAAAACTCATTCCGGCCCGTAGCAGTTTGAAATTATTGTTTAATTGTTTGCAATTAGAACTCGATTTCCACATCTAATATGTATAGAAGTCGCGAAAGTTTAAAAACAATTAGGTATCGATTATATCGGTGGCGATAAAGATACACATCGAGATGTATCCATTCTCCAAGGAATTCTAGTAACGCTTATTATAATTTATCAAAAGAAAAACGTCCCTAAATATTAATACTTGTTTGTGATATGACTGTAAGAAACAGTCTCACAACCACTGATATAAACTATGAAAATCACTAACTGACAGTAACTGCCAAGGTGTTCGTACTTCTATTCGCACTCAAGTCAATCGTTCTTCACTTATTACTACCCTTTTATAATCCCACTATTCGTTAATTTTTATCAATCAACCAATACCATTGCGTTACCGGTATAACCAGTCAAAATAATGTCTATTTTTATTAAATAGTGAACTGTGTTATCATCTATTATAGTTAGAGTTATTGATGTGGCGACAACATGACCTTGTTCTCCAGATTCGTAATATTTTTATACTATATTCACTATATCCAGTGTTGACAACTCTTCAACTGGTAGTCCCTTTTGCACGGAAATAAATAAATGACCTTCGAACGATCTGAAAACACCCCGCAAATATTTTATCCTTTAAAGTTTTTTACCGACTTCAAGTTATTTTAAAGCAAAAGTTTGGGTAAGTGATAAATAGCCAAGTCAAATAAGTCATCATTAACGAAGATTGGATGTTTACTCTCTTATCTATATGTTAGTTCTTTCCTAACTTAAATACTTAAACTTCTGAAGAAACTATTTAAGGATGCACTTAACTAAAATTAGCACACGCTCAAAAGATAAACCTTGTTTATATTTTAAGCACTTTGTGATGTTCGGTGTCACACAAAAGTGTCACGGAACCCGTGACGTGGATACAATGAGAGTTGAGGGCTTACCATTATAAGTTATTATTAATATTATGTAGTTTACTTATGTGTGTCTGATATTTACATTATTATTCTTTATAAAATATTCCTGTTCCATAACAGCTACTGTTCTTACGGTATGTCCGTATGGATTGAGCAGGCTCTCCAGATTTTAAAAGGAAGCTCCTAAAAGAAGATTCTTTAAACGTAGGAGAGCCATGCTCCGGTACGTATGGGTGGGCTCGACCGGAGTGATACTACGGCCTAACAGAAAACCGGCAGTGAAGCAATGGTTGTGTTGTGTTTCGCCGAGTGAGTGAGATTACCGGAAATCCTTCCCTCCCCCCTTTCACCACTTCCCCACTCCTCCACTCTTCCCCTACTCCCACTTTAAAGGCCGGCAACGCACTTATAAGGCTTGAGTTGCAGGTGCCCATGGGCGGCGGTAGTCACTTACCATTAGATGACCCGTCTGCTCGTTAGCCCCGATCCCGTAAAAAAAGCACCACTAAACACCTGAATTAAGGAGCAACCTGGAAGTTGGATTGTAATAGATCAACACGGATGAAATGTTTAATATTGAATCTATGCATGTGTTACATAACACAGATCCAAATTTTTAGGAGGAATATGTATTTTCCATGTAACGAAAGACGAGATACTATTGATACTATAAGAAAATTTTTCTAAAAGATATTTGAACAACCTTTCGAAGGAATAAATGGTGCCATGTATTCCCTCAAATGTTTTTTTGAAGTGTAAACTTCTTATGGGAGGGTAAACCGCTTCGTTACGTAACGCGTTACGGCACCAGTCTGGCTGGCTTACCTTCCTCTCACGCATACGGCAGCGGTCAGCAGGCTCCTCCTCTTTCACTGTAACCCACAGCGCTAGCCGTATTAGTTAAAGTTATCACTTCTGTCGGGCGTCCCGAACCGCACACGTATTTTTTATTGAGGAATGGAACAAGTGTTTTTGTTTCAACTCACTGATGGAAAGTGGGCTATGAGATGCAAGAGAAATTTATTCACTCTACTTTTGAACGTTCCAGGATTATAATTGTTCGCAAAAAAAGACGCAGGCAGTTCATTCCAGACTCGCGACTCGAACCAAAAAAGAGCTGTCAAAGCTTTTAGTTCGCCTTTTCGGGTTTTTCGACAAAGTAACATGTTTATGACGTAAGATTACAAAACTCGAATGAAACCATGTTTTGGATTTATTCGCGTTGAAATACACAAAAAATCTAATTAAAAATTGATCAGAAAATACTGACAAACGCTCACACAAATAATTTTATAATTTTTAGACATTAAAGTTCAAATACCTGGAATTTATATAAAGTAGACACTTACTGTGTATACTTAACACGGTAATTTTCAAAGCGTACAAGAAAATAAACAGATCTCGTTAACACGTTATTTTAAGCATAATTTATTTGATAATAAATAACGCTTAACATTAACAAGTTGGCGCTACCCCTTGAATTCTTTGTAACTAAACAAAATAAGGCATTATGAGTTTTGTAATAGCTGTTCAGCTTTTAAGCAAAGGTGAGACTTCAGGTAAGTCTCACCTTTGCTTAAAAGCTGAGTTGTGTCTATAGAATTATGCTTTCTTGAGAAATATTTTATAAGACTTTTGTCCTGAGTACAAATGATTCTAACATTTTTTTATTTCATTCCTTTGTTTTGTAATCTTTAGGATCGTTGTGTGTGTGTTTGTAAAATATATGAAATATTATGGCAAGGGCTTGAACGCGCGCTCAACGCCCATCATCTGAACATAGCCTTAAGTCCGAAATATATGGTAGTTCTAGAATTTGAAACTGTTTTATAAATTTTTGTTTGTAAAATTGTTCTAGGTTAAAAAAATATAGGATGAAAACCTTTTTTACGATATTTCATGTGATGTTTTATCTTATTATCTTATCTTATTTTAGTGGACAGCCTTCTTGATGGTAAGCGTTTATTGGTGTCTATATTCAGCCTCAATGGCAACGGTGTCCTTCCACCCAAGTAGTACTTCTCATGTTACTTATAATTCAATCATCATACATCATAAACTGAACACAGTGTAGAAAAATAGTGGACAGTCGTTGGTGTTTTCTATTTTGAGTTCTTTGACGACCGAGACGTTTGTGCGGTGGGCTTGCAAGGAATCCTTAACAGGGATGCCAGCATCAAAATGCGGGAGGGTGGAACCTCTACCTGTTGGCGGCTTGAGCGTCGCGGTATCAGCTCCATAGAGAAATATGGAGTGCGACGAAGAGACGAAGTGCATCTTAGTCCAGTTCGAGATGTTTCTATGTTTCCAAATTTTACCGAGCTGTCGCCATCGCTGTTTTGGCCATACCGATTCCTCTGTGTGTCTCATGGTCGCAGGTGTTTTTATTCGTGATGACCGAGCCGAGGTCGTGGAAATGTTCCACGATTTCGAAATCTTGGAAGAGATTGGTACCCTGTGTAGCATCAAAGCGGTCGATTATCATCAACTTAGTCTTTTTTTTTGGAATTACAAATTTTATTTTAAGGCTAGTTATTTTGAGCTACTCCAGAAGTTCGGCTTTTCGATTTAGGTCGATGCAAGAAGGGTGGTGTTATCTTAGTCGTTTACTCTCCATATAAACTAACTTCTACGTTTACCTGCTCATTTAATTCTATTACTTTCAGCTCCAGCTTGACACTTCTAGGTATATGCCGTAGAGGCGAGGTACACAGCGATCCAATTGAACTAATGCATACGTCTACTCGAGGTACGTAACGCTGCGAAGTTAAACCTCACGATGCTCACAACCATTATGTCTACAGCGCTATTAAGATAGTGTAAAGGTTGTGACATTATGAAGTAAATAAAAATGTATAGTGTCTCTTGAACAGTACCTACGTAAATTAAATAACAAAACAAAAAAAACCGACGAAAAAATGGAGGAGGTTCTAAAGTTAACCCGCACCGGCGGCGGCTCAAAATGATTCAGGTATTTACATTAGTGTAGGAGTTTAGTAAGGTCAACAATTTATTTTTTTTTATTTTTAGTTTTTTCTTCTTCTTTCGTCGGTTAAATTTTTAATTAAAAAGTTTGTATTGTCTATGTCTTAGGAGTGGAGAAATAATCATAAATGCCGACGAAACTGCAGTTACAGGCTGGTAATAAATATGCTTCGGAATAGGTAAAATACGATGATAAAAAAATGTATCATATTGGAATTTCAGGGTGAATAAATTGCCTGTAACGTACAATGAATTCATGTATTTACATACAGATTCCCAGACAATAATTCTTACGCGCTACAGCACTGTTTCGCACAATTACTCAAAGTACCACCATTGTCGCATTCCCTTCGTAATCGGAAATGACTGAGGGCTTGCGACTACGACCGTGCTGTATTTTATATTTCCTAGTATTGACCGAGAACATAGGTGAATAGATAAAAAAAATGCGTTGACGGAGACGTCGATGAAACTTAACGAAGCAAGTGTGATAGACATGACAGATAGCGCAAACTAGGAGTATGCGCTATCTGCTACGAAACGCGCAAAGGAATGTCACGTGAACGTTTCCTTGTTTGCACAAAAAAAAGGTGTCTATTGGAGGCTTGAGATTGAAATCCGCCTTCCCTACAAAAAGCCTCTTACTAGAACCGTGGTTTTTCTTTTTCTCTTCTTTCAATCCGGAGCGAGAACATGTTCCACTGCATGGCTTTATTGTATAAGGTGAGATCGCCAAAGCTACGGCTAATATGGAATGAAAATCGATGAACAATGTCTGGTCTATATGAGCGTTGGTCTTAGGGCAAGGGGTAAAGTTAGTCTTACTAATAAGAGACGGTAAAAAACGATTGTCTCGCTTATCTGAAGGGAGTGTAGTCTCTTATTATCAAGACGTTGGTATTTTGTTCTGTCATTCTAGACCGAGAACTGTCCTTTATTAATCTTGTAATTTACAAAACACAACCAGCAACCCGTATAAAATATGTACATTGTAATGTAGAACCTCTCTGTGCCATAATTTGTTTGTAATAATTTACGAAGTCTGTTATGAACAACAAAGGCTTTAATCTAGTTTTAAAATCTAGTAGAACCCAAAGTCCGAAATGAAACTACCTACTTCAGAATTATGCTTTTTAAATGCAGTTTACACACTGCTGGCAAAAATGGTGAGACGGTAATTAAAACACATACTATGTTATACAAACTATTGTAAAAAAGTTTGTACACATAGTAAGTTACACGATAGGCTACTAAGCCTATCGTGTAACTTACTGTGTGTTGATAGCCGTGATATGTTCATTGCTGGATCTATGGCATATTTTTGTCAAATATGGTGGAAGTATGGTGATATGGTTAGTGGTGAATGTGGTGATTCGTGAGTTACGTGAGGGTCATAAGGTAACAGGTAATTCGAACACTATGTCATATTTATGTATTATGGGTAATATTGCATCAAAATCAGGCAACACACTTTCAGTCTCGCCAGTCTTTAACCCTCACATAACTCACGAATAGGTAATTCGAACACTACATTATATTTAATTATTATGTGCAATATTGCCTCAAAATCAGGCAACCCACTTTCAGGCTCGCCAGCCTTTAAGTAATCGTGATGTTTTAAATCATTTTTTACACAGTTCGTCAATCATATCAACAGTGTGTAAGCATTATAAGCAGAGATTTCTCACTGGTTATTCAGCCACAATCTTTAATTCAACAGAAATTGGATGCAGTCCAACCGCTGGCAAGATAACTAGTACAATGGTGTTATATTAAGAAATTAAATTAAAAGTTAAATTTGTCACAGTGTTTTTGCAAATAAATTTGATTCTGATTCTGATTCTAAATCTCGAAAAAGAAATATGTGGCACTTATAATAATAATAAATGCGACCTTGTGACATTTTTCATGATCCCCTTCACAGGTTAAGGTGTAGGTAAGTTGATCATCATCATCAGCCTTTCATTATCCACTGCTGGACATAGGCCTCTCCTAATGAACGCCACTGAGCTCGATCGTCAGCTCTCCTCATCCAGTTTTTCCCCACCGTTTTGCGCAGATCGTCACTCCACCTGGCCGCAGGGCGTCCTTTATGACGTTTCCCTTGACGTGGTCTCCACTCCAGAACTAGTCTACCCCAGCGGTAATCGGTTCTGCGGGCAATGTGGCCAGCCCACTGCTACTTCAGCTTGGTAATTCTTTGAGCTATGTCGGTTACCTTGGTTAGTAAGTAAGTAATTTGATGCAGTGTTAGAATTGGGCGTGTCACTAAGGTTGATCTGTATTAAGATTTATTCTTGCCTAAAAAATTTGTAACTGTTTTTGTGCACAGTATTAGTTTTAGTAATAGTTATATTAATTGTTAGTACCTACTCAATGTAAATATTACCTATAATGAATGCTGTGGGCGTCTATAATTGATGTACATATAAGAGATGTGATGTAGATAGATAGATAGATAGAACATTCTTTATTGTACACCACAGTTGAACAGGAATTATACATAGTAGCAGTTTATAATAGGCGGCAAGTACAATGGGCGGTCTTATCGCTACTAGCGATGTCTTCCAGACAACCTTTGTATGGAACCAAAAATATTTAGAACAATGTAACAATAAATATAGTATCTAGGTAAAGCGAATGATATTACGACTTATCTGAGAGGTAAAAATGGAGTGAATATGATAGGGGAATACATTAAGTATCTACACAAACATACACTTACATATATACACATACATACATATAGTATACATACATATAGATGTAGTGATAAATGTAAAGAAAAATGTTGCATATGTATATTGTTGATGCTCCTTAATAAATAAATAAAAAAATGAGTAGGAACCCTATGTCCTTTTCTGTACCCCCGACAACGGGTATACAAAATGTCATGATGAGCGCTGTGTTAGGGATGAAATAGTCCCGATCCCTCAGAAAAGGTGAAATTTAGTGTAGCACGTGTGTTTATTAAATAAATAAATAAAAAAAAAAAAATTGTGCAATTACTGTCGTTTTATGTGTGTGCGTGTGTGTGTCGGTTAATTTCTAGTATATGTAAGTTTGTGTGGTTTTGTGAGTAGTGCATGTGTGTTTATGTATGGCTAATGCATGAACATCTGTATGATGCGTCTGTCTGATGTATAAGCTTATGCAGTAGGTGTGTTAGGATGTGAAACCTATTGCAATGTTACCCACATTGCGCCGATTGTAATGAAAGTTGAGAAAAGTGCAGGAAGATGATGAATTTTAGTTAGGATTAAAAGGCTTGAGAATAATCTTGCTAAATATCCTCGTTTTAAAGTCTAAGGAACAATCTCTCTAATAACTAAGTGTAAAGACAAAAGCTTAATTACTTTATAACTGAAGTTATTAGTCGCTGAGAATGTCAGAGAATTAGTCGTGGAATTTATATATGGCTCCCTCGGCGTTACTATTGTTAAAAGCTGACCCTGACATTCTGTTTAATATAAGCAATAAGCAATTTGATGGTTCTCAATCTGTTAGTTTGAAACTTAATTATATTGTTGTGCTTGTTACGAAACGTTTATTTGAAACGTCTTGTTAATATTTACTTAATAAAACTATTATTATTAGCTAATAAAATTATGGATTGTATTGGAAACTAACAAGGTTCTGGCGTAGGTGTAGTTAGAAAGCTAAATTGGAAGAGAACTGTGGAGGAACGGTTGTGGTGTCCCTCCAACACAAAGGGAGGATCCTCCGACCAGGCGAGGGGATCGTGGCTGGCGGGCCGCGGCCCAATGTTTGATGTTGGGAAGTTGTATACATAGTAATGCGCGCGAGAACTCTCATAGCGCGATGTAGGATTAGTAGTTACTTAGTAGTTCTGCTCGTCTTCGCTAGATGATGTTGAAGTATGTTTTTGCTGTATGTGGAAGTTGATACAAGAACAAACATCTTTTCTGCAGGGAAGTCTTTTTATTACCTAGCTTTCGCATACAGCTTCGCTTGCATAAAGGTTATATTTCTATCCCTCGGGAACAGTACTCTTTTCTCAATGAAAAGTACAAACAACAACGTGTATACAAAAAGTAAAAAAAAAAGAATTAAAGTAAGATTGTAGAAGTAGTAAGATTGAAAATAATGACGTTTGAAATTCTACTTATTCGTTCGTTGCATCGTTTTAGATCTTAGATCTATAACGTTAATAGCTCATTCAACTTTTTTCTTTTTTTTTCTGGAAATAAATTACTAGTGACGTGGGTCACACATTACTAGTATTCTTATTAACCCCTTCAGCTAAGCGTAAGGCTTGTGTTAGGAGTGGGTTCACGCCGGTAGTGCACTGGGTGGGATTCGAACCCGCAACCACTTGATCGCAAGTCCGATGCCTTAGCCATTACGCTACCGCCGTATTATTATAATGTTTTATATTCTAGTTTCAAATTAATGACAGTGTTAAAAACTAATACCGAATAGAATACCTAAGTATTTTGAAAAAAAACTTTAGATCGAGTCGTTTATCAACTTGTTGGGTTACAATGTTTTGAACTTAGCCGAGTGCCTATTGAAGTAGGCGAAACTTTTGTAAGCAGCGCAAAAACTAATTATTAATTACACGTAGCAAACTTCTGGATAGAAACTCACGGAGCTATTTTTCAAACATGACGGTCATAGTTTTGTGCTCATTTACAGCAGTTGTGGACAGTTATATAACATGTGGTAACAGTTGGTTTATGAACAAATTGTCTGTTGTTCGAGACTACTACGGGATAACTTCTACTGCAGAGCCCTCAGGCGATTATTCGGAATAGTGAGAACCGCAAACGCTGCAGATAAACTAGGTCTTAAAAGTGGTGAGTCTTCTGTTATTTATAGCTTTGCCCTTAAAGTCCTAAATAAGGGAACATATTCTTTACTGAGAAGGTACTGCGTTCACTAATATTATTAAAAAATATTTGGAAAATAGTTCTTTAGTTATAGATTACAGAAAAATCTTTAATAGGTCAATGTTCTTAAAATAACATGATTAATCTCTTAATATAGTGCGTGCAAACTTACATTTGCAGTTGGAATCTATGGGAGAAAATGCTCTTCAATTGCAATGTTAAGTTTGTTCTTGGGTTAAAACGGAACCCTCTCAACGCGAGTTCAACCCGCGGTTAGCCAGTTTTTTAAATTAGCGAGCAATCTTTCTTAAACTCAACTTATTGCAGTAATAAGTTACAAGTACAGTTGCTACTTATATTAAGACTTCGCTGAAGTAAGCAAGCAGATTCTTTAGTAATATTTGATGTCAGTAATGAACGAAGTACACAATAAGTATAAATTTACAATTTAAAATATCCCCGAAAATCCCTTCAACGATTAGAAAAGAGCTGATGATCTTCGAACGGTTGAACAGATTTTCTTGAATTATATCTAAGAACACTCCCGACTAATTCACCTTTCAAACAAAAAGAAAATAAAATCAAAATCGGTTCATCCGTTTGGGAGCTACGATGCCACAGACAAACAGACATACACACACACACACACACACAGAATCGTCAAACTTATAACACCCGTCGTTTTTGCGTCGGGGGTTAAAAAGTAGTTTTACTAATAACTAACTAATTAACTTAATTAACTTCTGTTCAAATTTAACCGTTTTTTTTAATATAAAGTAGAATTCTCACAATCATCTTTAGATACCATTTTCAGCATTTTCTGGTAGGAAGGTTATAAATTTCATGGAGTCTGTCAACAGGAGTGTCTAGACATAGCAATCGTGGGCTGCGGTGTGTGGTGAGACGCGGGTGGAACGCTCTCTGATTGCGTGTATAGTACATTATAATTACACGTCATCTATTTGTGAGGAATAACGTTTGTTTCTTTTGCTAAAAATATTTATTTAAAAGTCTGTTTCCATGTGGATGAGAAAAGTAACATGTCACGTTGCAATTTATAATTAGAACTTTCATAAACGTATGTAAAAACATGTATAATGGTAAGTAACTTAATGGCTTTTAATATCATTTAATAATTAGCATAAATCGTGAAATTCATATCAAAAAAAAAATCTTCGCAAAAATCATTAATCGCTCTATCTATTGGTGAAAACGGGGATGAAAATCCGTGAACAGACAGACAGACAGACGAGGCGGGGGACTTTGTTTTATAACTAGCAACCCGCCCCAGCTTCGGGTACATATTATACACCTAAACCTTCCTCATGAATCATTCTGTCTATTAGTGAAAACTGCATGAAAATCCTTTTAGTAGTTTTTCAGTTTATCGGGAACAGACAGATAGACGCAGACGCAGCGGGTGACTTTGTTTTATAATATGTAGTGACGTAGTGAAGACACGGTTTTACTAACGTGTGTATTTCGGAGATGACCGTCTAGCTTCGGACCCAACAGGGGGCAGTTTACCGAGGAGTTAAGCGTCCTGCATCGACAATTTCAGTCCCGTCCAATCAAAATACAGGGATGAGTAAAACTTGCATATGTAACTTATAAAGTAAGTATTTCTTTATTGAACATGAAACATGCTCCTAAAATCGTCCCCCATCTCTATTATAGTTCTGGAGATCTGATTCACATGTGGAAAAATGTTCCAAAAACGTCACTTCAACATTAGTTTTCAGGAAATCTTTATACATTCACGTTCAAAGAGATTAAAAGCATGGAGCACAAATCAAAGCCCCTTGATTAAAATTGTATACAAAGACTAATAAATATGCACACATATATTTTTTTTTTATACGTTATACAAATCATAAAAGTTACTACAAAGACTATACACATTATATTTATATTACGGATTCACTAGATCCCTTCTTCTAATCACCAGTCTGTGTGATAGATGTGTTTCCCAATATGGTATTCACGCGGGGTCTGCTGTAACGTGCCAATGATACGTCAAATTGCGCACTAATGTCCAGTTTTTGTACGTAACATGCGGTGGCTGGCACCAATTTTGGGAAATATAGTTTCTTCTTCTTAAATATTATTTGATAACATGTAGATACATGTGGAATGTGTAGTACTGCGGTCAGGTAATGTTTACTAAATTAAGGTTAAAAATATCTACAGAACACATCTGTTGCGCAAAATCCCTGCTTCTACACAGAATAGTTTGGTTAATTTTTCGAAAAAGAAAAAAAAAAATTTCTTTTTTAGATTCTTTTTTGTAATTTTGCAATTCAGGATCAGGATCAGGATTTTGTCAGGATCGTGGCAAATCGCATTCTACCGGCTCTGTCTACCCCGGACGGGAATAAGGCGTAAGTATATGATAACAAATGAGTGAGTAGTTGCGAGTTGTAAGTTGTATAAAAACAATTAAAACTACCAACAAATATTATGGGACCAACAAAATAATAATAATAACTTCACGCGTCTCACACACGGCTGTCTGATTCTAAACTAGGCAGAGCCTGTACTACGGTAATCAGACTGCTGATAAACATACTTATATATTTCTAAGTACATAAATATTATAGATAAATTACACCCAGACACAAGAAATAATCATGTTCATCACACAATTATTTGTCCTGGGTGGGAATCGAACCCACGACCTCTGGCTCAACAGTCAAAGTCACTAACCACTAGACCAACAGGCCAGTCGAAAGATCCTATCGACTGGCTTGTTGGTCGATAAAAACTAAAAAAAAAAAAAAAAGTAGCTTCCTATTTGAAGTCGGTAAAATAAGTCCACTATTTGTAGTCGCGTTTCTCATAAGACTAACAAGCGGGCTTCAGCAAATATCTGATATGATAACATTTAAGTAAAATTACCCTAAAATAATGACTACGAAGAGGCGCAAAAGGCGGGCTAACGAACACTTTATACTATATACATATATAGCTGGATTCCGAACTCAATTTAAAACCAAACCAATGTGTACGAAAAACCAGAAACAACGCAGAATTTTTTTTTCAACACATCCGGTTCATTCGGTGTGAAAAGGGACATGTCTATTTTAGAAGGGATCCACCTGTCGTGCCCTAAACAAGAATGATGGTCACCCTCGCCGCTCGTTTGTCCCGACAATTTGCACAAAGTTTTTTGTCACCCTACTGCACTGCCCCCAATCCTTTTTGAATGTGATAACGTAATCATTGTTTGAGGATTTTGCGGCTATCTTTTATAAAGATGAATCCTTTGGGATGGGGTAGGTACTTTTAGGCTCAACATTTTGATTTCAATATTATTTTTAGATAGCTTTGTACTACAAACTTATAAAGACGTAATCTTATTTAAGATACATTTCATTTAGATATGTAGGTTTGTTATAAGGATCATAATCCTGAGAAAAAGCCATTGTGCAAACGATAAAATTCTTATGTTAAAAAATAATAATTTATGAATATAAAATAACTATCCTAAAATCTCTGTCTATTGAACACTAAATGGAATATTAATTTTTAACATAAGAATTTAGTTTATTTTAATCAAAATAATAAATAAAGTTTTCTTGCTGTTAGTTTCAACCACACAGCAGCAGCAGTTACTCTAAGCAACTCAATCTCTGCCACGAAAATAATTCACCACACAACAATTTCTTTATTATCTAGTATACCATAGCTAAGGTATACTATAAAGAAATTGTTACTGTGGTGAATTGTTTTCGTGGCAGAGATTGAGTTGCTTAGAGTAACTGCAAAGAATATAATATAAAAAAATCCTACATATTATTTCTAACCTCAGAAGTAACTATTATCTGTTTGAAGTTCATGTGCGTATTAAAAATGTAGACTTGCTATGACGAATGAGGAAAAGATGTCAAAAATGAAGTCTGATAATCCGCACAACGCCAGCGTAATAAACTATCGTTTAACCCCTCTCAATCTGATAGAAGAGACATATGCCCCAGTTTGTCAGTTTAGCAATAGGACTGATACAAAAATATCGAATTGTCTTGTACTGAAAGAGCCGTAATTAGTCAGAGCCCTTCTTAAAACTAACTAAATAAAGTCTACAATTTATTTAGTAGGATCCCGGATTACATTGACAAACGGCTCTAATTTCAATTACTTGATTTTAACTTTCACTTTGTTACTTAAAAAATTTTTTGGTAATTTAGAGCCTTTTTGGCCTAATTATAATATTAGTCTAAACTCTAAAGTCTTACTATTAATATTCTTGTTACTGTTAGAAACTCAAAAGTTATAAATATGTATTTATACTACTATCACTAACTATTGCGGTTGGATTTTATCTCAAAGTAAACTATTTTTTACTACATTATTTGTAAAGAGTAGAGCGCGATTGCCAATCCGTCACAAGTTAAATAAATAATGAACAAATATTATGAAGATACTGCTTCAGTCAATGATTGATAGATCCGATCTTCAAGAAATAAATATTTTAAAGACTTCGAACTTTTCGAAAACCCAGTTAATAAAGACAGGTCTCGTAGACTTATTTCTAGAGACTAAATTCATGAAGATTTAATACATTAACATTAAATCCCACTATCCCACTAATATTATAAATGTGAAAGTTTGGATGGATGGATGGATGTTTGTTACTCTTTCACGCAAAAACCACTGAACCGATTGCGATGAAACTTGGTATGTATATAGCTGGAGACCTGGATTAACGCATAGGCTACTTTTTATTCCGATATTCCCACGGGATCGGGACTTACGCGGGTAAAACCGCGGGGCGCTGCTAGTTTATTATATTTACGCTGCTGTGCCAGGAATTTGTAGGCTATACAACACCTTATCAAAAGCTCACGATATTGACATTGCGAATCTTTATTCCGATATAAAAGACACTTGAAACAATTTCTTTAAGTTTCTCATTGATTGTATGTATGTACCTCACTGCATTCTGCTTATTATTATATAGTTTGTCATTTTTAATGTAACTTAGTTGTTCATTTTAATTAGGTAATTAATTTTGTATTAAGTATAAGCTTTGATGTTATAGTGCATGCTGTGGTCTCCTGTAACTGAAAGAGTACACTGTTCAAAAACCATGTGTGAATAATATGTGTATTTTTGTGTATATACTTTGTTGGAGATCGAATAAATATGTCGCCGCATCCGCTTCTCATACGTCAGCTGTCACTTTATAAAAATATCAATGTCCATAACGAACACCGAGCACAGGTGGGGCGGCCATCTTGTAAAAACAGGAGAGTATATGTGTTCTGTGCACTTAACTGTGGACTGTCGCGGAGTGCGCACACAACCACGTGTTCGGTGGACGTTAGTTTAAAATCAACTTTAATCTAAGTGATCCATGATTATTTAATAAAACTATTGATTGTACTATCGAGAATTATAAGTGAAGTGATTATTGCAATAGTTATTTTATTGGAATACTGTTTCCCTACCCGATAATCCACGCCTACCCGAAGATGTCTAACAACTCTGACGATAGTCGAAAGATTTTAAATAAATAAATAAATAAACATTATAGAAGACTAATTTCTCAAAGACTTATGTATTTCTTTAAAAGAAAACGTCTTACAAGCCGATAGTAAACCAATTATCTTTTCTTTAACAACTTAAAGTCAGTCATCAGTCTACAAGTAATGCGCACCAATGGACTTGCGAAAGCGTGTCTTAACAAACTAGTAAGCTGTTTATCCAGCTAAGTAAAACATTTCTTTTACTTCGAAGTTACATCGTTAATCCCCTTTTTGTAGATCAAGTTAAACTGATAAGTGTTCAGAATTTTCAGAAAAAAGAAATAGGATTTACTCGGATAAACTTCAACTAAATAAAATAAAATTACATTTAAATCCCAAAAGAATTTCCATTTACAGCTCAATAGCCACGATAGTATTACAAACATTTCTACAAAATGAACACCGTGTCATTGTTAGAATTTACTCGTGTATAAGTCACGTACGAGGGGAGAAAGAGTGAATAGAGAAGAGTAACAATAAAGTTTTTTCATAACGTTTCTTGACAGGGCGTTTATTTGCACTGTCTGTCTGTTCCGGTGAATTCATTATGTCATATTTGCTGCGTGTTTGACTTTAGCAGCGTGATTCAAATGTTTTTTGTGCAAAATTTTGTACGACTGGATTTTGTTAATATTCACTCGGTTTCTCTTTTGATTTTAGATCAGGAGCTGTAGTAGTGAAGGGTTAATATTTTTACTTAGCGAAAGAGGATATAATGAGTTTTCTAGGTTGGGTAATCCATCCTAGAAAATCCATTAAACTCATCGTGGATTTTCATCTACTCGAAGTGGAAAATGGTTAACACGGATACATTTACGAGGGTCGTGCAATATTTTTGTGATATTTTTAAAGTGAAAACTTCTTTAGGCACGTTTGTGCACTTTTGATATAGGAAAAAGGCACTGAACTCGTGACCGTTACGCTAATAATACATATATAGATCCACTAGAGGGCGCTAATCTAAACATTGAGTTCTGTCAGCTCCTTATTAATTAATGTCACCGACTTGCTAATGTGAGTTTTGCCTATTTTATTTAATTTATAGAACGTTTTACAGAAAGGTAGTCTTATTTCAGCATCGTTATGTATTGCCGATATTGTAGTAAGGTCAAACTAAAAAAAACCTGATTCAACGTTTTTGTCAATATTGTTTTTTTTTAATGCACTATCCCCTTAAAGATGCATACTTCATAATAAAATTTCACGAGAATTTTTTAAACGGATATGTGTAATGTCAGGCCAGATCCCCTCGGCAGTGTAGGTATAAAGCTACAAGTACACGACGAG
This sequence comes from Euplagia quadripunctaria, assembly GCA_963859945.1. Taxonomy (NCBI): domain Eukaryota; kingdom Metazoa; phylum Arthropoda; class Insecta; order Lepidoptera; family Erebidae; genus Euplagia; species Euplagia quadripunctaria. The sequence goes on along the minus strand of OY982563.1, from coordinate 21,308,059 downwards.
GTCGACTAATCGGGCCAAAATTCAGTGACCTGCTTTTTGTTTTATCTAATGATTTCATGTTGGTTCACTTTATACGCAGATTTTCGATTTTTTAAGTTACTTTTTATTCATAACATTTGTTTAACTGCAAAATAGGGAAGAATTTTTTTTCTGCAATATTTTGTGTACATATTATATGTCAATTATTTTACTTTCAGTTATTATGCCACTTATCTCATTTGTTTTTGTTTATTTTTTATTGCTATTGGCCTGGACGTGGCCAACGCGCGTAGTTCATTGGACATACAATTTGTTACATGGCGGAAAAGACGACGTATGAGCCAATAAAGCTCAAGAATGATTAAAAATTAGTTTCAGATGGAGTTTCAATTTTAGATTTCTACTTCAGTAGGATCGATTGACTTCTTTAGAATCGATAGACTTTGTTTCATAGATGTAATTACGGGGTTTTTCATTACATATTCTCTTGAATCGCCCACTCGTACTAATTGTTTTTCTCGTTTACTAGGTATTTCAAGAACCAGCAGTAGCTTATACGACGCCAATTAAGCCCATTAACGAAGCACACATAACCTCGGGCATGTGCCAGCAGCCATTTGCAAACAACCTGATAAGCCCTTTTCAAAATATTATAACGTGACCAACTTGTTTAGGTAGACGCCCAGGACAAATAATTGTATGATGAGCATGATCATTTGTTCTGTATCTGGGTGTATGTTATCTATAATATGCATATATTTAGAAATATATAAGTAGATATATTTATCAGCAGTCTGCTTACTATAGTACAGGCTCTGCCTAGGTTAGGATCAGACGGCCATGAGTGAGATGTGTCATTGTTATAATATTGTTTAGGAACTACTATGTCTCAAGTGCATATTTAGTTTTCGAAAAAAAACATTTAATGCAATCTTAAAAATTGTATCATTCCTTCTGATAATGCGTGCAAAATCGTGAGTGCGTCATAGAAAACAAAAAGGGTTAATACAATGTCGGTTTGCTTCCTTTGAAGATAGTCTGGTTTGTTATTTTGTCTCTCATTTTGAGAGGGACTGAAGTTTATCTAATTAATATCCATAATATCTCCAATTTACTTGCAGGCTTCCAGGTAGATTAGCTATGTGTGCCTTGTCAAATAGATTTCAACAAACACTGTATCAATTTAAAAGCAAACATTAAATTAAATCCAAACAAAGTTACTGTCCGCCTGGTGATAAAAAGACGAAGCTTTGAAGCGTTTTTAAACGAACTGGACTCGGCTAAGTATGCAGGGTAGAGGAGTATCTTAATAATAATATAATAATTTTTATTGTATAAATGAGATTGTAGGTTTACACAATTTTTACACTTAAGATTAATTTGTGTTACAATTATAAATCTAGTCCTGTTCTCTCAGCTAGGCTACAGAATAGCCTGTGTTAGGGAAAAAACAGTCCCGATCCCTCAAAAAGGTGAAATTTCGTGTAGTACGTATGTTTTATTGTGCAATGTATGTGTGTACTTTACACAACTGCCCAAAAATGTGTGTATTGTTCACATATTGTATATGTACATATATGTGAGTTTCTTTATTTCACCATAGCTTCTAAATGTCTGAACTGATTTGGATGAATGGGATATCATTAGTATCTTTACATCATCCCGAGTGACTGAGGCTATAAATAAAAAAAAAATGTATGAGGCAGCTTAATGGCGCCATTTTCAAATATAATTTTTTTTTTATTTTTTGGCAGATAAAGTTGTGTTTTTGAATTGAACATTTTTTTAGGCGCGTTGGACTAACTACTAACTAGCGTGACCGTCACGCTCAGATGACAGGTGTGTCAGTTATGTTTTCCCTTCTGACGTGCAGTCCTACGACTGACAGTTTTTTTTATTAGTAATTGTTTATTCATGGACTTTGCTAAATTAGATATTTAGATCTTAGATAAACATGCACTTTACTTATATAACTTATATAACTATAACTTATATAACCTTCTGTATTACGCTCCTCTTAAACGACTCGAAAGTTTTTCGTAAGTCTTTTAATAAAATACAAAAGCCGTTTTATTTTCAAGTCAAACTCTGAACTCTGGGGTCCTTTAAATGAGTTAAAAGCCTTAAGCCGTAGTTTTGAGATTGAGTCTTCGCTAATCTTAACTGTAAAGACTTAAAAGCCTCGAGATCTCCTATTACTAGACCCGCCTGATTTCTTTATAAATAGTTCAGGGACACCAGTCTTACTGTTTGACTTCAGCTTTGGCAATCTTAATTTTCAGTAGAAATACAACACACAACACTCTCCTGTTGGTCTACTGGTTAGTGACCTTGATTGCTGAGCCTGTCGTGGGTTCGATTCCCACTTTATGTGATGTGATGAGCATGATTATTTGTTCTGTGTCTGGGTATAATTTATCTATGATTTGTATGTTTTTAGAAATATATAAGTATATTTATCAGCAACCTGATTACTATTTAGGCTGTGCCTAATTTGGGATCAAACAGCCGTGTGTGAGATGTGTCAAGTTATTATTATTATTACTAGTAGTATAACTCCATTTTTATTCTATTACAAATAGTATTTTGACTATATTATTCAAATTCAAATTTATTTATTTCAAGTAAACCCATTGTAGGTATTTTTGAATTGTCAGGAGGAGTCAGTCAGTATAAGTCGGTCGTGAAGCTATTCGCCTGTTCCAAAACGTAGATCCTATGGAGAAGAACAGGCAAAAAACTCCAAGGATTGTTACATTGCTTATAAGCGCAATGAATGAGTGAATATGAATGCCATATTCATTAAAGATAAGTATACTTCGGTCTTATTCAAGAGTGTAGTTCGGAGATGCCAGATTAGTTTCGGACTCAACGTGGGCTCTTTATCACCTGACCCCGACGCGGAAGGTAGCTTCACCCCTTGATAAAGAGCCCCCGTCGGGTCAAAAAATAAACGAGTAACCAAATAAATTTAAAAAATACCTGGGCGACCGTTTTTACCACATAATAGCACGTTGGATATCCATAAATCATTCCGATACCATTAAGTCTTAGAAAAAATTTCAAAGATTTTAATTACTGCGTCCCACTGAAACGTTAATCAAACCGGTATAAAACACCGGTATATAAAAACCGGTTATAAAAAGCTGAAATTCTTTGCGACGTTGGATTTCTTTAATCTTGGCTATCGCATAGAAATTTGATTAATAATCCCCGTGTTTGGTGACCGTGGAAGGGAAATTTATTTAGTATCATGTTTTAAAGGTTCTGATTTTGTTGTCACTCGAATTATAAGTGAAACATAAAAAAAAAATTCATTCGTAGGACTGCAGGTCAGAAGTGAATCTACACGTGACACACATCTATATAAATGTATCTGAGCGTGACGGTCGGCCGAAAGTGCCCAACGTGCCTTCAACGTTCATTTAAAAAATCTCTATTGTTAATTGCAACTTAACAATACTTACTGGAATCTTTAATAAATGAAGATGAAGAATTAATGTCATGAAAAAATTCAGATAAAAATTAAAATCACTATATATTATAAAACAAAGTCCCCCTCCACGTCTGTCTGTCCGCGATAAACTCAACGGATACTACTGAACGGATTTTCATGCGCTTTTCACCAATAGATGGAGCGATTCATGAGGAAGGCCTAGGTGTATAATTTGTTATAGTTGTGTATAAATGAATGTGTTGATGGGAATGGGTTGAAATACGATGATGATTGTCAAATATGTCTCTGCTACGCGTGCGAAGGTTGGGTTGCTAGTAAGTCTATAGTTTTAAAAACAAATACATTTACTTATATCGTAATGGTAATAAGTATTTTCTTACGTAAAGTGCTTTTAACCCCTTTCAGTACGACGACGTGACGTCCTTGTTACGTCGGTCTATGACGATATTGTCTATACAATTATACATAGGTTAAACTTTTTTACAAGTGTTTATTGATCTTGCAATGTTCGTTAGTTTGGGTCAACTCTATGTATACGCTTTGAATTATATTGGCTTGTTCTCAAGTTCACCATAGCCTGTAAAAGCTTGTTTAATTAAATGTTCCTTTTAACAACTAATTCATTCTAACTTAACCGTAAGGTTTACCACGAACTAGAATGGCTTCTCTTTCACGTTAAACAATACGTGACAGAATATGGCACTTTAAAATTTCTTAAAGCCTATAGGGCCTTTAAACTTATGGGGCCCATAGGCCCGTGACAGGTTATATGAATTTTAGAAAAAATATATATAGTTTTTTTTCAGTATTTTTTCTACCATTGATTGTGCTCATAACAACATATCTATAAGATGAACGTACAGTCAGCAACGAAACTAGCTGATCACATAAATACATAAACGGCTTTTGCAATAAAATAACCAGCGTTTTTAAAAAAACGCTCAAGATGTGACAGCGACTGTTATTATTTATTTTATTGAATGTTTTATTAATATCTTCATCTTTTTAGTTCGCCTTTCACTCTGTCGTTCTTATTTATTTACTATTTTAATTATGATTTACTAATCATAATTAAAGTAGGTAATTGATTCTGTGGCTATAATGATAGACCGTCGCACTTCATAAGAATCATTGTAATTATGAAATGAAAACCACTAAAATGTAATTTTGTATCTGGAGCCCACTTTGTCATCTAGACGTACACACTAGTAGGTACAATTGGTACGAAAAAGATTTAATACTGATATGTTGATAGATTGGTAGATGTATATAAAAATAATTTCCTCCATTTTGATGGACCCCAGTTCAAATCAACATAATTGTACTATATTTTGCGACGGCTTTGAACAACTCTTTTGAAAATAGCGATGGACATGAAATAATGGTTTCAGAATGTACGAAACCCAAAGGATAAAATATAAGTTTAAATTACCGTATTTCCTCATTCAGACTATTGACATGTAACATTCATATTGAAATGACTTACATCAAAGTGGGGCCGTTAGAATATTTTATTTCCAAAACAGTGTATGTTTCAAAAATCAAATGTTAGCATGATGTTGAGGAAAATTTCAGTAATAACTGATAACTTTGAAGTAATCCCCGTATTATTGGATGGAGGTTCGTTAGGCGTGAATGATCTCTATCGAATGAGCTTTAAATGAAGCTTGGGTATTTGAAAATAAAAACCCTTTTATACATTAAAATGTTTATGGATTATTTTTATTTCAAGTTTGGGAATGAAATTTGTTTACTTTTCAAATCAATCTTATCCGATTTGAATCTCGTGATTTTTAGGGTTCCCTTTTTCAAAAAGAAAAAAGGAACTCTTATAAGATCACTTTGTTGTCCGTCTGTCTGTCAAGATCCTTTTTCTCAGGAACCCGTAGACGCATCAACTTGAAATTAATACCAAATACTTATGTCTGCGGTCCCTTGAAGCTGTAAAAAAATCAAGCTTTTAAGTCAACGCATTCAAAAGAAGAAGACATTTAGTTAACAGCTATTTAAGCTTTAGATTTGACCAAATTTAAACATTTCGCAGGTAAATCAAAACTTATAGCGTACTTCCCATTGACCTGGAATCATGAAATTTGGTATAAGCAAGGTCTGACAGTACAAGTCCGTTAAGTTTGTCTTTCGGAAAAGACGGGGGCAAAAATCTTCGAGAATTGATTCCCTAGAGATATATATATATATCACTTGTCCGGTTTTCTTTTCTTATTATTGTTATGTAACCCAATACGATTCTTGATTTGAAAAGGTTCTATAATATTTCTAATTTAATTGTAAACATAAAAATACTGTTGATAATTTGGCTGCACATATCACACAGTGATTCGTAATAATATTATACTTAAGTACTTTTGTTTTTTTTTTTACGTGTGGAAACCCCCACGGGTCGTCACCCCACCTGGGCTAAGCGGTAGGGTGGTATGTCGGACTGGAACCGACTAAAACCACACGGTGTTCCATCACAGTCCAAATTACCAGGGCCTCAGGTGTACCCTTAGAAGGAAATCCCTGTGAACCTTGGCAGACTTGGCCGCCTGTTAAACTACAGGCGACCCCATTGTGTTGTGGGGGATTTTGTCCCCTATCAGGAAGAGAGGCACGCGCGGAACACGGCGCCACCGTCTCGGGCCTGCTTCTGCTAGGGCGCCGGATAACCCTGTCCGTCGCCCCCAGGCAAGCGCTCATGGAGGCCGGAGATCCACTTGCTCTCTCCGGTGCCTGGTCCTTCTTCTTATACTTAAGTACCTGGGAGATCGAGCTTTACTCGGTAGCTTTTTGTAAAATCGTATTTTTTTGTAAAGTTGCATTTTTACAGGAAATACAACTGTGCAGGCAAAAAAAGGCAAAACTGTATCTGTATTTAAAAATTTCATCAAAATCGTTGGAGCCGTTTCCTACATTCAGATTATATACATATGTACAAGAATTGTAAAACCTAAAAAACGTTTTACTGGCCAGTACAATTTTAAAATCGATTTCAAAAATAAACACAAGGCCTAAATACAAACCCTGATTTTTAATGTTAACAAGAAGTTTACTTTTTCCTATATAATTTTCGATATTGATTTTGTAATATCGATATTCAACACGTTATTCATGTTAAATGCTAAAGGTTTTCGTCATTTTGTGGCCTTGTACATGGTATGTGAAGTGATTGTGTTAAAATTAATCTCAAATCATGAAGTATTTTGTATCTATCACCCAAGCACCGTCTTTCAACCGAGAGTAAATTTTGTATTAATTGCCGATCAAACGAGAGCATAAAATTTAAATTCATCACTTAAAACTACTTTGAAAGCTTAAAACTATTTTTAACAGCCAATCGACGGTGGATCTTATGGAGAGGACTATAGTAGACCTATAGTCCTCTCCATAAGATCCAAATAGACATTTTAAAACATTAACAAAATCTGTTGCATGAAAGATATTGGGCAAAGTATAATTGAGTTGAGAAAGTGCTGAATGGCGTCGTAAAATCACAAGGATCGCGCTCACACACCAGGGAACCTGAGGTTAGGAAACATACAGAACTAAAGTATGGCTTAAACTGCTTGACGCTTGTGATTGAGTGATACAGGATATATAATAATCCCTCTGCAGCAGAAGGACTGATACGCAAAATCCCGGAATAGTAAAAATCATATGCAATTAGTTTGCAAAAAAAGCTGTTATTTTGATATTAAAAACAGACAATTCAATTTTAGAAACACGGGAGTAAGTCATCTCATTCCTCACTGCGTTCCACTATACATAGATGTGCACGTTTAAGTGGGTAATCGGCCGATGAGGTAAAATAACCGGATACAATAATCACTAGTTATTGGCTCGAAATCACTCGATACACATTTACAAAGTATAATCGTATAATCGTCAACCACGTTTTCTAGATCCAATAAGCCGAAAATTCAAACGGCAAACGCCCCTTGTTGTTGAAATAATTTCCTTACTTTGGACACGCTGCAGTCCTAACTTCTTTTTTGATACATAATTACCGCGCAACTCGTAATTAATGTTTTTCACCCATCTATGTTTGCCGAAGCCCATATCGCCCTTTAAATTCCTAATTATTCTCAGTTTCATGTTACACACAAATAATATCTGAGAACTGCACTACGATTTTGATGTATGATACATTTTGATGAATATTATTACAGTATTATACAATAGTAGTATGTATAGTATAATTATATATCATAAAGATGTTATATAGGTATATTCCTGCTCAGTATTAATAATTGTAAGCATGTTTTGTCTATTTGCATTTGTCTGGGTGTTTTTTGAAATGATTTAAATATTAAACTACCAGCCAGCTTCCCGCAAGGTTCAAAAATAAACGATTAAGTATGTTTATCCGTGTTCTAGAATTCATAGTACCTACAAGAAATGCTTAGCTAGGGTCTCAGTTATTTTATTTTATTTATTTATTTTGTTTTGAGGAAGGCTTACAGACTAATAAAAAAATACTGCATGAACATAAAATAGGTAACTTAATTGCTAATGACAAGCCCCCACAGTTAAAATATCCGCTTGGCGGACATAATTAATTCATGATTAACAAAAAAAAAAACAAAAACAAAATTACAGAACTGTTAAGCTATGAAATAAAATGAAAAAAACAAAAAATTAAACATACAGATCAAGCAATCAAACACCGCAAAAAGATGTCGCTCAATATCATTATCATTATTTCTAAAAAATAAAGAAGTTAATATTCTGCGTACAGTGATTGTGCTAGTGCAAAAAAGTCTACATCAATTTTACGCGAGATATTATTAAAGCTTCTTGCGCTTCTCAACATAAAGGTATTTCGTCGATAGTTGACCGACGCAAAAGGTTCTTGTAATAACGGTCACTGACGTAACGGCTTGTTTGGTACGCAGGGAAATTTTAGCAAGGAGCTCAGAACTATCAACTGATCCATTTGCAATACTCATTAAAAAACATATATCATTAACGTCTCGCCTGTATTGAAGAGACAGAAAGTGATATCTACTGCAGCGGTGTTCATAGTCTAAAGACCATTTTTGCGCTCTGTAGTCTAGGTATCTCAAGAACTTTTTTTGTATGTTTTCAATACGAGAATTACAGAGTTCATATTGAGGGCTCCATACTTGGGACGCATATTCTAAGTAACTTCTAACATAGGCTTTTGAAGCTTTGTTAACAATATCTTCGATATGTTCATCGTACAGAAGTTTACTATCTTGAATGACACCTAAATCTTATACTTATACTGTTCACCTTTGTGATAGTTTGATGGTGCAAAGTATAAGCCGAGTTTACTAATGATTTTTGACGACTGAAAGTAATATGAAAACACTTCGAGACATTTAGTTGAAGTCTGTTGCGCTTACAGTATGCCTCAAATCTATTGAGATCCGATTGCAACTCTTGGGTGTGAAAGATACTGCGAACTATTTTATGAATTTTAATATCATCAGCCTAAAGTAGAATATATGAGTAATGGAAACAAAATTTAATATCAGCGATAAATATAGTGAACAGCAGAGGACCCAAAATAGATCCCTGAGGAATACCAGAAGGGGCATTATACCAATGTTATTATTATTTTTGTACAGTTACTTAGTAGTATTCCAATATAACAATCCATCTCCTCCTCTCCATCTAAAAGGAGCAGAACTGCTTAGAATGGGCTACCGTATGTTTTCAACCACAAGTTGTTAAATAATACCCTATTGTAATCGAGTTGACGTTTCATCCCTCACAACCCCCGCCGTTCGTTATTAATCGATTTTTTATTACAACAAAAATAAGTCGAGTACGGAAAGGCCGCAATTCTGTGGGTTTCGTATTATCTTACAAAAAATTATTAAGTTGTTTTAAAAGCCACTTTGTCCAAGTTTGGCAGGTTTGGTCTACTTTTAGTTTTCACGTAAAATTTTATTGCAATGTGTTTGTTTTTGTTGAGTATTTGCAGACATGTTTTAGACAGATTTCAGAAGATTCTTATAGACTGATAAGCTAATTTCTGATTAACTAGAGATCGCGTGGTGGTTGAATTTCGACCATGGTTTTTTCATTGGCCAGTCTAACTGGAACTGTCATTGTTTACTTACCATGACAGGTCAACCTATATACCGGACGCGTGTAATTTCATTAAGCCGTTTTCACGTAATTTTTAAAATTGTAAGACATATTGTTTAAAAATTGTAGCTTTCTGCACTTCTTCTATATATAAACTGTAAATATTCCAAAATTCACGTTACTACGTTATTTTAATTTTCTTAAAAAGGGGTACAAGAATTCTCTTTACATCCTACTAATATTATAAACGTGAAAGTTTGTGAGGATGTATGGATGGATGGATGGATGGATGTTTGTTACTCTTTCACGCAAAAACCACTGAACCGATTGCGATGAAACTTTTTATATAGATAGCTAGAGACCTGGATTAACGCATAGACTACTTGTTATCCCGATATTCCCACGGGATCGGGACTTACTCGGGTGAAACCGCGTTGCGCTGCTTTAATGTAATGATTCGTATAAATACGAATGACTGAAACTTCGATTGCAGCAGACATTAGTTCAAATTGAGTAAACCGTATTTATGTGTACGATAATTATAGGAATATAATTATCGTACACATAAATACGGTTTTTAAACATTAAGCTGAAACCGTTTCAATTTTGAATACCAAACATTCAATACTATGATGTTATTTAGTTTTTTAAATAAAAAATCCCTTTAGGTTTAAAAACAAATACCGTATACCGTGAACCAAGAGCATATTTTACATCGCATTTGAGATGACAAAGGAATGATGTAGCTTTATATTTCAACTTCACTCCCACGACGAACTGGAATACGTGTGGAAATAATATTGCTTTATTCAAATACAGTGACAGCAGCAGTTTGAAATATCGAATACTAGCTGTTGTTCGCGACTTCGTACACGCTGAAGTTTTGATGTATATGTCTGAGTCTATCCCTACGTACATTTTTCGGGAGCCTATGTACACACATAGTCTGGAATATACACATATTCCAGACTGTAATCTGTTAACCAAAGTTCATCCAGATTCGTTTAGCCGTTCTGGCGTGATTGAGTAACAAACATCCATCCATCCAAACTTTCGCGTCAGAGAACGCCCAAATACAAATGAGGTGTAACGTGGCGTATAACCATTAGAGCATTAGAAACCTGCCGTCTTCTAACTAAAATATATCTTTCAAGTTAATGTAATTTGTAGTATTAAGTTAAAACGTTAATACTTTATTTATCGATGAAATAACTTCATTTTTTGTGCTGGTATCACAACTACGAGTAACTACTCGCTGCATGTCTGTACGGTGTTTCTTTTGTTCCATTACTGCTTCGCTAGCTGCCACTAATTTCTGGCAGATGGCTAGAATGATGGATGGAATCCTTAACTCTTTAACTCACGATGTGTAAAAGTTTGACGCTTCCAATGTCACGATGTAACGATACAACACCATGTGCAATGTTGTACTCTTGACGAGGTGTTCAAAATCTTGGGGTTGGGATTATCATTGCCACCCTACTTCATAGAGGAACTTGCCGAGACGAGATTATTTTATACATCAGTTAAAAAGGACTAGATGTTTGTTTTGAATTGGAAGAAATGTTGGAAGTATCTATCAGAATTTCTAACCCTTTTTGTTCTTAGAACTGGAGTCGAAATTAGATTTCGACTCTAAGATTCTAAGAACCACCAACTTTTGGCAGATGGCAATAGAATCCTTAACTTTTTAACTCACGAATAAGACATTAAGTTCTCTGGCGATATGTGAAGATTTGACGCTTCCAATGTTACCGTGTGTACAATACCCTGTGTAATGCTGTATTTTTGACGGTGTGTTCGAAATCTCATAGAGGAACTTGCGGAGACGAGGCTATTTAATACGTAGGTTAAAAAGTCCTAAACGCTTGTTTTGAATTGGAAGGAATGTTGCAAATATTTATAAGAATTTCGAACCCAGTTTGCTCTTGAAACTAGAGGTAAAGTCTAAAGAGGGGAATCAATATCACCTACTTTATCTGACAGTTGATGTTCCGCACCTAAACCTTAAAATAACAAAGCAGAAAATGAATGTCACTCAATATTACAAATTTGATCCACAAAGGAATTGACTTAGTACAGTTATTTTAACATGATGTATCGTCCCTCAAGACCGTATAAATATTACGTATTATGGCTTTGAATGCAGTATTATAGCCGCGAATAAATCATATTAGGAGCCTCGCCAAAACGTCTGATAAAATATTCACCGTTATTTACATCCGTGAAATTTGTTAAGCTTAGCATACAATGAATAAAAATCCATCCCTTTCAAGTAAATGGGGATGTAAGCATAATATAACCTTAGCGCAATAGCAGTCAGAACACGCCTCGTAGGGTTAGGAACTTGGACCTGGATTTTAATAGCCTCAAACTTTTGTGATGTGACAAATGTTAAAGTGATTATGGGTTCCTTTAAGCCGTATATATCTGAAGTAATAATTTCTGATTTAATTGTTTACAATACCAGCATTGTACGTTGTCAATCTGATGCTCGGTACGGATGGGCTTTTGGTGACCTCACTTAGGAAGGAGCAGCAGTCCGATGTCAGTAGTGCAGCCATTTTTAACTTCAAGAATTTACGCCTCCCTTGCCTAGGAGTGAAGAGGAGGCTTTATAATGAAGTTCCCTAGCAGTCGGTCCACCTGATATTTTTTTATTTACTTAAGTAATATATTTCATTTCTGAAATTGGTAAACATATAATTCACACTATTATTAGTAAAACTAAGAAGACTGTCAGGTTATGAACATGAATAGAGAGAGAGGTCTAAGGTTGCTACCCAGGCACTAATTAAACAGCAGACAAAAGTTCGATAACCCGTCTTTTAAATTGTTGGTTATAAAGAACTATTGGCCGATAAATTTTTAACCGACTTCTTATAATTTATGGCACGTAAAAAAATATTTTTTGTACTAATTTCATCTTTGAGTGTTCTTAGCATACAGGGGATTCCATTACCCGGGTACCCAGAACAGGTTTATGATTGTAAAACGTATTTCTATATACCTATTTAGATTACAAATAATAATGAAATATGGCGATAATCTATATATTTTTGGAAGGAAACTGTAGAACAATATATTTTAATTAACTAAAAAAGTGATCTTAAACGAAATTAAAACCTGCGTCGCTCTTTTACTTATTCTAACTGAAATAGAAGTAGGTACTTGACCTCAATTTTCACAGTTTTTTTTTACACATTTGAAAACATATTTTTTACATTCTTTTACTAAACATATGTTTGTGGACATTGTTATTAACGAAATTATTACCACCAAACAGTTTACTTTAGAAATGCATACAAACATTCACATTATCATTTTCATTCTCCGAGCCTTTTCCCAACGAAGTTGGGGTCGGCTAATAACATATCTAATTATAGCACTGTTGAATATAAAGTACACAAAAAAAAATCACAAATTCAGTCTATACACATCCTAAGCGGTGTTGTGGTGAAAAATTTAACACTATCAATTATTCATATACGTCAGTGTAAAAGGTTATGGTTTTCTCTGTTGCTGCTACTACATATTGTATGAGAATTACCTGTTTTTGTAGACACACTGAGGAATATGTGGTCCTAATGTGTGTCCCTGCTTTTGCAATTTTTATATACTATCAAGCTAAATGAGAAGCCTGATGCAGGATACGATTTCAATGAGGCAACTAATAATGAGGGGTGACGTTCCCCTTAAAAGGAAAAAACTCCTCAACCAGGCTGAATGACCGTAATACAGATATATTGTGTATATACGTTATAAGTGAGGCTCTATGGAGTATATAGCTTCTTTTCCTTGACGCATCTCGTTTGTTTGAGGTATGGTTGAATGTAAACAAGTTCTACTACTATTGCTCATAAATGTATAAGTTGCATCTAAACCAAACTTGGTTTTTCATGGATTACATTTAATATACTACCACGCACAACTATTTCTTTTACAAATAAAACCCGGGTTTATTCACAATCTATTAAAATTGAGAATAACCTAAACTACCATTTTCATTGATCTAAAAACTACCATCTTTATTGAAAAAAAACTACCATATAAATGTTGTACCAAAACGAAATATACCTGTTTAAATAATTTACGTTAATATAAATGAACAGTATAATGTTGATACAATGCCTATTCACTCGATGCCTACGCTGACAGCTGACACGAAGGCCGGCCCGTTTCGTTTTAATAATCAATACATCGAAATCGATTAATGGAATAAGAAAAGTTAGTTACTTTAAGATAAAAAAATATTTGGATTTCAAATAATCTACTAGTTATATCGACTAATTATTTATTTATTTATCTATTTTTTAATAACTTTTCTAATGAAAATACCGGAACTATAAATCATGAATGACAGGAACGGAACACCAATGCCGATGCGAATATAAATTGAAATGAAATAACTATTTATCTTCCCTGACGTAAATAGTTGTATGAAAATGTAAAAAAAATACTACAATAATTTCAGTTTGACTCGTGAGAAATATTGATGCCACTTTGGTCATTGTCGTTTTAGATTCTTCTTCGTCGTCACACTCTTGGCAGTGGTCGTGGTGGCAAGCTACATTCGTGCAGGGGACCATTGAGTGCAGTTTTGACTTGGTCGGTCCAACGCATTGGTGACATGCCGCGCGCTCTTGTGCCTTCAACTTTTCCTTGCACTATAAGTCGTTCTACAAAGGAGGCTTCTCGACTTGTGATATGTCCAAAGAAAGTAGGAATTAGCGGTCGCATACCGGAATCCCGGATTTCAAAAATACCGGGATATCGGACCAAACCAAGCACTTAATAATACCTGTATTCATTTCACAAAAACCGGGATTTTCGGTATTAAAAAAATCTTTTGAATAAGCTGAGCGAATCAATAATTGTCACAATTTTCCTTCCGACTTATAAAATAAGAGCCTAAATTATTACCGAAATGACGTCACATCATAGTAAATTAATTAAAGGTATCATAAACCTCTAGCCGTCATCTGCTATTAATTAATCTGTTTGATGGCGCTCTGCTTCGAGAGCGAACATTAATATGATTTCAAACGAGATACGTACCTGTGCGATGAAAGAGAAGCATACTGGAGTACTCATCATTCGGACTGTAAGTGAATTAATTAATGACTGATGTACTTAAACATGCTATATGCAGGCGTATAATTTTGGCTTGCTTATTTCATCAATGATACAAAGTGAGGTCACTGAACTACCTCTTACAAATATGTAATACAGAATGGTCAAAATCGGACTACACTTTAAAACGTTATGCGTGATTATGTATTAAAAAAATAAATATACGGGTTGACTTGAGAACCTGCTTCGTTTTGCGTCGGTTATAAATATCAAATCGTAGTAATAATTCGATGGCCTGTTTTGTGTAAAGTCAGTCAGTAAACCAATCTCTGTTTAGTGGCCCCGCGTAGACAGCATTATCTGTTCATAGAAAGGAAGCGAAACTAATAATATTACTTGAGTCTTTGGATAGTAATGTAAATATTTTTTGCTAAACTTTTTCAAAAGAACCACTTGTTGCAATTGTAATATTTCAAAAGACACGGCTAGTTATTTTTATTATTACTAGCTGCACCCCACGTTTTCACGCGTGTAAGTCCCTCGTTAAGTTTTTTTAAATTTTCTAATTTTCCGCGCAACTTTCCTAATTTTTTCATTCATAAGAAAGGTTCTTATCTCCTGACAATAACAAACAAAAAAAAAAGGAATTGGCGAATTCGGTCCAGCCGTTCACGCGTGACCAAGGGAAATAGGGTTTCATTTTTACTTTATTCATATAGATATAGTTTATTGTATATCAAGACGAATAGGTACCGTAAGTTCAGTTTACGAAAGCAATTTACAATGAGTATACTTAATTAAGTAATTACTGTCAGACAACCTTTGGACGGGAACTTATTACAGGGAAGGCTACGAAAGAAGAGGCTACAAAAACAAAAAAAAAAATATCAGATACCCGCTGACAGTCGCACCGCGTACTTTCTGTTACTGTTAAAGAAAGAACAGAAACAATTAAGTAGTTTTTCTGCGATGTGTGTTTATGTTATCTTTGCTTATATAACCGTTAACTAATAATTTGTATGTAATTATATTCTCTGTATAAACATACCATTATTCTACGGTCTCTACAATGCCGTAACAACTCTGTGCTTCATTAGTTTCTATGGTAGCTTGAAGCAACTAGTAGTCGTATTCACTCTGTTATGTTTACTCAATCACGGATATTTTTTGTCACCTTGACTGTTGAGTTACTTTTGCCTGTCACAGGTATCACGTGACAATGGTATGACATTTTCTTTGCGAGACAGAAAGTATTCAAGGAAAGAGCGTGGGTACAGGTACCTTACAGGTGGGTAACCCGTCTGCTAGTTTGCACCCTATGCCATAAAAAAAATCACTCTAAGTACAGGTGTGGCCTTTGTACACACGCATGACTATGACTAATAATCTTGAGTTAAGGTTTTAAAATAAAAGTACATAGGCCTCTCCTAATGTGTGCCATCGCCAGACCCTGAGGGGATGGGGGGGGGGGAACCGGGATGCGTACCCCGGGCGCCAGTTTCAGAGGGCGCCAAAATCATAACATAATATTCAACAAAACTTGTTTCACAAAATTTAAAGGGCGGCAACGCACTTGTGACTCTCGAGTTGCAGGTGCCCATGGGCGGCGGTAGTCATTTACCATCAGGTGACCCGTCTGCTCGTTTGCCCCCTATACATTAAAAAAAAAAAAAAAAGCAATGACATGCAACTTAATAATATCTCTATTGTGCATTTCAGAAGATTTGTTATCAATTACTTGAACAAAGAGTCGTCTGTATTTACATAGAATGAATTTATTTGCGTGCGTGCGTCTCGATTTCTTATACACTAAAAAGTAGTATACCAGCCGTTATCCACGGTTTTAAGCGCCTTTTTTACGTGGGATTCTTTTATATGTTTTATGTTTGCCTATGATTACTTTTATTATATTAATTAATTTATTCATCGCTTCAGTAGCAGATTGCATTTTGTAGATAAAAGATCTTACGCATTTAGTCCAATCCCAGCTACCTTCTTCAGGACGACCTGGAATGGACTTGAACGATCTGTACTTACTGTAAAATTATAATTAAAAAAGGAATAAAATACTTCAGAACAAATGTGTTCCAAATCAAATTTATTGGTTCAAGTTATATAACTAATTACTCCGTACAAATTTTAATAAAACCTTCCGTTGTTTGTTTAATACTTGCGCGATCAAACGGGGCTTATTTTGCTTGAATAGGATACTGATGTATATAATCCTGTGTCAATAACGGGTAAAATTATCAGTCAGTTGCCTGACGACGATATTCCGGTACAAACGATTATTAAAATTAAACTTGATAAAGTTTTAAGTAAGTATACTGTTGCTTGAAGTGAAAGCCATAGTCGGGCATTAGTAGGTCTTTGTAACATGAATATATTCTTTAAAAAATATTTACAAGGATTTTTGACGGGTTTTTGAACTGAAGGGTTTGTGAATTATCACATTAATGGGCGTACCGAGTCAGGGAGTACGAATATAGAAAACGATTGTTTTTCACTGTTTTTCTTTTAAGTCATTGCATTTTTAAGGTTTAATATGTTAATGCTTGTAAAACAGTATTAAAAAGCATAAAATAAATTATCATTGACGTACGTAATTTCACTATTGTGATGAAACTTAATTGCAATAATTATAATTATTGATGATTAAGTTTCCTTACTTCAAATTTTAAACACATTAAAATCATAATAACTTAAATCATCGATCGATTTGATGATGATGTGCTGAGGCATTAACAAATTTTAATGTTCTCCAGATATCAAATAAATCCTACTAATATTTTAAACGTGAAAGTTTGTGAGGATTTATGGATGTTTGTTATTCTTTTATGCAACAACTACTGAACAGATTACGATGAAACTTGGTATGTAGGTAACTGGAGACCTGGATTAACACATAAGCTACTTTTTTCGATTCCGATATTCTCAAGGTACCGAGACTTACTCGCGTGAAATCGCGGAGCGTAGCTAGTTA
The DNA here is from genome assembly GCA_963859945.1 of Euplagia quadripunctaria. Taxonomy (NCBI): domain Eukaryota; kingdom Metazoa; phylum Arthropoda; class Insecta; order Lepidoptera; family Erebidae; genus Euplagia; species Euplagia quadripunctaria. The sequence goes on along the minus strand of OY982563.1, from coordinate 21,290,507 downwards.
ACAATATGCATAAACCAATATTACATATAAGGTTCTAAAATGATTAAACTTGAATACTGTAACTTTCCGTGTCTCATTGCAAATATTCCCTGTAACGGTCCTGTAAAATTTCTTGAGCTAACTATTACTTGAAAACCTGTATAGTGCACGGCTCAAGTGCATTACATTATTAAGTTCTATAAGCATCTTGTTTTGTAACACTGAGGCGGATTTACTAGCGTCGGGTTAAAAGGTGTTACTAGTTGTAGTTCAAAGTTTGGAAGCATGTTTAATATAACATCAATATTGTCTTACACCCACTGTTTAATTTAGAATTTGCAGAAACACTTCACGGGAAAAGCGCACAGGTAACCAAGTTTATATTTGACAATTTTCATTAGATGTTACGAATATATTCACCGCTTTCTGGTAATAAATTTCTCTGGTTTATAAATAGATGCAGATATATTGGATTCTGAAGTACACAGATTGAAACATTCTGAATTTTTTTTAAATAATATGCTTGTGGGTAATGATGATGAAATGTATGACTTTACATATGTATAGCATTTTGGAGGAATGGTTGTTATATCCCTTCAATACAAAGGGAGGATCTTGTAAACAGGCTAGGTGACCACACCTGGCAGACCACGGCCCAACGATACAGATACAGATTTTAATCTAGTTTATACTTATTTATCAGCTCGAGAAATTTCATTGCACGATACAGGATCGGTAATTACTACGCATTTCGGCTTGTATTCGCTAGTTGACTCTGAGGTATATTTCACTGAAATGGATGTAGCCGCAATCATTAACTGATATTACCTTATCACCACAAATATTACACCAAATACTATCTATTTATAAAGCAATTGCCAAGCCCAATCAACGTTAAGTCACTGACATCAGTTTCAGCAACATCGCTAATGGATGTTGCTCGCTTGGTGGAACTCAAGATCAATTAAAAATAATAAGCATAAAATATTGCCAAGAGCGAGGGAACTTGAGTTGAACTTAAGTTACTTTACGTTTAACGATGACATTAGTATGTAAATATAAAAGATATATGCTGAGCTAGTTCAATACTAAGTTGAAATTCAATTCAAATTCAAAATCATTTATTCAATTAAGACACCAAGTGACATTTATGAACGTTAAATTGAAGCTACTGATAAAAATCATAGATTGACACAAACAGACGCCACAGCATGTACTGGATTGTCAAGGTAAATTAGGTGAAACATCAAAATCTACTGCCTGCTTGTGTCGATCTATAACTTCCAGTTTCCAAAGTGCGTAGAGCCTTATGAGAAGAATACTGGCAAAGAAACTCATGGCCACTCTTTTTAAAAGTCAGATCTTCATGTACAATGGTATTAGTGTTACATGAAAGGTAAACATGATGCAAGCTGTTGCCACCTGAATTTCATTTTATTGAAATGCTCCAAAAGCTAACGTACAAAAAAAAAATCACTCAGTGATACCGTTGAAGGTTTGAACCTATTAAACATAGAATAAGAGTACTATAAACAATAATACTTATGCTTTTAGATTTTTTCGTAACTCGTTTTCTTAATCATATATTATAGATCAGCTTTTGGCTTATTGGCTTGGTCTATCTGGCGTGGATGGATTGTTATTCTAACATTTAATCACTTAACTGTAAGCACTGCCACAGTACCCGTAAAAAAATCATACGTCAACTTTTTGTACCTCGTGACGTCGATAGATGACGCTACCTGCTACGGCACCGGCAGCTCGACACGCATAAATTGAAGGGCGTACAGGAAACTTGATGATTGACATTCGATTAACTTCTCTGTATTCAGTTTTCATGCCCAGAAACATTTTGCTTCCATCGTGAGGTCCTACGTTCCATGCCCGAGTCGGTTGAAATATTATTTTACGAACTATGAGTTCCCGCAGGAAATTTACAATAGGAACACTAGGCCCGAAAACATCCCCTAAATTGTTTTAGCTGTATTACGTAAGACCAAAATAAAATACAATTACGCTTACTCTTTCGGTGATTTGTAGTCGTGAACTGAAAACAAAGGCCTGAAATAAAAAATTGAGAACCTAATTTGAAAATTATGAGAAAAGCAAAAACGGAAAACGGCTGTAGAACATCTATGTGAAAGAAAAACTGTATTTTGGGATCAGTGGTCAAAATAGGGGTATTGCAAGGCTCAACTCGATTACCATTTTTTGTTTTTAATTTATTCTCGCTACTATTTAAATTAAAGCACCAACAAACAGTTTCAGATAACTCCTACTTTTACAGTCATTAACCTGGTTTTAATTCATAAAAATACATTCTTGCTATCTACTCTTAAAATCTTTAAGCGAAGTCCTTTAAAATGACTTTTAGCGTAAATTTTTTAACGGTCCGATATAAAATGGAATATCACATTAGGGATGTAAAATATTTTACTACAGATCTGTCGTCTGTCTGAAGAGAGTTATATACCTGTTTACGTGATCAACACAGGGGCGGCCCGAGGTACGTGACGGGTGCAATCTTGTTATAAAATAATGGGTGCTCCAACTCGTTTTATTGCCCTTCTGACTATTATGGGAGCGTTATCAATTAAATTAAGGTAGTATAGTAGTTATTATTCCAGATATAATAGCGGTTTATTGCTTGGTATGATGTATTCTCTTGTTCGTGTCGTGATGCTGATATATTATGTGTTCTTTTATTTATTTTTTTCGTTTCGTTTCGTTCTTGTTTGTTAATTGTAAAGAATTGTGGGATTATCCATGTAAGGTTTTTTTTTCTAGGACATGTGTGAGTTATAGTTATTTTAAGGAATATAATAAATCACCGATTTTTTCGCTCCGCATATATCACCTGATCAGGATTTTATACTTTACTTTACCCAGACAAAAGTTACATCTTGCTCTAAATAAAATGTTAGTTTCTTTAATTAACTAAAAATTCTTATATTTTAGAAATATAGTTATAAAACATAAGTCAGACATATTTATTAAAAAGAAAAGCAACACTTTAAAAATGTAATTCATACTGCTGAGTGCGTTTATGTATGTATGTATGGGTTACATTTTTATTAAGTAATACTACCATTGAACGCTGGTTACTGTAATGTACATACATATATTTCCAAATCAATGCACCCTTCCAAGCCGGCCCTGTTAAACCATGCAGTGTTTGCGACTTTGTCGTACAAAATACTCTTTATACCGAGTATTAAAGCACTTTACGAGTACTTTCGTGAAGATGAATAATGTAATTGGATTTCGACAAATTAGTGTGAAATAGTAACGAAAAGAAACAAACAAGTAGAATTTTCTTTATTTTTTTGGACAGTTAGATATTGTTTTATAATAATAGTATGTGTTTATATGTATACCTTAAGGTAAGGTAAGGTAATCAGTTCTGCCATTGAGGGTCTATAATGTAGGTAGCAGAAAGTTTCCTTACAAACAGCTAAAGATAGAAATCGTTTTTTAAGTAGTATCTAGGACCTAGGATAGGACCTAGGATGAGGTGCATTGAGACCCAAAGAAATCGTTTTTTTAAGTAGGTAATATTTAGGATGAGGTGCATTCACAATTTTATTAGTTTCTGATTGGATTATGAAATGTTTTGAAGTGAATATATTCTAAGTATATAATTATAAATATACAATTACATTGACATGTGCTTAAAGGATTCAAATTTCGAAAATGTATTAGAATATGAAAAAAATATTCGAAACATTTCGTAAATTCCTAACTGAGTTAAATACTATTATTAAGACCTTTAAATAGACTGTTTCTTTTTAATAAATCTCAGTTTATATATTCTTAAGAGCAATATAAGTATATACATGGGGTATCTGACATTGAGACACTTGCTTAAATAACTGAAACATACAGTTACGAAAAAAACTATCTATTTATAAGTTATTTGCGTTTGAATTTCCAGGTATTATCACCCACGGTTCTTATAAAAGCAGCTGGAACGTTTAAAGTTAAACATTTTAAATCGAACATATTTTTTTATTATGAGTTATTAACTCCGTTATTCAGAAAATCCATAAAAAAACTTAAAAAATTATGTATGTTGATTTTTAGGGAGTTGTGTATTTTTTTGATTAATTTTTTGGATGTGATAATACCTGGAAATTATAGCAATCATAACTTCATAGGGTAGTTTTTTTATCGTAACTGTATAAGCTTAAATGCTTAAATCACTGAAAGGGTATTAATCTATTATACCCTTTCAGTGATTTGAGCAAGTGTCACATTGTTAGATACAGTCTGTGTATAAACATATTTGCAGGCTCTGAGGTAGAATCTAGCTCCTCCTAATTATAAGTCAATGATTATGATTAAATAAATATACTCAAAATTCACAAACAATACTATCGTTTTATAATGTTTAGCACATTATTTTTTAATCTCTATCGTAGCTTCTGTTTGATGTCCAAAAAAAGATGATACCATTTACGTAATATGATTAAAAATTATAAGGCTTTCATCACAATGAAGTCAATGAAATAGAATATTTTTAGTCAAATCGCAAAATGCGGACTAAATTATGCGCATATTCATCTTTATTTAGAAACTGATGACAATAAGTTTGATAAAAAAGTAAAATACTTTGTGGTCCTACGTAGAACAAGGAGACCCTGTCACCGAGTTGGTTCTAGACGAGTCTTTTTTCCAGACTTCTTGCTACTGAATTTTTTTTCTGCCTCATTTATGAAAGTAAAAATTGGTCCACTCTAGTTTCAAAAAACATATTTTCTGACAGTAAAGCAAAAAAACTGGTTATTATAACAGCAACAAAGTTATTGTGACGTTATAATAACCAATGAGTGAAACACGTGAGTTATCTATAGATATATCATTAAAACGTTTTTGTAATCCGTCTTAAGTCTTCGCAGCGGTATATAAAAAATTAAACGAATAAATCTCTCACGCAATATATCTATAAATAATCTAAAAAATCCCTACGGGGATCAGTGACGATGAAAGTCAAAATAAATCTCCCAGACTACAGATCCTAATGGACTAAGGATTATTTGATATACTATTCATGTTCAAAAAATAACCTGCCCTCTGCCTTCAAGGACGATCATTTTTAGATAGACCAAATTTGTTTTTTTTTAGTATAGACTGATACTCAATACTACTAATAGGTTTTTACTTTGCCAAAAGCTTTTTCCCAGACAGCGTTGAATGAATTGGGTGTACGCGCTAGCCAAATCCCCGCCACGAAAATACACTATGCACTTGAAGCTTCAGTTCACTAAAAGCATAAATATTAAAGTGTTAAGAAACACATAAAGTTTGGTCATTCACTTATAAGGTAAAAAAATTACCGTTCAATAAACAACAAATTGTTTGTATGTTTTAGAATTTGTTGTCAGGCACACCCTATAGCTATATTGTAACTAATAAAAAAGTACGTAATTCAGGGTAAAATCACGCCTAATTTGTAGCATATTTTATATAAATTTCGACACCAGCATACATAGTGCGGTCTAGGTGTGACATCTCGTAACTACAATTTTTTGGTAAATAGTTTTAAACAATAATTCAAGTGTTAACTCGTAAATGTCTTCTGTTTATTCTTGTAAAGCGTTTATTATTTTAGTTTAAAATCAGAAGAGAAATAAAAGATATGTATTATACTTACTTTGTTTTTTATCTCTTCTGAAAAGTTTATCTGTTTGCATTTACGAGGTGTCACATCTAGAACGACGATATACATAAATCATTAATGCACCTTTCTGTATTCCTTCATCGCACATTTCTCTGGCCTAGGGGTACTTTTACTCAATACTGTCTTATTTTTTTTAACGTTTCTGTCAAAAGTCTTGGAAAGCCTTGCAGTGGCCTAGGGGTACTTTTACTCCATACAGTCCTATTTTTTTTTTAACGTTTCTATCAAAAGTCTTGGAAAGCCTTGCAGTGGCCTAGGGGTACTTTAACTCAAAACTGTCCTATTTTTTTAACGTTCCTATCAAAAGTCTTGGAAAGCCTTGCAGTGGCCTAGGGGTACTTTAACTCAAAACTGTTCTATTTTTTTTAACGTTTCTGTCAAAAGTCTTGGAAAGCCTTGCAGTGGCCTAGGGGTACTTTTACTCCATACAGTCCTATTTTTTTTTTAACGTTTCTATCAAAAGTCTTGGAAAGCCTTGCAGGGGCCTAGGGGTACTTTTACTCAATACTGTCCTATTTTTTTTTAACGTTTCTATCAAAAGTCTTGGAAAGCCTTGCAGTGGCCTAGGGGTACTTTAGCTCAAAACTGTTCTATTTTTTTTAACGTTTCTGTCAAAAGTCTTGGAAAGCCTTGCAGTGGCCTAGGGGTACTTTAACTCAAAACTGTCCTATTTTTTTAACGTTTCTGTCAAAAGTCTTGGAAAGCCTTGCAGTGGCCTAGGGGTACTTTTACTCAATACTGTCCTATTTTTTTTTAACGTTTCTATCAAAAGTCTTGGAAAGCCTTGCAGTGGCCTAGGGGTACTTTTACTCAATACTGTCCTATTTTTTTTAACGTTTCTGTCAAAAGTCTTGGAAAGCCTTGCAGTGGCCTAGGGGTACTTTTACTCAATACTGTCCTGTTTTTTTTAACGTTTCTGTCAAAAGTCTTGGAAAGCCTTGCAGTGGCCTAGGGGTACTTTTACTCAATACTGTCCTGTTTTTTTTTAACCTTGCATAATCTTATAAACTCCTTACAATTTGGTTTTTGATCCGAGCATAGCCTTGTTAAAGCTCTGATTAAGATTACGGACGAAATTGAGATTTTCATGGAAAATGGAAATATTACACTGCTTATAGTTCCGGATTTTAGTTTGCAGCTGAATTTTATATTGTTTTCCCTACTAATAAATAAGTACATACCATAGACCTAAATGACATCTTCGGTCTGATGGGAGGTGACAATAAAAACACCACATCTAATCTGGATTTGTCTTAACAAGTAGGTACTACATGTTAAGGACGTTAAGGTAGCCTCATAGAAGACCTAGATAGATCAAAGATAAAGAAAGAAGGTCTTGTAATAATCATACGGTGGTAGAAATTAAAGAATTAAGACGTAGTAAATAAAAAACATAATCACTACATATTATAAAACAAAGTCATCCACCGCGTCTGTCTGTCTGTTCGCGATAAACTGAAAAACTACTGAACGGAGTTTTAGGCGGTTTTCACTAATAGACAGATTGATTCATAAGAAAGGTTTGGCTATGTAATTTGTTAAGATTTTGTGTAAATTGATTGAAATGATGATTGTTGAAGATATCTCTGCTATCGGTGCGAAGCCGGGGTGGATTGCAAGTATAAAATAAATCAAAAATCATTTTTAAAAACAAGCTTTCATTTATGCCATGTAGTCAACTGTTTTTATTCTATAATGGAATGCCAAAGAGATATATTTACTTAAGAGACACCTACCTATATATCATGATATTAATATGTAAAGAGAATTCTTGTGGGGTACAAAGAATTCTTTTAAGAAAATTTCGCGAACGAAGTAACGTGAATTTTGGAATATTTACAGTTTATATATAAAAGAAGCGTAGAAAGCTAAAATTTTTAAACAATGTCTTACAACTTTAAAAATTACGTGAAAATTATTAATGAAATTACATGCGTCTAGTATATGTATGGTAAGTTAGTCTATACAATGACAGTTCAAGTTATACTGGCCAATGAAAAAACCATGGTCGAAATTCAACCACCACGTGATCTCTAGTCTACATAATTTTACGTATAGTAGATTGTTACAAAAATAGTCTACATTTAAAATGTTTTGAATTTAGAAACACAATTTTAATACAAGGTTCACAACATTTTCATACTACAGTACTTAATCAACTGGCGAGGTCCGAAATACAAAAAATTGAAGCCCAGAACCTTTTTACACGAACTATTTCTAACTCCAACACCCATTTATCGTAACAAAATTCTACCAAAGCCTAAATAAAGTACTTCTGAATTTATAGCCTACAAAATAAATGCTGTACGAAGTACTTGTGACCCCTATTAGGAGTACTTGATTAACGGTGAATTAAGTTCGCATGTGTATACCTAGGTATAATGAAACGTAGGTTTACCTACGAGTAAGTCACGCAAGGCACGGTTGAACGTAATTCCGACTGGATTCAGGTTGATTAATTCTTGTTTGATCTGAACATAATATTGTATGGATGGAATTAGCTTTTGTTAGATTTCTGAACATATATTTTATAGATGGAATCATAGTCCAGTCAACCTAGCTGTTTTATGATCAAAAATGAACATTTCGATTAAGTACCACGCATTTTTATTTTTGGATAAATAGTAAAAAAATGCGCTGATTAAGAATTTCGATACTCGCAGTCTGGACAAGTGGGGCGTAATTTCTTTTTTTAACAATTTTATGAAAAAAACAATACTTAGCGTCTCTCTCTGTCTGTCTGACTGACTCAGTCAGTCAGTCAGAGAGAGAGAGAGAGAGAGAGAGAGAGAGAGAGAGACGCTGACTGACTGACTGACTGACTGACTGACACTTACTTACTCACTCACTCACTGTCCCACTCTCCCCATTCTCCCCACTCTCCCAACTCTCCCTCGTCCCTCCCACTTCTCTCCTTTTACCCTCCCTATCTCCATCTCTCTCTCTCTCACTCCCTTCCTCCCTCCCTCCCTCTCCATGTCTCTCTGACGCTGTTTTAGTAAATATAAGAAACTCGTCCCCGTCTTAAGAATTTTCGACCTCGTCATAAATATTTTTTTTTTAAATATATTACACTCTTACATATTTTCCATACATTTTTGATCAGGGTCCACGTGACCATATTACACTTTTTAAATATATTACACTCGGACACATTTTCCATACATTTTCGTTTAGGGTCTACGTGACCCTGAATTCTGACGCGAATTTAACATTTTTACCCATCTCAAAAAGTGCCCAACGCCGCTAAAGAAGTTTTCACTTTAAAAAAAATAGATTTCTGTATGTGTGTAAAATGATTTGTGTGTAGAATGATGATTATCGTCTAAGCGTGTGGAACGGGCGACACATGATTTGGAAAAAATACAGCTGATGATAGTATTTCTAATGACATATTCTCAGTTTTGTGAATGTCACTATTTGAGGCGAATTTTGCAGGAGAATGTATTTCTATGGTATATTTGATCTAAGTTATAGATAGAAATAGTAATAACATTATTGTTAATATTGTTATTACAATCGAACAGTAAAATAATAAAATAGCAATAACAAACATTAGTATGTTTCAAAGATTTAAACAATTTTGAACTATGTCCAAGTCAAGTTCCGCTTTAATAGTTAACCAACCTGAATGGCTCTTGAGACCGCCCCGGAGTAGCCTAAACACAAACCAACAATATGTCTACTATGATGAACTTAGTAAAGTTCATTACACAGCGCTCTTAGATAAACACTTGGAGACAAACTTAGTGTGGAACCTAATTACGTATTTTCACAGGATTTAACCCGATCACGAAAAGGTATTACATACCTGTGAATTGGCTGACGATTCGACCAGGTTGCACAGGCTTACCTTTTCGTGAAAGTACATGATTATTTCATGGAACGCGAAAGGTTAACAGTTAGTATAGTGTGGAACCTTTAATAAGTAGTACCGTCAAGATATTTTTATCTATTTTTCGAAAGATGTCTATGTTCATAGCTCAATAATGTTATTTTTGTTTTAAGTTTGCTCGTCGTTTTTTTTCTGTCACCCTTTAACTGGTTTGTATTGTTTAAACTGTACTCAATAACGTTAGTTAGAGCGAATCATCATCATCATCATCATAATTTCAGCTAAAGGATGTCCATTGCTTTACACAGACCTTTCTCAATGACATCTAAGAAGACCGGTTAAAAGCGGGCCTGCATCCACTCGTCAATGGACATCATAGGATGTAAATTCCACATTTACTCGACGTCACACGATCGTTTGCATTTCGTTACGTAAATGAATCCTGAACTAAATCCTATTGCGCCTGCCTTATGTAGGCGCAGATTCTAATAGACGTTACCTATAGAATAAAATTTTTAAAATTTTATGATAAGAAATGAAGAAAGGCAAAGTAAATATAGTGTCTATGTCAATACGTATGGGCTTTCGCACCGTGTGTAGACAGTGCTATGCATATTACATGATAGACTTTTAGTGGCTACGAAAAGAGCGAGTATTAGTCACCACAAAAACTGACAACATTATTACTATTGAACTTTTGTTTCTACTAGCCTAAATGTATTTAATGACGAGTCCAAATTCGATCTGTATGATCGTTTATTATCGAATATTCGAAGAAAACCCGCAGTGGCGTAGCGTGGGTTTTCGCCGCCCGGGGCCGACCGGAAACTCGCCCTCCAAAATTTAATAATTACTTTAAAGTTTAAATATTTTATTCAACAGACCTAATGTACATCGTACAACTTGTTGAAAGTCAAGATAAACTACCACTGCTTCAGAAGTAACATACATCTATTTGAAATGGTACGAGAAACCCAAAGAAAGTTTATCTTTTAAAATGTCAGAAAATTGACAAGGCATAATTTTATGAACTTAACGCTAGGTACATACAACAATAAATAATAATAACAATTATGCAAGTATTTATTTACCAATTGAGTGTAAATAAATTAAATTATACATAGGTAGTGCACATCACTTAGCAACCTTTACAGGCATTGTAAAAAAAGTATAACTAGAGTAGAGAGCTTAACTTAATAAAATATAAGAAATAACAAGTTATACCATTATTTTATTTCCTTTACTCCTAAATCAGATGAAATTAAAAAATCGATAACTTAACTTGACTAGTAAATTACCTATAGTATTTTTGGAATCACTTTTCATTATTTTGCATTCTATACATTAAGAGAAACGTGGCCACTTTTAGCGGTTATCAACGATTATTATATGTTGTGTGCTAATTCGTATGTGTTCGTTGAATTTTCAACGAAAATTTTACCGTCCGTAAGCTAAACGAATCGTTTCTTGATTATAGGAACGCGGCGTTAATCAACAGCACTTGAGATCAACTTGGATGGAATAAAATATTTATGTTACAGGATGCCTAATATTGTTGATTATTGCTGTCACTATTAGTTTTAAATAGTAGATTAAAAATGTATTCTTCGTGTCTTTTTTTCAAAGCAAAATCTTTGCCGCAATCGTCATTATCAAATGTCATGTTCAATTTTCAGAATAGCTAAATTTGTTTTGTTTTTTTTTATATATTATAGGGGGCAAACGAGCAGACGGGTCAAATGCTATAACTTCGCTTTGTGCGAGAGGTTATGAGCAGGGATGTCGCTAATTTGAGGAGCGCAAATGAAAAGGCTGTGAAGCAATATTAATTATATTGATAACTGATCATTTCAATACTATATAAATATAATCCTACTAATATAATACACGTAAAAGTTTAGTATGGATGTTTGTTACGCTGAAACGCTAAAAACTACTGAACCGATTATGATGAAACTTGGTATGTAGATAGCTGAAGACCTGGATTAACACATAGGCTACTTTTTATTTCGATATTCTCACGACACCGGGACTTACGCGGGTTAAACCGCGGGGCGCAGCTAGTCACTTTATATTTGCTTCAACAATGTATCACCGCTTGATAGATAGTCCGCTCTGACTGATTGATGGCTGCGGCGAGAGTCCTCTGTTTCTAATGTAATTCAGTGCAGACTTCTCACACGCCAGTATTAACGTATGTCACAGAGGTGTGACAATCAGCTACGCTCTGTTGTGAGAAGTCGAACTGCCTATCACCCTGTCAAATGACCTATGTTCGGGAAACTTCTTTCTTTTTTCATTGGACATCCGCGATAAAAAAAAAAAAAAAGCGAAGTTCGTACCCAAAACTTTTTTTAAAATAACCACATTTCATTTACATAGTCTACAGTTTATATTTAACTTTTTAAATAGATATCTATTAAAAACTTTCATATTTATGAATATATTTAATATTCATGGTCACTTATTGAATATAATTCCCATGACCATGATTCAAATGATTTTTGTGTTATTGGGTACAACAGTTTTTCTTTTTGAGGTATCAAAAACCGAACAAAAAATTTACCCCAATGTCCTTAAGTAACAATTATAAAAATGTAGGTTCTTTTACCGAAAACTTGACACCCGCGTGTTTAAATTCCTAATCAATAATATTTCTTCTTTTTTCTTATACACGTGCTCACATGGAATGGAAACATTTATAACATTAATTTAAATTTTTATGACAGTCTCAATGTGGATATAGTCGATCTCAGATAATTTTAAATCAACTTTAGTTTAGAGTAGCTTCTCTAGCAACTGGCATAACGGCAGATGTTAAAACAATCCTCAACATTATGACAATGTAAGCCATTTTCAAGTTTGGACTCAATTATGTATTATAATAAACCCAGAGAGCTGGACTTAACAAGCTCTTTTTCACAGTCTGGGTCTGTTGCAGCTACGAATGCTCGTAGACGTGCGCGCTCATGTTGGAACGCTTCTCTTTTTATGACCTGAGGAGCTTGATCGAAGTTAAGTTCTTCGGAGCCTAACATTGCTGCAGGCATTAGAAAGGCTTATTTTTGCGCTATATTTGGCAGCTGTTGAAATCTACAACGAATTTCGGCAGTTACTCTGTCTACTGCATGAAACATTGTTGTCCTTATTCGTTCTCGTACGATAACCCAACATCTATATTGCCGTCGCCAAAAATATATCTACTCCTGATTCGTCTTGACTGATATTCACTAATTCATCGTTTTTTCCTGCTGCCATCACAAAAAAATTCCATTTTAGTAACTAATTAGCAACAAATTTGACACAAATTTTGTTGCTTTTTTCATTGAATTCTGCAGATTTTTTTTACAGTGCGGATGTCGCTAGCACTTCGGCAGCACTCTCTCACACTTCATCTCGCCTCTTCTCTTTCTACTCGGGATTCGAATAAAAATTTTGCCCTTGCCGCCGCCCGCCCCCTTTCGTATGCCGCCTGGGGCCATGGTTCTCCCTGCCCCCCCCCCCACGCTACCCCACTGGAAACCCGGTGTCTTCATGGCCTCATGGACACACCATTCGTTGAAACATGTTACGCTTAAGCAATAAGATGAAAAATTGATTCACGTTTGTTCATGTTCCGATAATGTATTACAGACGACGTGTCGCGAGCTCGTGGCAAAATGTATGAGATTATTAGGTGCGAACTACAGACGAATAAGATGTTTTTCTTGTCAAGGTTTTGAAATTGTATGTTTTAGGGATAGCTTTCTATCATAGTTTTGCTGTTAATAAATGAGGTTTTTTAAGCCAATAATTCCGAGTTGTACAAATAGTAGACTTATCGTTTTTTTTACAAATCATGAATGGATCGGTGGATACGCCTGAGTTGGTGAGCAGAAAAAACTTTCGGGTTCTATCACTGTTTTTACATACACCAGATTTACTGTAAACTCTAGTGGTGAGAACTGCATATCGCCAGAACTCGTATTATAACGAGTCGCATGTACAAATTACTACGAAGCATGTTAAAATGTTAAAATCAACATTTTCTCAATACTAGTTTACCTACGCTGAAAAAGCGTGTATGTAATTAGGCTGAGGCTTTTTATCGTGGGAGAGCCATAGTAGGGCACGTATGGACCGTCTCGACCGGAGTGATAACACGGCTTCACAGAAAACCGGCAGTGAAGCAATTATTGCATTCTTTTCACCGAGTGAGTGAGGTTACCGGATTCCCTAACCTTTCCCTCTCCCCTCTCCCTCTCTTCCACCTTTCCGCTACTCCTACCTTAAAGGCAGGCAACGCACTTGTGTCTCTTGGGTTGCAGGTGCCCATGGGCGGCGGTAGTCATTCACCATCAAGTGACCCGTCTGCTCCTTTGCACCCTATACCATAAAAAAAGGTTATATTTAAAAGAAAGAGGTTAAGTTTTAATAACATTTATGACATTATGAATATCGTCCCACTAATATAATCGTGTTTCACCTCGTAATTTTTATATATAGGATGTTACAGAAAGGTCTGGTCATATTTTAGGGTCGTATAGTAGACCTCGTATATCGAATAATGTAAAGCGCTTACAATTTTATGAAAATTCGTGATTTTAAATACAGAAACCTTATTTTAAAACTGGAAAATTAAGCTTGAAAATTGACCGATAAAGCTAATACTTCGTATGTGAGAGGGCTGACATGAATTAAACTTTATATTTCCACCTATATGTATTTTTATATATTTTTAATACCAAGGATTTTGTGGTGGATTGTGTGGATGAAATGTCCAGATTTTTCTAAAAATGTCTGCATAAAAAAACAAAATCATTACTGTGTTACACATACATACATGTACAGTGTTGCTTAGAAATATGCACCTACACACTATATATATACGCATCTTCCGAAAAAAAAAATTGTTAATCATCATGCCTAGAAAATTGTTTGTGTTGAGCATTTTTAAGTTAGAAATAGTTGGATTTTGAAATACTGGTAGAGATAGTTGGATTTTGAACTAAACTGATCCGTATCCTGATGTTTAGATTTTTAGTTCAGTTCTCCAATATGAAATCAACACGAAAAATTGCCGGTATTAGTTTTACCCATTCCTGATAATACAGTATGAAATAATTCCATACAGATGTTGTGGGCTGGCTGTGGTGCAGTAAAAGTTGCAGTTTAGTCCGTTTAAATTACATGCAATCTGTATTTATTCATTTAGGTAACAAAGTAACATCATAATTCAAGAATGTCAGAAGAATTCATCGCCAGTCATTCGTGAAAGCCTTGCTTTTATGCCGTATAACACATGTCAGGTAAATTGTAAGTGCGTATAAAATAGCGCTAATAAACAGCATTATTAGCGCCATTTCAAACTTAACTACAATCATCCTTAAAGAAAAGTTCATAAAACTCCCATGATTCTCTGGCCATGGTCGTAGATTACGATACTTTGAAAAGAAATAGTAAAAGATACGAATATAATAATAATAAGAGCCATTATACCGATTATAGGCCGCAGATAACATCTGAATTATATCTATAAAAAGAAATGCGGATTAAAGTTTCATGTCTGCAATTACTGGTTTCTTTTCCTTTATAGGAAACAGACTTTATCACGAATCTTAAACTGTATCATAACCGGTTTTGTTAGGTTGGCGAATTAGCTAGCTAGGCTCCCCCTTAATACAAAACATCCACACGATGTATCCTTGGAAACGGAAGAGACAACGACTTTTTTTCTTGGGGGTTACGTCATTGCTTTTTTTTTCATTATGAAATGGAATAAGCGTTTGTTTTCCAACTCCTCTGATGGAAAGTGACGGTGAAGACGAAGATAAGCCAATACTTAGTAACTACTGCTCCTGTGTCACACAATGAAAACACAATGTTCTCAACATGAATGGATCGCAACTCGATATTTTGATCAGTATCGAGAGAACACTGGTCATTATTAAACAGTAAGTAGTAGAACTGCGTGAGCCAGGTACTCAGAGGTCGTTGCATTCGTTTAACATCCGATCGTCTCCAAGGTATAAAAAAGTATTGATAAGAGCAAATTAAAAAAAAAAACGCAAGACCAATTTGTACCGGAAAGACAAAAATACTAACGAAGGAAGATTAATAAATATGAAGCTTGTAATTTATGTAAACCATCTTAACAAATCAGTCAGTAATTTATCTGGTACTATTATTAATGCGAATGGATGATTGATTTGGATAAATGATTTGGATGGATGGATATTTATAACTCAATCACGCCAGAAAGGCTGAAGGGATCTGCATGAAATTTGGCATAGAGATAGACAATAGTCTGGAATAGCACATAGATAATTTTTATCTCCGAAAATTTACGGTTCCCGTGGGATAGAATTTATACGCGATCGAAGTCTCGGGCTAAAACACTAGTTTGTTTATAAAAGGCTTCGCAATAAGAACCATGAACTCCATAAAGTAATTCACTTTCCAAGAATTAGTAAGCTTTCATGAAACACAAATAATTAACTGTTCCATTTAGTTCTCTTGCCAGCCTGCAAAAGTGTTTCAGAAAATACCAAGACATGTTTCATATCTAACATTAATTCTGAAACTTGACTTCTATTACATTCTTATATATATGTCTTCAAAATTAACACCTAATACCTGCTTAATCTCATGTAAAAGAAAAGTGTCGGAGCAATAAAATGTAAAACAAAACTCATTTGCGTTGTGCGTATACCGGCTAATTTCACACTCATACATAATTCATTGTATTACTGAATAATGCACGACAATACAGGTCACGATCCCTTTGCAAACATGTTCTAAAATATAAGAATTTTTCAATTGTTTCTGGTTAAATTCATAATTTGGTTTTGTTTACATTCTTTTCAGAGCGTTTATGATTTTGATCATCTATTTTGAGTTTTTATTTTTATTTTAGAGACTCATGACTGCACTAAAAAAGACGTATGGGCCGGCTCGACCGGAGTGACACCACTGCCTGTTTACTGTTTACCAATGCTTCGTTGTGTTTCGCCGAGTGAGTGAGGTTACCGAAGACCTTAACCCTTCCCTCTCCGCCTCTTCCCCCCTGCTCCCCCTCCCCCACTATCCCTCTTCCGCCCTTCCCTACTCCCACCTTAAAGACCGGCAACGCATTTGTAACTCTTGGGTTGAAGGTGCCCATGGGCGGCGGTAGTCACTTACCATCAGCTGACCTGTGCTCGTTTGCCCCCAATACTATAAAAAACAGATCTTATGTAGAAAGTGAAGCGCGAAATCAATATGTCAAGTTTTTATTAACATATATTTTCTGCAGAAGAAGAATATAAAAATATAAAAAAGGTTTAAGTTTATAAACCAACAAAGCACAGTATTTTATTAACATTTTCGGGTGTAAATAACTATCTATTAATAGATGTTTTGAATCCTCAAAATATACTACGGTAAATTTACTCATCCGTAAATTTGATTACATTATTTTGAATTCATCTTATTTACAATTTATGTGAAAAGGTAGCCACTTATTGTATTTTGTGTTCTTTAAAATAATGTTTGCTATCCTAACATGAATTTTACACACTTGTATCTTGATAAAATTCATGTTAGGTAAACTTAAAAATTTTAATATTTCAATTTAAATAGTGCTGCAGGTTTCATCAAAGTTAGATAACCTTTAACCGGAGGAAGGAGCCGGGGGTAAGAGCTAAGTTATCGCACAACTTCGTAACAATTTGACAAACGGAGTTTTAAACTCCGTTGGTGTTGTGGTACTTACCGCTAGTGAAATTGCTGCATTAAACTAGTCTATAGTTACTAATAGGCAAAATTAAGCTGAACAGTTTTCTTTTTGTTTGATTATTTTGTTAGTTTAACCGCGCTAGTCAAATTTGAATAATTTTTTGTATTTGTAGATAGAGTATTCATTGTGAAAGATTATAGGCTTTGTAACATCACGCTATGACGCTCAGGAACGGAGTAGTGACTAGTTGGAACTGTGGGGACCGGCCAGTAAGACATATAAATTTGCATTTTGATATAGTTATACCTGTATATTTCCAAAGGAATAGGTAAATTTGTATTCCATTTTCACTTTCTATTTTTGGTTCCTTGCCTAGAATATTCTTTCGAAATGTCACTAGCGAGTCGGTAACATGCCATTCTGTACCCAGGTAGTTTTGGTGACCCTACTCATCAATAAAACACACCACTTTTGTATAGTTGCGGTTTGTTGATTTTTCAACAAATAAAGGGTTTTTCTACGAAAAAACATGACAGTCTTCACTCATAGGGACTCGTTCAGAACCACCCACTGCATCTCTTATAGGACAAGAGAGAACTAACCGTAACCTTCTCGTTTTCCTTTCACTACCTCCTTCTGTCCTACCCCTATTGTCGCACATGGAAGTATGCCCTTTGACCACGAACAGAACTATGGTAAGAGGGTCTCAGGGTCGTCGGATATGTTCAAAGCTGTATCCTCATGGTAAGTCTTGCAGTGGTGGATTTCATATCAAATCAACAAATTTAGCAGAAGACCGGCCCGAAAAAAAATTGGATTTGGACGGCGGGAAGATTGTTTTAATAATATAACTTGTTACCTCTCACACACGGCCGTCTGATTCCAACCTCGCAGAGCCTGTGCTATAGTAACCAGACTACTGATAAACGCACTTATATATTTCTAAATACATATATATCACAAATAAATTACACCCAGACAGAACAAATGATCGTGCTCATCACACAATTATTTGTAGTGGGTAGGAATCGTACCCACGACCTCTGGCTCAGCGGTGAGGATCACTAACCACTAGGCAAACTGGCCCGTCCGTACCTTTTAACGATAAATGTCTCCAGGACATGATACAAATATAACGCTTCATCACAAAATACGTGATATTATAATTATTCTACAACCAAATCAAAATATTAGCTGCTCTCAGAAATAAAGACATGGAACACGTAAATATTCCTCCATTGTGAATCAAACGTTCAACTCATCAATACCAGTGATACGTAGTATAAGCATTCCTCTAATTTTAATTAGTTATAAGCCAGTAATTAAGTAAAATTGAGCGAGTCATGCTTGCCTGTAATTGGTAGTATCAGATATAATCTCACCTTGTACTTACTTGTAAGATTGTTTAATTGTAACAACTTTTGGCAAGTAAAGTAAAAAAGAAAGTTATCATATAATGTCTAATCTATTTTATTTTATCTTAAAATAAAACTGTAACAGGTCCAATTGTGTACATTGAAGAAATTTTAACAATTTTTGAGGGCACTCTATAATCGATACTGAAGCCAAAACTATTTTTTTTTCATTTTTGTTTGTCTGTCTGTATGTCTATCTTTCTGTCAGTCAAGGCCGCGCATCACGCCGGAACTACTGAACGGATTCAAATGAAACTTGTCATGATTTGAGTTCATACTACGAGGTAGGACCGACAGTAGTAGTAGTAGACAGGATAGACAGTACTACTTTTTATCCCGAAATTCAGGACGGTTTTCTTAAGAGGGGGGATGAATGTGAAAATGTGTACTTAGTTGTATTTCATTAACCCGTAGTCTGATTTCAATTATTCTTTTTTTGTTGGATAGGAGCTACTTTAAAGATTGTCACGTAATCTTTTTCTATAGCTATACTTATAATAGAACTGTGACAGGTCCAACTCTGTACATTGAAGATTTTGATAGGCACTTTATAATCGAAATTGAACTGACTTTTTTGTTGTTTGATGATCGCAGTAATCGGTAGCCGGTTCTTGGCCTCGCAGGCATCAAGCGCCACCATTAAATTCACAAATATGTTTCAGGGGATTGTAAGGAAAGAAATTCATGTGTGGGAGAACCATGCTTCGGCACGTATGGGCCGGCCCGACTCCGCTCGTTACCATGGTCTCACAGAAAACCGGCCGTGAAGCAATGCTTGCATGGCATTTCGCCGCGTAAGTGAAGTTACCGGAGGCCCTAACCCTTCCCTTTTCCTTATTTCCGTCCTTCCCCTCTCCCCCCTCTTCTCACTCTTCCCCCCCTTCCCCTCTTCTCCTACTCCCACCTTAAAGGGCGGCAACGCACTTGTGACTCTCGAGTTGCAGGTGCCCATGGGCGGCGAGGGTCATTTATCATCAGGTGACCGTCTGCTCGTTTGCCCCCTATACCATAAAAAAAAACATCCATTTATAAATACAGTTATAGAACGAGAAGATTTAAACTTGTACAGTTACGCGTTCGATGAGAATTAACGCGATTATGTATTTATAAAGTACTACAGTACCAGGCCTGTGACCACCGTCAGTGCAATCTGGTGGAAACGTCAGGTAAAGCAAGGGATGTAATACCTTTTAAATACGTGATCACTTTAAATCCCGTCAACATAATTATATTAAAAAGATCGCAGACACTATAGCCAAAAAAATTACATCTATGCTGAAATATTGACAGATAACTAGTGAAGTTTTTTACAATTTCAGACCATTCATTTATCGTTCGGTTACAATAGTGTGAAATCTTATGTTACACTATGACTAAACAAAACTCAGAACCAAACATTTCTTTGTTGCGGGGATGGACCTTAGTATTGACTGGGAGTAATCTGTTAGGTATACCGAGGGAGCCCATATTTTCGTGGACGCGGCACTGACTGACTGACTACAGCAATAGTCTCACAATTGGTTGGAAAAATCGAGACGTTAGGTCGTCACAGTTTTTTTGTGGCTCCAGGTTGTTTCACTGCCAATACAGTAAAAAAAATCCTGCCCGGAGCATTCCCCCTTTTCAGGAAGAGGTGCAGTGCCTATTAAAAGCGAAATATTACTGTTTTCCGATATAAACGCGAACGAAGTCACGGGCACAGCGCAGTATGTATATAAAAATTAAGGTTATACCAATTTTAAAGTTACAAATCTTCGGTAAAGTCCTGTACAGATAATGTCATAATTTAGAACAAGAAATTTAATTTAAATCCATAATAATGTAGCATTGTACAACGTAACCCTCCAGCGCGTGCGGTCGTACGAACAGCAGGCACGTGCCACGACGCACGTGTTTTTGTCCCGTCATCGCGGTTTAATTGGGGTCACTACTCGTTTGTTTGTTCCACTCGATTGTTTTTGCAGCAGTGTAAGTGTTGAAAGACAGCGATCTAACTTTTTATTATAGATCATAGATTCGGGAAATAGAATGACTTTGAGCTTTATTTCATGCGTAATCCTATGGGGCACGACGAAGCTCATAATGTTGGAGTAGA
Organism: Euplagia quadripunctaria; assembly: GCA_963859945.1. Lineage (NCBI taxonomy): Eukaryota > Metazoa > Arthropoda > Insecta > Lepidoptera > Erebidae > Euplagia > Euplagia quadripunctaria. Next base: position 21,269,807 of record OY982563.1, on the reverse strand, counting down.
ACTAGAATTAAAACCACTTGATCTCAAGGCCGTTAGGCCTATTATCGGGTTAACAGGAAGCCAGCTGTTTTTGACCCCTAGGTCCCGCCAAACATTATTTTTGGTGACCTCGTTCATTTAGAGGAAAGCTAATCCACTTGAGGTACTACGGTTGTCTGTGGGTAAATTGAGTCATTGGATGCCATTATTATGTGTTGGCTATCTCGGCCTCCACTTCTAACCGCGAAGGTAGACACGTGGACTCACCGGTTTCAGCATGAATTTTGCACAGATATACGTGTTTTATTGTTTTATTTGATGGACAACGCGTTGGACGTGTTACATTATTACACATTTATTTGTTTACATGTATATTGTTTCTTTTCTTATTATTATTAACATGTAACCCTAACCTTATTTATGTATGTCTTTCGCCATGTACAATTATTATTTTTCCGCTACCCCTTGTACTAATATCACCTTGTCAAATGATGGTGAAAGACATTAATTACGTTGGACATATTACGTGGTCTACTGCGAGGTGGTCATGAGAATTATACTAACTATACTGATATGGCGAGGGAGATACGTTTACATGATATGTTTATAATACTATTGAAGTATGTTTTAAACCCAAAACATATATTTATTTACGTACCGCACCTAAATAGGATTTGAAAGAATTAATGAAGACGCTGTAAGAATGACTGAAAGACGGCATGGATAAATCGTCGAATAGTTATTTAAATTTTCTAACAAAAAATAAATTAAAACACGTTGTCTTTAAAAAAACATGGCTTGTCAAAGTGTAAAAGAAGTGACACAAAGAAAAACCGAACACAAAATATGCAAGTGAATTGCCATACAAAGCTTACGTTTGAACTAATCCATTTTCAGCATTAGATATATGGAACCCTATTATATAAATTATCGATATTTTGATTACTTTTGCTATGACCATCTTATTAATAAAAAAATGGCTTCACTTAGGTAGGTAGTCGTCTATAATACGTATGTCTACATCTACAATAGTTATTTAGATAGGCTGTCCTCTTAGACTAAAGGAACGAGGACAAGTGTTAAGTCTCATTAAAAGTTACAAGTGGGCGTCAAAGTTAACTTGAGTACTTTAAAATTCGTTTGGTATTATAGAGATACATTTTCGATATCTTTTAATAAACCACAATTGAGTCCTGCACTGTGTCTAAGGATATTGGTACATACAGAGATTTTTACAAGGTTACATGATAACAAGCTAAATTATTTTCTCAATTTTTTACCAAGCTATTATATTTAATACTAAATAAATTAGTACTGCACTCCTTAATTGGGGTTAAATATTACACCAGTTCTGTTTGTAGCTGTAATATGCACACGGTGAGCAGTCAAAGGGTTAAAATGCAAAGGTTGGAGCTATACCAATTACAGTTTTAATTATTAATAATAATTTACCGTCAGTTCTCCTTCACGCTGCTGGCTTCGTAACGTTAAAATGTAAGAGACGACTGACGAGAATTCTTTAAAAAAAACACCTTTGAAGTTCATTACTTCACGTCACTTGTTCTTTTTAGCTAGAAATTAAATATTTGGAAAGTAAGATGTATATTTTACTTTATACAGGGAGTATATAATCCATATATATAAAAATCAATGCCACTTTTCGTTGTAATTTTATAACTCGAGAACGGGCTCACCTATCCAAACCAAATGTTTAGGATTTGTTCGGACTATTTAGTAGATGGTTTATGTGAAATTTGCACAAAAAAGAAAACTTAACGAGGGACTTACGCGGGTGAAACCGCGGGGCGCAGCTAGTAATTTATAAAAACCAAATTTAAACAATTTTCTTTCACGTAATTAACGTTGAAATCACTGAACAATAATTTAAAGGAGAGGTTATATGAGGGGACAATGTTTTATAGGAAACGCAAAACAGTTTATATCTTCGTGAGAATGGTTTCGTATGCTTTTTTTTCTTCTTATTTTTTTAATATTGCCGCACTTGGAATAATTCCTGTGTCGCGGGGGACCTTACAAACATTGAAAAACGGACACAAAGAACACCCAGATTCGGGACAACTATTTGTGGATCACGCAAATTTTTGTAACCTGTGGGAATCCAACCCTCAAGACTCGTAGTAGCGTGGCAAAGTCCAAGGCGACCACCTTAACAATTGCGCCATTCGTGCAGTTAATATTCAAATAGAATCTCAAAAACATAAAGAGTTATAGGTGTAAGTATAGGATAAAGTATTTTGTATTCCAGTGACTTCAAAACATCTCTCTCGTAGTCTTAGCGAGAAGTATTTAATAGTTGTAAAGGCGGGAAAAGCCTCGAGTAATAGTTACTTTACATACAAGGTACTTAGTGATCTAATCTACTAATCTAGTTGCTGGCCAGGGTTACGGTTTAGTCAGACAACGGTCTCTTGTAGATCTTGTCTATAAAGTATACCAGAGCGCGCGTGCCCTTCGTTTCTTTCTAACAGCAGCTAATAGGCATTGTTCCTGTTCATTGGCGATTAAAGCCACCACTTGTCGGTTGGAGGCCTGTGCCAGACAGAGAGAAACAACAATCGGATAAGTTCTGACACTTGACAGAGACTTTTGGATTTTTCTAAGTAACTTAGTAGACGAGCCAATCCAAGATGACTTAGGTCATCTTGGATTGGCTCGTCTACTAAGTCATCATCATTCTTGCGGTTCGATTGCGAGCCCTGGTCGCACGTTTCTGCCTTTTTTTTGTGGCTAGGCCTTGGTAGGTCATAAGGGCCTACTGACGCCTGCATGATATGATGGTACGTTATTAATTTTCATAAGTATGACAATGAAAATTATGACTTCGAGTGCACTATACGAAATACACTACCACGGAATGAAAGTAAGGTCCCCAGTTTTGTTACACATGGTCATAAAACCGATTGTAACAACGAAGTTAGGTAAAACTTCAACCTAATCAATTAATAAAAAAGTCAACTTCACAGCTTACACTATAATTAACAACTACCAAATAAAGCTTAACCGCTAATCGAGTAAACTCTTAACACTACACAGCGACAGGGGACCAATTTGTAATGGGACCTATCTTGGCCGCACGTCGCCGAAGTCGTTTGTTACAAGGCCGCAGATCGATTTGTACCGTAAACGAAGTCATATACCGTGAATCGAGGCATCAATTTCACGGTGGTGAAGTTGAGTCTTTATCCTTCGTAATATTATGAATGTTTGTGCCCCATTTTCGCACCGATGGGTCTACGTCTGCTATTGAATGGATCAGTTTATAGGTCGGAGAATGCAATAAACTTTTTGACACAATATATATGCAAACAAGTATATCCACGTGATGGTGAATACAACTGCCTACAAACATTAATACCATTAGCAGTGTCACTCTTGCAGTGCCAAGCTGATTACCTCGATATTGCGACTCTGGCTCTAAAAAAAAAACCGCTGAAGCTGCTCGCCCGATCTAGTTTCTCGACTCGACTTTTAAATGTTCAAGTCAGTAATAATGACGTCAACTATCTAGTGGTTAGTAAACTTGATTGCTAAACGAGTACGATCATTTGTTCTGTGTCTGGATGTAATTAATCTATAATTTATAGTATATATTAACAAATATATAAGTATGTTTATCAGTAGTCTGGCTACCATAGTACAGGCTCTGCCGAGTTTGAAATCAGACGGCTGTATGTGAGGTGTCTCAAGAAAAAAATAATTCAAAATGCAGCTGTAAACACAATTCAAAGACAACTATTTATAATCACTTGTACGCTTTAGAATACTGTCTCTGTTGCTTGATGCTCTTAGGAGCTTCCTTTAGTTTTTTACAAGCCTCGTAGATGAGAGTAGTAAATGGTGTATAGCCGAGAATACGGAGCAATGTTATTTACTTCAATACCATCTTAGCCTAATAGGTGACAAGTTTTTTTACAAATTGATTATATTTCGCTTTCGCCAAATCTAACCTACACGAGCATTTTACAAGATATAATGCAGCTCAAATAATAACCTGTCAAGTAAAGTAGGCAGTAAAGTGATGTGTTTGTATACCTTAGTTACCTATCTCAAAGGCCGGCAACGCACTTGTGACTCTTGAGTTGCTTGTGCCCATAGGCAACGGTAGTCACTTATCATCAGGTGACCCATCTGCCCGTTTGCCATAATATAAAAAAAATAATACTTATGGATACACATGGATGGTATATCTTTCTCGATGCTGATACCGTCCTGCTGAGTTTTGGTGGCCCTATACTAGCAAAAAAAAAAATCACTTGCCTTTTAGTAAAATCGAAGCAGGGTGTTTTGTAAAATCGAGAAACTAGTGGGAATTAGTGAATATAACTTTAAAAGATTGTGTTACATACTCGTAGACAGATAGACACAGGTTAAGCTGATATAAAGTGCGTAATATCAGGCACTTAATACACAAAAGTAGTTTTCCAATAATCTAACAATCCGGAACAATCAAATGATCCCACTTAAATGCTCAATATCAAGGAAAAACCTCTCACATACTTATTCCTCAAATAAAGGATATGAGAATACCAGCACTCGGGGCTCCGACACGCATTGTATTCGTAATATGACCAACAAAAGGAGGCTTAGAAATCAAAACTAAAAACCGTTATCCGCTGAATTTTTCCCATTGTAAAGAATATGAGTGTTGACTCATTGTATAAAATGCAAGTCACTGAAAATTATGTAAGGTTGTTTTACAGTTAAAGCTATAATAACAGTGTCGTTTGAAATCGACAAGGATTGACTTATGTTCCTGTAAAAAAATTACGTTATTGGAATGATCTTAATGATTTTATTTGTAAGTTTTCATTACTATACTGTAGATTATATAAGTATTCTATTCTATTTTATTTCTATATCTAAGTCTTTGTCCATCATCCGTCTAATATTTTGGTGACCCAGGTTAATAACATTCAAATTATCATAACGAATTCATTTATTATCTTTATCACTTAAATTGTTTCGATGGATTTTTGGCTTATATAATGAATATAAACAGGAAGTAATCTCAAATTCTCAGAAATGTTATATAAATTATTATACATGTCACATATACTGCTCGAAGTTCGAAGGTACTTGTCTGCAGAAAAATTGGCAGAATTATAATTATAATAATTGTCACATTGCTCAATAAAAGCAATATTTTTAGCAAAATTCCTGACTGTTATTGTTTGTAATGAAGTAACGAATATTGAATGTAAATCAAGGGCTAATATTGGTTCATGCTAGAAAAACTGGCAGAAATTTGTTTTGTAGTATTCATAATTAAACCATAATATTATAAGTTTTATTTCCTTTATAATAAACCACTTTTTATTTTTCAAATGCACAACGATTATTTGACGACACGATTGTGCGTTCGTCAATGTACTCGACGATCGCCAGCAATCTTCTAATGAAGACAATTGCATCTGATTGGTCGAGTGCAACAAAAATTTCATACGCATCGCGACCCACTTGAAAGACGCTTATAAAATTCATTAGCTGCCGAATTCAGTTTTATTCCTCGTGAAAGAACCTGGTTTTCGTAAGTCCAATAGTCGTGTAGTGCTGGACTCACTATAATATACTTTCACAAGGTGTTTGTGGAGTCTTGTAGTTGTTCGAACATAACCGGCCGAACGATACCAGTACTTTTCATAACCGTACAGGTTTGCCATTTGCCGCCTTCTAGAGGATAAGCGCTTTGGTCGATGTTGTTAATCAGTGCTGCCATGATTTTTTTTGGAAGCTGTTTACTTCCTGTATCTCGTAAGCTATAATTTATTTTGAACAATAATACACTGGTTGGTTCTTTTTAAATCTCTTACCAAAAAGAGTTGAAGATGTAACGCACAAAAAAATCGAACGCTCAGAAAGTATTTAAAACATTAACGAATACTGTCTTAAAATAACATTGAAAACACAATAAATTATGTGATTATTACAAACAGACTTTTGAACCGTTTATCCCACAGACTCCACAATTCTTTGAAGGAAAGGAAAGATGTAAGTGTCACTGAATAACTTAGAGCGGAGCGCTAGTGAGTATCACTGAATATTTTCGACCATAATAAATAAAATTAAAAAAACAGTAAAACTAATTATCAAAAAGTTATCAGATTTTTTTAAATCCCGAAGGATTGTATGACGTAATATGATGGTTGTTATCGCCACATCAAGAACTAGTCTTTAATTTATTAAAAATAGGGGCAAACCATAATAGATGATAAAAGAGTTCACTATTTAATCAAAATAAGTTAATAGACATTATTATGACTAGTTATAACGGTAGTGCTACGATATTGGTCGGTTGATAATAGTGGGGAGTTAAAAGGCATGCATTATAAGTTGATAACAATCACTTGAGTGCTGATTGAGGTACGAACAACATAGCAGTTACTGTGATTTAGTGATTTTGATATTTTATAGCAATAGTGATGAGATTGTTTCTAACACGGTTTAATACTATTTATATACTAATAATTAATTAAACATGAAAATAACGATATTGTAAATAACAAAATAATAAAAAGCGTGTGGTCCTTGACATCAAAGGTTACAAAATATTTATAAAAGTAGAGTTATTATAAAAAATATAGTTTAACGCTTCCAACGCTTATTTACAATAAATGTAATTATTTGATAAATTTAAAAAAATCTTATTTTACACTTATTACAATTTTCAAAATATAATGAATTACTGGACTTAAAATAAACTAACTCGTCAAATTTAAATATTAACCACTTTTTATTTCACTATTAAAGCGTGTTTTTTAAACAATGATATCTTTAAAAATATAAAAGAATAAAAAATAGGTTGTAGTTATATTATAAATAAAGGCTAATACTCATTATTGGAGTGTATTTCCACGTAACTGCACGAAAAAGGATTACATAGAAAAACGGTGATGGTAGCTAAAATAAAATAGCTGACAATTGTTAAAATAGCTGCATATCGCTAACCATTAGTAGTATGGACAGCCTAACAGCGAATCCTCCATTAACTCGGGTAACGTTATGAAAAACATTATCTCGTGGCGCTCTGTCGGTCCATTGTATTCTGCATCGCGTATAGCACAGCTTTGTGGACTGCGAGCCATCTGTTAGAGGCGTTCAGGGTTACCACTATCAAGTAGATCATCAGTTGACAAACACAGGCATAAATTGGTACTGGTAAATAATATTAGGTATAATTATTATTTTATTAGAGAACGGCTGAGAGACGCTTGCGCCTAGCTGAAATGCAAATGTTGAGATGGATGTGTGGTGTGACTAGGATGGACAAGATGACAAATGAATATATTACCGTGAATGTCCGATGCGCAGTGTATGTTAAGATACACTGGTGTCTGTTAACATCCACCAAGCTAGCTGGTGAATGTTCGTCATTTATTCTTTTCGTTACGACTTGGTGTATCTTCATAATGAGCTACGGTAATATGAAAATATGATTTAGAAAAAGTTAGTAGTGTAGGTCAATTGAACAGAAATGGCTAGATTTAGGTTAGGTTAGAACTGCGACCACACCCGAATTCTATTGTAAAATCACAATTTTTTCTTAGTTAACCCTCCGTAATACGTTGCAGAACAAAACAGTAGAATATGATAATAAAAGAGAAAAGTATATGGCTTTCTTCTCTTTCTTCTTATGGGTGTTAACATTCCCGTATATTGTAAATAGCTGAATCTAAAATTCACAGAATCGCCTTTTTGTATGTTAACATTAACCAGTGCTTGTTCGATTCAAATTAATAAATGAAATAATTTCAGACTTACACCATCGCAGTTGGTGATTGTTGGCATTCACCGGTGCATCTTAACGTTCACTAATATCGGACATTTACAGTAAGAAATATATAAGAGGGAGCCTGAAATTAGCGCTAGTGGATGAAAAGTTGAGGAGCGATGGAGGAGAAGAGGACGAACCAAAGATGGATGAATTGTGTGAAAGAAGATATGGCTAAAAAGGGAGGAAACACAACGTGTGACACGACAAATAAAGATGGAGTAAAATGGAAGAAGAAAACATATCACACTTTATCGGTCTATCGGTCTTAAGTGACTAATGTTAAATGTTAATAATAAGAATGGCAAAAAGACCTAAAAATGTATGGACATACAAGTAAATTCAGGTACTTATTAAAAAGGGCTTATATATTTTTGTTATATACTCATCACAAGTCAATACTCATATTCTTGATGTGACTTGCGATGTTGAACATCCTTACAATTTACCTTACAAACAAAAGTAGTTAATTTTCGTGCAACTTTTCTTGCTGCAATCTAAAATACTCGAGACGGTCCCTGCTACAAAAACCACAGTAATTCTTTGAGCAGTATCTCATCCGAGCAAACGTCCACTGGCGACAATAAAAATAACGCCGAAAAAAGAAAACTGGGAAGTGACGTAGTACATTTGTTATAACCAAAGGATTTACCGACGTAGACTCGTTACAAAGACAGCGAAAATGAAAGAAAAAATGAGAGATGGAAGATAGGACACGGGATGATATTGAGTTCAAAAATATTGGCATTCATGAAGGTAAAAAAAATTGAACCGAATTCACTTTTTAAGACAGTTTGATGACTGACACTTCACCTAGGTCAAGGTAACTAAATATACATTCTTGTCTTTATTTAGTTAACGTAAGTATTTGATCAAAAAATACAGGAGCACCTTTAATAAATTCACTTAGGCCAGTTTCCTCAAGGTCGGATGTTACGCCAATATTGTACGACGCCTACGTCGGCACTTAACAGGCGACGATGATTCAATTTGATTTTTGTTTAATTAGTAAGAGCTCTTAAAAGATCGATATGATCTCATTGATGATATTCTAAGTGACTCTTAGTTTAAGTACTTGATGTTTTTGAAATTACTTTTGTTGAAAGAAAGTCACATAGAACCTTCTCGTACCTACCAATTTATTCTTAGTAGTTTTCTTTTCGAAGTTCATCTGAATATTAAAAATAATAGTTACTTAAACGGAGAAAAAGTAAATAGGGTAAGTTCTAGTGAAGTTAAATCAACGTGTCAACATTGGAACACAAGGCTGATGTCACTACTACATATTTATATGTACCGGTGAATTCTTTTACGTTTCATAGTATGGAGGTACGGCCAAGCGAAGCTAAAAATAGATTTTTTATATAATTATTAAAAAAAACTATTTTAGAACTTTGACAGCCCTAAGCAATATTCTAACACAATTATGTCCGTTTATTTACGAGTATTTGCAATTCAGAATGTGCTAGACACCGTGCCGTGCAATGGTTATTAAATTGGCACTGAACGTGGCGCTCTCTCTACTATTTATTATCCGTAAATCCCTAAGCTGTTTAGATGTGCGGAATTGATGATTATTTGAGATCAAGCTACTAGAAAATACATTTAAATAATTTAACAGAATATGCACATCAGGGCAGACATAATAATGAAATAAAAGAGATGGGACAAATTTAAAAGTTTTTGAATTGTTATTTATAAATAAACATTGCATTATGTTACGACTAAAATAGGTCTACGGACCTGCTTAAGGGATATCTGATGATTTAGGTGTGTTCAATCATTCAATGGCGATATACTCGCTTTGTTATTTCAGAACAAACGGACAGGCCACTATCATCATAGGTACGGGTTAAACCATCTCTACCGCTGCAAACGATTCCAGAAAATAACAATGATGGTTTTTTTTCTCAAGGAAAAGGGAGAATCTTACCGTGGCTCATAACATAAGTCACTCTTCCTCCTTACTTTAGCTTATTCAGCATTTTCAGCTTTAGTATATTAGTACGTTTTATGGTTCAGTTATACAGAAAACACCATAAATAAGTATAAAATTTCAAGTTTTAAAAGTATTGCTGTCGAAATTCTGCTAATAAATATACAGCGCGCGAATGAAAAGCATTCCGAAGTTATGTTGTACCAACTCGCTGTAAATGCTCCAATATTTCAACGAAAACATTTCATATATTTTTGTCTGCGTCGGTGCTTGTATAATACCTTCAAATTTTAAATGTCACTTTTACAGTCTGGGTTCAAATTTTAAATTAATAAGTTTATTTTTTCTCCCAAATAATTATTTAAAAAAAAACCGACTTCAACAAAAAAAACTATTTCATAAAATACTTATATATGGTTTTCTCATGGATGCCATTGTCAGAACTGGACCAAATTGAAATGGGACAACACGGGAAGCACCAGCCTTCAAATAAAACAAGAATCATCAAAATGGGTTCACCCAGTCGAAAGTTCTGAGGTAACAAACATAAAAAAAAACATAGTCGAATTGAGAACCTCCTCCTTTTTTGATTATGCTTGTGTACCACAGGTGACAAGGCCAAAGCAAAAAGATCAACATAATTATTTTATACTAAATACTGTCCAAAAAGAAAATATCAATTATCGTCTTTATTTAAAAAAATTGTAGTAAAATCAAGTAAATCTTATTTGCGGCTTCTGTCAAGTAATATAGATTTTGTCAATCAATTCGCTATCCTTCGTCCCTCCTCCTTCGCAACTTTTTTGGGACTTCCTCGGTCCTTTTCTGTACTCCTGCCAATGTGCAAATTTTTATCATGATTGGTTGAGTGGTAAAGGCGTGGAAGCGCAACAAACAAACAATCACTTTCGCATTTATAATGTTAGGATTATAAAACCGTTCATCTCAGGTGACGGGTATAAAGGAAAAGAAAACAGTGACGCCTTGGGTATATCTAAATGCTGGAAAAAGAAAGGAGAAATCATAAAGGAAATAATTTCATAACAACTTTTTCCTACGTTTTTTAAGGTTTTCTGCTAAAGATGGCCTTCAATCTTACCCTCATTGCTCTTTTGCACTGAAGAAACAAACATTTGCACACATACACGTACATTTACGCGTAGAACTAATTTTTTTAAATTATAGCTCATCAGTATGACCTTACCCCGCCTGCTGGTAAGCTACATTAACGTCCAAAGATTGAAGGCCACTATTGTAGATACGGGCAATACTATAATCTTGGCCTTCGGATTAACGGCCTTGAGAGATATCTTTTTACGCTCCGCTTAAAGAACCCGGGGTTGTAAGTCGAAGGGAACACATGTGCTGGTAATGAATTCCAAAGGAGGTGCTTTATGATTGATTTGACATTACACAGAGCGTTATACCGTAGAATCAAGGTGGAACCTTATACACGTGAGATACTCGAAAAGATATTAACAAACACCTTGGAGATTTCTGAATACAAAATGTACGCCTTCGATTGAACAAACATCCGGGTGACGGAAATCCAGTAAACATTTCCATTATTAAGCTTTCACACAGGAACATATCAAAGTTCTTCAATTATCCAATAACAACTGATTTCACATATCGTATATTAGATATGAAGTGAATAGAACTAATTTCCACATGACAAAATTATATTGGATTTCGATTGCAGAGTCAGTGAACGTCGCGTCGAGTGTTATTAAATTTGCACTACCATTGGTTCTCCCCGAGTTGTCGACATGATAATACTCGTAGACAAATCCCGATCATCGTCATCGCGAGTTCCAGTCACATATTTTGCCCAAGGCTATTTAAGATTCATGGTTTTTATTGGATTTTAAAGTTTTGAACTCGATGTTGAAGTTGGATGCCGAATACTGATTTCCTTTCCTGTCTAATTCATAAAAATCTTATCTAAAGCGTATGCGTAGCGTTGGTTTTAATATTTCAAACAACTTTACTAACTTTTAAACATCTTTTCTGTGAGATTTTGTAAATATGTTTATTGCAACAGTTATTTACAACTGCTTATGTGCGACTGTTATTGGCGACTGGCCTACTTAATTAACATTTATTGATATTTAATTTCCAAAAACTAATTAAAAAAATATGTATATGCATATACAGGCTATTTACATGCATTCGTCATAAAATATCTCCGCATCGTCGCCTACTGGCAGTGTTCCCAGAAGGCTGTCAGCATTGCCACGTTACATGGCAATGCTAATGGCAATGATAAATTAATAATAATCTTTGACATAATCTACATATTATTACGGTAAGAGAATTCCTTGTACTCCTTTTTAAGCAAATTTCGCTCACAAAAAAATGTGAAATTTGAAATACTTAAAGTTTATATGGAGAAAAAGTGAAGTATGCTAAGAATTTTAGACAATCCCACTAATATTATAAATGTGAAAGTTTGGATGAATTGATGGATGTTTGTTGCTCTTTCACGCAAAAACCACTGAACGGATTGCGATGAAACTTGGTATGTAGATAGGTGGAGACGTGGATTAACGCATAGGCTTTTTATCCCGATATTCCCACGGGATCGGGACTTACGCGGCTGAAACCGCGGGGCGTTGCTAGTATTGTTATAAATTTAAAAATTATGTGAAGTCGGCTAAATGAAGCTACACGTGTCCAGTATTTGTATTAAACTGTGATGGTTCGGAAAGTCTATACAATAACAGCTCAGCTTATATTGGAATTTAGAAGCTTGATTTATGCAATAAATAGATCAATAGTCAATTAAATAAATCAAAACATCCAAAACTTTAGGAATTACTAAAAAAAAATTGTGGACCACCAGGCAATTTCTAGTTTATAATTGTAATATTCCTGGGTGGTTATAATTAGTTTTAAGTTTGTAAAAAGAAATAAATCATTGGCTTCAATGTCTTTATATTAAAGGGTCTTTCAAACGTACATCAATTTTCAGACTTTCTTTAAGAAAGCTTCTAAGGTTCCAGCGTTGTTTTGTTGTACATTTGCCGCAAAATTTTGTTTACCGATTATTTGAGGCGATTTTATTGATTATTTCTGGTGAATCGAAACTAAACGCAGGTACGTTTAGTTTTCTGTGTACCTTGTCAATTTGTTTGCGATCTATAACAGACATTTACATGAAATAAAAATAAGAATTCACCCATGGTAATTTAACCTACATACTCAATGTACATACTCATCAAATAACCTTTTTTTTATTTATTACAGTTTCTGTATAAATTGAAGAAGTCATAAAAAAAGGATATTCTGAATGTAGAATTGTTGAAATGTCTTATGAAATATAAATTAAGAAAAAATAAACATGAAACTTATGAATATTTCATTCATAAGTTTCATGTTCATTTCGAGATGTTGTTATTGGATCTTATATTTATTAATACGAGTCGTTTATTACGAACGTAAAACAATGGTAGGCGTACGTAGAGTAGCTATTGACATTCAGAACCGATTCGGATAAAATTGATTACGGAACATTTCATTTTGCATATATCGAATGAATTGTTTTCTAGAACTTGGATATCACGTATTTTACATAAACATTTTACTAAACATTAGTAAATATATAATTTTGACACTTCTTACACTTTTGGTTTAGATGAACGACATTGCATAAGCATATTCGCAGGTGTTTCCGGTGTATAAACTAAATAAGTGACATAAAAATATTGATGTCAATGAGGTGATTTGGAAGACAAACGCGTATACTTTGATGACCGCTTTCAATAAAACGGGTGTTCTGAAGAAGTGGTGTTTAGAAGAACAAAAGAATAATTATTGCCGCGTTCCTATTATCAAGAAACGATTTGTTTTGACAGTAAAATTTTCTTTGGAAATTCAACGAAATTTTACCGTTCGTAAGCAAAACGAATCGTTTCTTGATTATAGGAACGCGGCATAAATCGTGCACCTATAAAGTGAATATATGGTTCTTCTATTCTCATTTTTGTTTTCAATTCTATAACATCCATGAATGTAGGTATCTGCCTAAGACGGTCTTATTAGAAAGTTAGTAGTGCCTGCAATTACGCACAATCTCAACGCTGTCACTCGTGCGTTGCCAACGCGCTCTGGCAAATCTAGCAGTGCTGATTAAACTGCGGTATTCTGTAGGGTTGCTGCGCCTGGCTACAATACGAGGAAAAAATTGTCGTATCCTTACCTCCTATTTCTAGGTGTTAAGAATTAGAAAAGTAAAACTGATTGTCTTCTTATTTTAATTCCGGTTTACTACTGTCCAAAAAAAAAAATACCTGATTAATATCACGAAGATGGATATTAAGGTTTAAAGTTTAGAGTAGAAAGTACTAGGAAAACGGAGAGCAAAGAAACAGTAAAGACGGATGGAAATACGAACGAAGCAAGCTAAATAAATGCTTGTAATAAACGCAACGCTTATACACTGAGATACACCTCGGGAAATCAAAGGTTTTTACCTCAAGTAGATATTAGATGGGATTCGGACCTGTCTTTTATTTTGTATTTAACATCTTTATTTTAATTATCCAAATGGTAAAATTTTCAAGTCAGAAATCTCAATTGTTGTACTTTTAATATTTGATTAAGAGTAATGGCTGGACCGCTTATTTTATAAAAAAAGTTCATATTTTTAAATTGGAAAAATCGGAAAACAACTTTTTGAAGATGTTTGTTATTTTTGAACGAATTTAGATTAAGTTTGGCACACCGATAGCTTTTATCCTGGATTAACAAGTCGCCGGGCGGGAAACGAGATTCATGAGGTCCACCCTCATTTCCTCATTTTCACACCAGGCGTTTTTGAAAGACACGACCGCCAATATAATATGAAACATTGATCATTTAATTTTAGGAATATTCGTGATTGACACGACGTGACAGAAACATTATTTTGATAAGGATAATATGAATTTGGAAATTTAAAGATACTTGATGCAGATATATTGTTATGAAGAGAACTGACATGAATGACCATATAGGTGAAAAATCCCAACGACGCGATGTTAATGGAATGGCCGGCACTGTCCGTGTAAGAAAATATATTAAGGAAATCGTTGAAATTAACCTGGTAACTTATTTCAACGTTTTCGACACTACTACACTATCGGATGTAGTGTCGAAATGTGCACGAGGAAACCTCTAACTTTAAATCCATTTATTTCAGTTGATATTTCAATTGATTCAACAACAGTTGTTGTTGGTGTTTAATAACTAGAATAGAAATAACTAGGAGGAAGTTATTAGAGAACACCATGCCTGAGGAATATGCAGAAATACTCGAACACTGTTTAACAACTGGTTATCTGTTGTGGGACAATAAGTTCTACGAACAAATCAATGGCGTGGCAATGGGCTCCCCTATATCGCCCGTTGTTGCTGACATCTATATGGAGGCCTTCGAGGCTCGAGCTCTGCAGACTGCCGCCATCACACCTAGATTTTATAAACGGTATGTAGATGATACTTTTACAATATTACCAACAGATATTGTAAATGCATTCCTAGAAGACCTTAATTCCATTAATAACGACATAAAATTTACTATGGAATTAGAGGCAAATAATTCATTAGCCTTCTTAGATGTACTTTTGATCAGAAATCCTAACAATACTTTAAGCCACACTGTGTTTAGAAAAAAGACCCATATTGATAGGTACTTAAACGGCGAATCTCACCACCATCCAAAACAGCTAGCTACCGTGGGGATGTCTTTGTTTCAGAGAGCCCGTGGGATCTGTGACAAGAAACACCTGGACGCTGAGCTGGCACATGTCAAGCACGTACTGCAAGACAACAAGCTCCCACTACCGCGCCTCCGTCACAGATCGCAAGAAAAGCCAGCCACTGTCGAGCGCCAGCCTGCCATTCTACCGTATGTACGAGGAGTTACTGACAAGATTGGCTACATCTTGAAGCGAGCTTTAATCAATACATACTACAAGCCGCCAACGAAGATAAGTCAATTTTTACCATCTGTCAAGTGCCAAGTACCTCTACAAGATGCAGGGGTGATTAAAATAGACTGTGACTGTGGGCTCTCGTACATTGGTCAAACCAAGAGAAGCATTGGCAACCGCGTCAAAGAACACATTGCTGACATAAAACACCAACGCTCGATGAAGTCTGCTGTGTGTGAACACGTGCAACAAGGGACCAACTATTAAAATGATAAACCACAGGTACTCGCGAAAGAACACCGATTCCTACCAAGGATGCTCCGTGAGGCTATTGAAATTAAAAAAACACCCTAATTTTAATAGAGAAGATGGTTGGAACGTACCACCAGCTTGGGATCCGGTTATTCACTTACTCAAACCCAAGAAAATACAAAACACAGTAAGGCTTCAAGACACTTTGAGCTCATTCTGCGTAAATAGTAACACCAACAATCAACAAACTTCGGGTACTTTGAGATAACTTTGCACTTCGATACATGAGACGACCACTATCTTAGTCTACCCGTGACCATGGCTGCTGAAAAGCAACTGAAACGTCGGGATCAGTGTAAATAGTAAAATAACACCAAATAAATCGCGATAGTTTCCGTTAAAAATAATTTTATTTCAAATCAAACTTAATTAAACAAACATGTTTGATTAAGTTTGATTTATTATTTACTATACTTATCCTTACCTATAAAATAAACAATTTCTAATACTGGCTAGTGTTACTATCGATTTTATAAAATAAAAAAAATAGCAAATACATTTTTTAAGAACCAGTCGTCCATTTCTGTGTGGAAAATAAACGTACCGTCTTAAAACTACAGGAGTTACGACTATAAAACTCTCCGCCATAGACCATACTAACCAGAGTTTGCTCCAACTGGTTTATGTGGACATTTTTAAAACGGAAAGGATTTCAGAACGGAGAGTTTCTCGGTACCCGTCCCAACAATATCTACAGCGTCAATGAGCTCCAACGAATTTCCATTAAAATGGCATTACCAATTCGAATAAAAGAAATAATTTGTTTTAAATATATTTAATATTTCCTTTTTAATGTTTATGTAGTATGTAGTAATGTGTTAAATTAATTTTATAATGCGGAAATTGTATTTATTTTAAATGTTGAAATTACAAATATTTTTATTTTTAAATATCACATTTTAAATAAAATAATGTTACCATTTTTTTACCTATAAATAAAACTTCTCACTTCTTTATACTCAAATGAATTCTTATGTGAATTCCACATTTTACAATAATTGATTTTACAAAGAGAATTACTAAGTACGGTGCTCTCAAAAGACCGTCGGTGTAGCGCAAACAATGCGATCTTCTCACGTAAACCGTACGGACGTGACTGATTGGACTGAGTGAGGATTAATAAGAGTTCTTGATCAGATCTCAGTTCAGGGCGGCGAGAGAAGAGTAAACTGTAAAACCTTAGTTGCAAGTGCGGCTCTACATACAGTTTGTGTTTAGAACGGGTTTACTGTTAATTGTTCAAGTATGCTTCACTTCCATATTTCTATTGGATGCGAACGCTGCCAAAGTTAATAAAGGAAATGGTTTTAACCCGGTTTAGTTGAACTTTTTGGGTTTATTGATAATTTTTTTTCTTATTTATTTTACCCATAGGGATAGCAGTTGTGTGATATTTGTGTAGTTAAAATGGATTCCGTTCGATGTGTATGTTGTGGCTTTAATGATCAAAAGTCCTAATAGGTCCTCGTGTGTTCGTCATTTGAATTAATTCAAACTCCTTATCTTCAGACAGAATATCGTATTAGAAGTGTAACGAATAATTGTATACTGGTTTGTATTTAGTTAGCACTTGAATTTGTACTTTGTTTAATGAATTGAAATGTCAATGCTTATGCTTACAATACAAAGTGTTTTTAGTGAGATATTTTACTATTCTATTCGACTACCACCTGTTGTTTCATTAACAAACTCTTTAATATAAGAACGTAATTTTATTAAGTGTAAAATCTTGGTCTAAATAAGATTTCGTCCCTGATAATTGAATCTCGTAATCGGATTTCTCAAAACCAATTATATTTATTTCAAACCAAAATAAACGCATTAACCTATTTTAATAGAATATGACGAAGACAATATAAAGGTATGTAGGTACACTGATGTACAAAGAAAGTCTTTCTGCCACTGATCACTTAAATATATAACTGGCTATGTCCACTGGTACGATTTAGGAAAATATGTATTTAAAACTGTATGTAGCATTATTTGTGCATTAAGACTAATTTATGAGCCAATACCACTGAGTCACTGTCGCACATCGCAATAAAAGAGCGTGACGCATCTGCGATTTTTATACTTTAATGTATTATAACCATGGCAGTATTATGGCTTGCATGGGGTAATTCATCATCGTGTTACCCTTTTCCCAAATTTATTTGGGGTCTGTGCAATGTGTTGTCTACTTCCTTTCTAATCTATTACTCCTAATTTCACAGCTTACTCCCTTTGCCACAACCTCTTTCACGCAGTCCATTCACCTTGTCTTTGGTCTTCCACTACTCTTGTACCCGTCAACTTCCATACATAAAACTTTCTTCACCACATTTTGCTCATCCCTTCGCATCACATGTCCATAGCACGATAATCTTTTGCTCCATAGCTTTTGTTCCACTGGCGCTACTGTCAGGCTCCCTCTAATGTATTCATGCCTCACCTTGTCCATTCACACCACACATCCATCTCAACTTTCGCATTTCAGTTACATGCAGGTGTCTCACATCCGTTTTCTTTGTGGGTCAACTTTCAGATCCATACACTACGGCATATAGCTTTCATGAGGTATGGCACATATAATTTTGACAGGTCATTGTACATTGAACTGTCACATACAGTATCGTGTATATGTCTTACGATGACATCAAGGAATAGTATAAACTTCTCTTAGTACAACAGCCACAATGTGTTACCCTGTCGTAAACGTAATTAAAACCGGTCCATTTGTCTCCTACCAATTGTGTGAGTAATTGTTCTATCGGAATCTATAGAACTGTTATTTTGTATTTTAATTAAAATTCTGAATTGTGAGCGTCATAGGTACCAAAATAAATTAAGTGTCTATGAAGATGTCTTTTAAGTATTGAAAATTTCCGAGATTTCACCTAAATTTAGCCCTTTGAAAAATAAAACAATCTTTAGATTTATTCTAATCGACTGAAAATTAGATTTTAATCAGAACTCCATGTTCAAGTGGAAGACAGATAGCCGGACAATTGAGGGGAACTGCATTCTTACGTGCCTTCCTCGTACGCAAGTCTCATCTTATCCATCCCATCAACTTCTTGGAAACCTAATGTGAAGAAAGGGTTATCACTGGTATTAAATAAGCGTGGAGGGACGTGATATTTCCCTCTCTATCTCTCTCTCTGCGACAATTTTTCGACTGCACAGATGGCGCAATGGTTTAAGTGGTCTCCTCGCCACTACTTGTGTAATCACAAATAGTTGTCCCGAGTTTGGGTGTTCTTTGTGTCAGTTCAAATATCTGTGAAGCTCCCCGCGACACAGCAATATTCATAAAGCGGGAGTTGTCATTTTCAAGAATAAAAATAAAATAATATTTAAGAAGAAGAATGTTAAAGGATATAATTATATATTATATAGTGCCTATAACTATGTAACTGCAACATATACAATAGTTCCTGATATTCTATACAACTGGAAGTTATAAGCAAATGTTACAGACAACAAACGTTATCGCAACATTTACAGTAAAGCTTCCATTGTAACAAATCCTTATAACATTAAATTATATATAAACACTTGTATACGCAAACATACGCTATCCTTAGTTTACACAGTATTATATTTAGCGAGATTACCACGAAAATCCATATTTCACTACTGAAATAATACAAGATATCGATATTTCGCCGTAATAATATATCTTGTTATCTAAAACAATATCATTATACTTACCACGGTTTTAGACTCATCTAAATAACAATCCGGTAATTCTAGTTCTAGAAGTTTCTAACATATGACATATGCCGCCATTTTGTATATTTCATCTGACTAACAAACTATGTATAAAAAAAGATTTTAATCGTTTGAATGTGTCTATGCTCGTGCAAGTGAGCTCACTTATATCATTAATAGCCGACCCGCGCAACTTCATTCACAAAGAGAAATTTTCAATTCGAACCACAATAACCTGAGATTAGCGCGACAACCAACTGACCAGATAAAAGCCTTACCCAACGCGACCATCAATGAAAACGTTCGCCAAGCCTAAGCAAGAGACAAGTGGAGCCAAGAGCATACGAATAAAAAAAGACCATTAAGATAAACATTTTCATTAGTTTTCACATGAAAGTACAAATTGTCACCACATTACATTTTAGTCATTAGTATCCTCTCGTGTTAAACATATTACGTTAATAAACTCAACTGTCCTAGAAAACTCACTCTAATCAGGTAATAATTCAACCTCACATTGCACGGGATTTAAAACTTAAAATTAGTAGTATACACTCTTGGCTCGAAAGTCAATGTCAAAAATAAACAACTGATATTCTCGCCCAATGTCGTCGTCACCAAACGTAAGTTTGCATAAACTCTATGGTCACCGACGTCAAAGAGCGTATTACGTTTTGATAAGTAGATATAAATTAGATAAATTGCATTGTATGCATGTACTTTTTATATTCTAGTTATTCTTATATTATTATTATTATTTTTTACTATTTTTATTTTATTTGTTTTTTCCTTTTATATAACTGTTCTAGATAACCTAATCATGTTTTAACGATGTGTACACACTGTCACACTTAATTTTGTACTGGCAAGTTTTTGTTTTTATTTTTACATACTATTTTTAATAGTTTTGGATATATTATTGTACATGTTTGGACATGCTTTAGTCAATACTTTTACGATTTTATTTTATTTTTTTTACTTAACCTTAGGGTTTCCATATGTTAATTGGGAATGGGAGGGCATGTCTCGATATGTATAGTAGTAATTGGCTTATGATGTAAGTTGTATAAATATATAATTATATACATTTATATATATAAATTTTAATTATTATTAGTTAGGCTAGCTGCTATCTAACCTGGAATTACTTTGTGATCAGATTTTACAATGTTAATAATTTGTGAACACCTCGCAACTGGCAGGTGGACTATACTGCAAGTTGCCGTTGAAACCCTTTATAGGTAACATATATAGACCTATATATATTTTCATATAATTTTATTGTTATTTATATAATATATATTTATACACGTAATATTATTTTATATAGTTACTGTAGTTATTTTAATTAACCTTATGACCTGTGATAGTGATAGTGATGATTTTCATTCACTCGGTAGTGATGATGACAATGATAGTTTCGTTAGTATTCCATCTCTGGCTGAAACACTTAAAATGCAATTTTCCGATGTATCAAGAAATTTGAATGTCGTTCATTTAAATGCGCAAAGTATTCTCGCTCACTTCCCCGATATGCTAACAAATCTTGACTGCAAGGATATTCATGCTATTCTTGTTTCCGAATCATAGCTTAAGCCCTGTCTTCCTTCCTCCTCTTACTCTTTGCCTGGCTTCACACTTATAAGAAATGACCGGACAGTGGGTGGTGGCGGTGGTGTTGCTATTTATCTCCGGCATTATATTACCCACTCGGTGGTTAGTATTTCTTCACAACCACTCCCACCAAACGCTGGTGAACACTTATTTGTACAGGTCGAACTACACCATATAAAACTACTATTAGGCGTTTATTACTGTCCCTCCTTGCGTGTCAATTTCTTTCTCTCCTCTCTTCTTTCTATAGCAGAATCCATCAATTTCTCCCTTTTGCCTCTAAATGCCACCCATCATTTTCCCAATTGTGCACCTTCTCTTCCTGACCTTATCTTTGTCTCGTCTGTGGATCGCGTCGCTAAACACGGACAACGCGCAGCAGATGAATTTTCTTATCACGACCTTCTTTTTCTATCTTACAAAATCCGTCCCCCTAAGGCAAAGTCAAGAATTCTAATGCAGCGCAATTTTAATGGAATAGTCTACTTAGAAAAGATGCAAAGGAGATCGACTGGATCCTCCTTCTATCAGCAGTATCCATTGACAAAAAGGTAGATATATTTAAAAAGAACTTGATAAAGCTCTATGATGTACATGCTCCGATTCGACCTATTAAACTGAGACATTCACCATCACCCTGGCTTACAGATGAAATTAAAAAACTGATTACCCGTAAAGCAGCGGCGAAGTCAAGATACAAAGTGAGACCTAAGGATATTAACAAAGAAAAATACCTGAACTTGTGAAATCACTCCAACAAGGTGTGTAGGAATGCACAACGCCAGCATATTTATAGCTCCATACAAAATGGTGATCCAGCTAGAGTTTGGAAATTTCTTCGGTCACTAGGGTTTGGTAAACATCGTCAAGAATTATCTTCTAATCGTTTGGACATTAACTTGCTTAACCAGCACTTCTCTGCTTCGTCTAACTTCAATAAGACAACTAAAATTAATACATTAAATTATCTTTCAAAATTTCTAACCCCTGACTACCCTCCTTTCATTCTTAGTCAATTGTCCGCTTGTGATGTTGAGAAGAGTATTCGGTCCATTACATCGAATGCAATTGGCTCCGATTCTATCAGTCGCAATATGGTCCTTCCCATCCTTGAAGATATTTTACCTATAATCACCCATATCCTTAATATGTCCATTCTTAGTGGCGTATTTGGAGCTACATGGAAAGAGGCCCAACTTATTCCTTTGCCGAAAAATCATAATCCTGTGTCCTATTCCGAATACCGGCCTATCTCTATCCTACCCTTTCTGTCAAAGGTCATTGAACGCCTTATCCACCATCAGCTCAGTACATTTCTTTGCAGAAATAACCTTCTTAACCCATTCCAATCCGGTTTCCGTCCCGGCCATAGCACGACTACCTCCCTCGTCAATATTACATACGATATAAGGACAGGCATGGAGAATGGGAAGCTCACAGTTCTATGTTTACTAGACTTTAAGACAAATGTGCACCACAAATTACCTGTTCCTAGTATAGTCCATCTAAAGGTTGTCTGTAAGAGATTGCAGACTGCGATAAGGCCGCCTATTGTACTACTGTTTCTGATGTATTTCTTTCTAATTGTATCCTATTTATGGTGTGCAATAAAGAGTATCTATCTATCTATCTATCTACATTTTATAACGAGGAGATATTTTGAAGATTCATGGCTCATTTAATGGATTGAAGTTTTCTCTATGTAGACATTGTTTTAGTAGCTTTTAAGTTTGAATAGGTAGTTAGACTTCAAGTATTTTATAAATTATCTCATGTTTTAACAAGGAATGCCCAAGACGTGCTACATTTCATTTATTGACCCACAAGCTTACAAAAATGAGTAGGTACTTTAATTATAATATTATAATATACCTATAAATAAACCTTAGGCTAAAACTAACTATAAATGTAGGAAGTTAGTTGTTGAACTGTAACTTAGAAACGTTAATTAAATATAAACAGCTTGCGAAATTCGTACGTTCCTATACAAATAGTATTTTAACATCAAATGCTACTATTCGCAAGTAGTTAAATAATCACATGTTTTTACAGGATCTGAATTAAACGAAAATAGTTGATGGATTAAAGGATCACAAACTAGATTCACATGTTTTGTTGTATTTAGTAGTTATTTTACAACCGTTATTGTACTCAAAAACGTTCGCAAAATACAAATTTTTGGCAAATTTTAAAAGGCATATCTTACATTATATATAATAGGTGATTTTCAAATCAGCGGATAATCCCTGCCATTTGTAGAGGCTAGCGTTATTTCTGTGTGATTGATTGCACTGTGCAGCACATTTCAAAATAGATGTTATAGAAATAACGTGCGTCAAGATTCTTGTTATAAAAAATATTACTTAAGTACTGGCTTGTAAATAGAAATGACGTCTCGAGTCACGTATTATTTTACAGTCTCAGTCAATCTGTACTTTTACTTCTAACCTTCTCGAGCTATTCCTTACACCCCCCAATCAATCCGTACAGTAGTCACACACGAAATTGGTAAAAACGGTAAAAAAGTAATCTAGCAACATTGCAGATGCTCTATAAATAAAATATTTATTACCAGCCTATATTGTTGG
This sequence comes from Euplagia quadripunctaria, assembly GCA_963859945.1. Classification (NCBI taxonomy): domain Eukaryota; kingdom Metazoa; phylum Arthropoda; class Insecta; order Lepidoptera; family Erebidae; genus Euplagia; species Euplagia quadripunctaria. Next base: position 21,245,981 of record OY982563.1, on the reverse strand, counting down.
CCCATGAAAGTGATACTTCAACAGCAATATCGTCTTTCTTCCATTTTCTTCTTGTCTTTTTTTTCTGCGTGTGGAAACCCCTCGGGCCGTCACCCCACCGGGGTTTTCGGTGGGGCGGTGTGTCGGAATCGAACCTTTAATAGAAGGAATCCGGGAACAGCTTTTCTAGCGCCTGCCCGCAAAGGCGCGGGCAGGCAACCGTGGCTCTAACCGCCATAACCTGGCGCCTATTCTGGGCGGTCAGAGCCTCCACCCACACCGATTTCCTTCTTGCCTACTATAACCTTTCAATATACTCGCAACTTCTCGTTACGTGAGTGGGAATAAATTATAATTGGGAAAATATAGGTGTTTCATCACCTCTGTCTACCCCTTTAGGAATACAGGCATGAGTGTATGTATTTAGGTGTTATATATATATGTAAAATATGACTTTACTTGCGATAACCAAGGATTATTCAGCCTGATCCACTATTCTATTCCATTATTCAAATATGCTAGCAGTAATAAAGGAATATGTAAATAAATAATTTGACTCTCCTGTATATGTCGTCTCTTTGGATTACAAAAGAGATAAAGAAATGTCAGAAAACAAATAGATTTCTATTATCTTCGTTTGTGAAATACAATTTAGTTAGGAGGAGTGACTATTCATCCTTGTTTTACCAACTTCAACGATAGCAAGCCAAGTATCAGTGTTAGGAGGATGCCTCGTACTTAAACAAATACACATGTCGAAGTTTTGAAGTTGAATAGATGACACTTCAGGTAAGTAAATTCTGCACTATCGTTCACGCGTCCATTAACACCTTGAGAGCCCTCCGTGCCTAGGAGAGCACGTTAAGTCGTTGAACCTGGTTGTCATACGAACATCTGTGGCATTCGTTACGGTTAGTTGGAGCACTAAAAAGTCCTACAACTCCACGTCAAATATCGCAGTTCGGCTGTAGTTAGACTGAAAGCCGACCCTAACTTAGTTGGGAAAAGGCGCGGAGGATAAGGATGAATCTTATTCGTGTAACTCATATTCTCAAATATGTAAAAACATATTTTTTCCATCGTTCTAAATTCCTGTAGATATACAAGTTTCATGCTATAACAAAAATATGTTTATACTAGGAACTGGTGAAAGATAAATAAATCTTCGTCCTTTATAGACAGATTTAACAGATTACAGAACATAAATATATTAATTTCCCTCTCAATATTAAAATCAATTGCGTAGAGAATTTTCTGCGCGTAAACTTAAAGCTTTGTACGTATATTTAGAATAAGGTATTTGTGTATGGGCCTAAGCAACCAGAAATAAATGATTATTATTATTTAATCTTGGTAAGGGATACACCAACCTTTGGAAGGGTACAATTCACGAAATGTTGACTTAAGTGTAACACTATTTTAAGACTTTGTTATCATTTTGAAGAGCTGTCTTATAATATTACATATGCTCATGTATTCTTGTTTTATCCTCTAAAAATTAATGTGCGGAGGGAGACCCATTGTTTTTATTTAACCCCCGACGCAAAAAGAAGGGTGTTATAAGTTTGACGTCGATGTCTGTGTGTGTGTCTGTCTGTGGCATCGTAGCTCTCAAACGGATGGATCAATTTCGATGCAGTTTTTGGAAGCCAGTTTCCTTGCGGTGGTTCTTAGCTATGTTTGGTTAATATCGGTCCAGCAGTGTAAGAGTATCAGCTCTTTTCCAAAATGATATAAGGCATTTTGTAATCGTTGGAGGAATTTTAGAGTCGGGGGTGTTTTTAATTTTAAATTTATGATTATAGTTTTACTGCTTCCTATTCAACAATTCATAGTATTTAATATACTTATATTATATAATTCAAGAAATAATTTTTGACAATTCAATTCAGATACATAGTGCAAATTGTACTCTTAGATAAAAATAAAATTATTGGCTTATATGTTATAATAAAAAGTACATAAATGACATTCGGTTAAAACAGTATTTATAAGTAAAAAGAAAATATTTATTTTAAGTCCTACGTAATCTCTTAACTCTCAACTCAAATTTTATTACAAAAAGTAATTTGACGAAAATACATTCTTATAAATAGAATGCTACATAATATTTAAGAAGTGCAACGATCATGTAGTATTGAAGTGCCTAAATAATTGGACTTTTGGTCGTGTGGTTATTGGTTCTAACTTTACCCACTCGTAAAACAAATGAATTCAACTTATATTGATGAGTTAGTGAAACTGTTCGGGTGATATCTTCGATCATATAGACCAAAGACGTATTGTCATCACATTAAAAACTTCTACTTATGTTATTAAAAATACAGGCAAACACAATATACATGATAAAATAGTTCACTATTTAATAAAAATGAGTTAATAGACATTATTATGACTAGTTACACCGGTATCGCAATGCTATTGGTCGGTTGAAAAATATTGATGAATATTGGGGTTATAAAAGGCTATGATAACATTATAAGTTGTTAACAATCACTTGAGTGCGGATTGAGGTTTGAACAACATAGCAGTTACTGTTATTTAGTGATTTTGATAGTTTATAGCAATAGTTATGAGACTGTTCCTAACAGATGTTCGATCGGCCCGTGTCTAATACGCTCAGTTGTGTGTGTGTGTGTACAGGCGCTATACATTACATTTTTGTATCAAACTATTACAACATATATTGACAGGAACATTCAGTGTATGGTCTGGTTTATTATTACAATGGTATATTAAATCCATGCACGTAAAGTATGTGGAAGTATCAAGCGTATATATGATCTAACGCTGGTATGTATTAAAATAAAAAATTTCTCACACAAAAGGTTCTGCAAAAATGAATGTCGTATACAATATGTTCGTTTTCAATAAAGAAAAATGAAGTCTGAATCACTGAGGGCATCCGTATGTCAAATGTTATTACTTATTAATAGGATGACGTACAAATTATATTTAAGTGTAAAAACCCGTAATTAATATGTTGGCTTTTGGTCGATAATCATAACAGGGTTTTAAGAAAAGGTTGCCGAAAAGGCCTTTTATTAAGGACTTAGTAAGGCATGCAGAGTTACCTATAGGCTGTTATATTTTTATGGTTAAGCAAGTGACTAATATCTTACATTATTTAAATATAAACATGACATGGAAAAGAGTCACCAATTATAAATAGCATCCAAAGTATGACCTTAGACTATGTTTAGTAAAGTTATGTTATATTTCCATATTAGTAATTACTTTGAAGTATGGTTATCTTATCAATGTTTAGTAAACCATACATTTATAGCCACCTTACATTATCCAATTTGCAGAGCACTTACAAGTAGTATACCAAAGACAAGGATTACAAACGATTCCAAGGAAGGAAACCAAGGTATAGGTTTAGTAATCTACTGACTTCTCTAGAATCGATAGTAAGAGTATTCCCTAGAATCGATAGTAAGCGTATTAATTAGTACTGTGCATAATACAATTAGTGTCCCAATCCACTCGTGCGGACTTGCGTTCGGGTGGTTGGGAATTTGAGCCAACCCGATACATTACCAATATGAATTTACTCATGAATTTACTCTTAATACAAGCAATTTACCTATTTTAAAGGGATAACGAGAACGAAGACGTATACAATTTCTCATCCTGGACATCATAAAATGTAATTAACTTGAGAACATCAGTATGTGCACATAAAGTACTAACTTAATAATTATGTAGTACAAACTCACACCGCTAGAACTTTGCAATAGCGTGTAGAGGAAGCTGTGAAATCGTTTGTACGAGCACTACTCTACTGTGTAGTTTGATAATTAAGAGTGTGGTATGTGAAGCGGGATTATAGAAAGTTCCAACAAGTTTAGTGACGTCATGTTACACATAGACACTGCATACTAGAGTATCTAGACTTTGCTAGCGGGTAAGGATTCTACTATATCACTACATATTATAAAACAAAGTCCTGTACTGTTCGCGATAAACTCAAAAACTACTGAACGGATTTTCATACATTTTTCACCAATAGAGCGATTCATGAGAAAGGTTTGGGTATTTATTCCATATATATAAAAATCAATGCCACTTTTCGTTGTAATTTTATAAGTCAAGGACGGGCTCACCTATCCAAACCAAATGTTTAGGCTTTGTTCGGACTATTTGGTAGATGGTTTGTGTGAAGTTTGCACAAAAAAGAAAATTTAACGAGGGACTTACGCGGGTGAAACCGCGGGGAGCAGCTAGTTTGTTACAGTTTTGTGTAAATTGGTTGAAATATGATGATGATTTTTGAAGATTTCTCTGCTACCCGTGCGAAGCCGGTGCGGGTCGCTAGTGCCAAATAAGACTACTTTTTTATTTTACTACCGAGTTAGCAAACTAGTAATGGTCCAGCTAATGCAGCGTAGCGGTAGTGTATTGGAGTAAGTTGATACCTACGCCATTACACTACCGCTACGCTTTTACTAATTTACGATGACATGGTTAACCTGAGGGTGAGCCTACTACGCTAATAATGTTAACCCACTTCTAATACAAGATTTACTTTAGCTGGAGGGGTTAAGAAGAATACTAGTAATGCGTGAAACCCGTTATTAGTATTCCTGCGTTTAGAAAAAACAACGTTAAATATGCGCATTGCCAAGTCTGTTTCTACTCTGTTGATGTTTGATAGCTTTATACTGATAGAAATGTTTAGTGTTTTATAGATTTCAAATAATTATATAGTAAAAAAGAGTTTCACTATCTAAATCCTGGCTCCATCATCAGACCATGGCTACTAAGCCCAATCTGAGCCCAAACTCGAGAGGTTTACTACTAGCCACTGAAGAGTTCCATTATTTACCTCCTGACTCAATAATCAGATCAGCACCAAGATACCAAATTATAGTATTATCATCCAAACTACATCTATACTATTATATAAAGCTGAAGAGTTTGTTTGTTTGCTTGAACGCGTTAATCTCAGGAACTACTGGTCCGATTTGAAAAATTCTTTCAGTGTTAGATAGCCCATTTATCGAGAAAGGCTATAGGCTATATAACATTATGCTACGATCAATAGGACCGGAGCAGTGACTATAAACGCAGGTGAAACTGCGGGGACGGCTAGTATAGATATAAAGTTTCATTTCGTTACAACGATTAGAAGTAAGTTAAAATTAATTTCCAAGCGTTGTTTACTTATTACAAGCGAAGCTAATAAAAGCGAGTTAATTAATCGTTAGAATTTAACGGGATTTGGAGCCTTTTATACATTTTATTTATCTTTAAAACCCCTTGATTTTATCGCCCCCAGAAGCAATATGTGTTATCAGTTTACCTAAAGGTTAAAACAATATTATTGGCAATAGTCTATGAATGTAGCGAACGTGACGATTCTATTAGGTTACACAATCACTGAACTGAAATTGAGACGATAACACTTCGTTGTTCGACCTTCTGATTATTTGATATCGAATTACGAAGGTTCTTCTCTTTACATATACGTGTCTCGAATTCCAAGATGATAATACTAATTTCAATACTAAGTGTAGGTATTTTATGACTGTTAAAGTGATATTATAATGTAGGATTTTAATAATCCGGCAAAGTTTCATTATGAGCATAGATGTACAGTCAGTAAAAGATAGGTAAAGTTAGAAAAGAAAGAAAAAGAAAACAGTCAGTCGTAGGACTGCACGTCAGAAGTGAAAACATAACTTCACAATGTATTTGCATATACATACACACACATCTGTGTATATATAATTAGGTTAAAAATAAAAAGTAGGTAATAACATATCTAAATGTATACATAGGGTACACTGGAAGTTCTGCGCTCCTGGCCGTTCATAAATGTTTGAATTTCGAATGTTATTTTTTTTTAAATATAAGAAACTCGGCTCCGTCTTATGAATTTTCGATCAGGTCACGTGTCCTGACGCGAGTTTAACATTTTTTACCCATCCCAAAAAGTGCACAACGCCGCTAAAGAAGTTAAAAAATAGAAGCAAATTCAGTCATATAATCGGGTTTTATGTTTTGTTTCAATTACATAACTTTCTTTCACATTCACAAGACCAAGACATCTGATTTTTTTTTTAAAAGACTACTAGTAACGTCACACATTACTAGTATTCTTATTATCCCCTCCAGCTAAGCTAAATGCTTGTGTTATAAGTGGGTTCAGGTCGGTAGTGCACTGGGTGGGGTTCGAACTCGCAACCACTCGATCGCAAGTCCGACGCCTTAGCCATTACGCTACCGTCGCTTTATACATACATAGATGTGTTGTGTTTTGTAAATTTGGGCAGTGGAATGTGTTTTTTCCAAAAAGGTATTTTATTGAATCTCGTCCTAGGTGTGTCAAATTTTATTTATTTTATTTTATTTTATTTATTTTGTTTCGAGTATAAGTAATATTCTGATAAAACATCTTTCACTTAACTTCCATCTTGGTTCAGACTAAATACTAAACAATATTTCTTGATATAACAAGTAATAAATGTATTAATCAAACACATACAAACAGAGTCTAGCACTGAACATGCTCAAAGATGAATAAGAAACTAATTTCGTTTTTACCTTTTCGTTACATGGTACTGAACGAAAAAGATTGAGTTAGCACCGAACTTTATTTGGTAAATATCGTTTACCCCTACTATAAAACTCACATAACATTCGATTTCTTTACGACGAAATCAGTTAGCGATCTTTGCCGAAAAGTTCTTGCACCCATGTGGATGAACACTCACGCGTAATTATTTAATTTTGTAATTTTAGCTTTGGCTTTTATAATGACTTTTACAATGTGGCTTTTAGCACCAAAAATTTACGAATTTAATTATAGAAACTAATCAGTAGTTAGTAGTTTAGTAGTAGAAGAGTTTTGTTTAAAATACGGTTTTACGTCGAACGGACTGAGTTTAAAAACAGATGTATTAATATAATGCTAGGTACGCATAGAGTCTAAGGCACTAACAATAACGTATTTTATAATTATAAATATCAAAAAGCATTGAATAAAAATTTGGTTCATGTAATTAAAATAAATTAATAATAATAATAATCACTATTGTTAAGGAGGAGAAGTAACAATGCTATTCTGCAAGTCCAAGCGTAGCCTCTCAAGTACGGAATTATCCAACAAATGACATCATTGGATGGCCCGCACTTGATCCGATAATCTTTGCGCCGAAACGTTAATAGCTGGTTCAATTTCCTGAAACAGAGACAGCATACGATCACGATACAATACAATATTTCGATCTATCATCACTGACAGGACTATTGTTGCCAATAAGCCTGATATAGTGGTAATAGACCGATTAGAGCGCCGAGCAATGATTGTTGACATCACCATTCCCCATGACGACAATCTCTTGAAGGCTGAAAAACAGAAAGAAATAAAATATTTGGACTTAGCCCACGAAATTGTCGACATGTGGGATGTGGATTCAGCAATCGTTGTGCGGATAGTCATTTCGGCCCATGGATTAATTGCTAAGAGCCTAGACCACCACCTTCAGAGGCTCACGTTAGGCAGCTGGAATAAGAGCCTGATGCAGAAGGCAGTCCTCCTCGATACGGCACGCATAGTGAGGAGGTTTCTGTTTCTGGAACCCTACCCACCGGCAGCTTGGTCCCTGTACCCGATACAGGTGGCACTATATTTTATATTTTTAAATATATATTTTTTAATCACTAAATATATTTTATTGCATTTTAAAAATGTAATTTATATGTATGTTAAATAATAATAAAATCTCACACTCATTACAACATCCTAACAAATATTAAAAATACAAATGAGTTTGTTCGTTTTTTTTTTATGGTATTGAGGGCAAACGAGCAGACGGATCACCTGATGGTAAATGACTATCGCCGCCTATGGGCACTTACAAGTCGAGAGTCACAAGTGCGTTGCCGCCCTTTAAGGTGGGATGTGAAGAGGGGGAGGGGGGGAAGAGTGAGAAGAGGGGGGAGAGGGAAGGACGGGAATAAGGGATTTCGCTTTCACGCCCTATGTACTATGTATCAACCAATCGTCTTGAAATTTTGCATACACATTTTTAGGAATACTGAAAGGATAATTTTGTCAGATCATATCGTATTATACTATCAAGATCATCATTATGGAACAATATCTACAATGAAGCTAGAAAGCTTACCATAGTACTTTGCAAAGTCGTTGCAATTAATTACCTTGCCGGCAATCTGCCAGTCAAGCTTTGATCCTTTGATTATTCTTTGAAACTGTAATTAAAAACTCAAACTTCAATTAATCATTACCTATAAACACCAACTTTTAACGTCTATGGCCGATGGAATATTTTAATAAAGACATAGATTATCTTAAAATATTTTACACAGAATGGTACCATAATTTGTTATTTTATTTGTTATAGTAAACATATGTTTCAAATTGCTATTTATGGCATTGCGAAAATTCCGTGAAGTTTTACAGTTTGAGTAATATTTTTCTTTGTTTTGTTAATGCGTTTTAATTTACTGTATTATAAAATACACTTACAATCACAAATGGAAAACAACAACACAACTAACAAAAACAAATACATACAACAACAAAAAACACTCACCAAACACAAAACATTAATAATTTCATGTATCTTAAATTAATGAATTAACAAAACAATACCCATAAGAGAAGTAATACCAAGTTTAAGGGCCAATATTCACTGATTCGTGAAAACCGTTCGAGTGAAAAATATTTGTGGTTATGCGGTAGGGACTTGTGATACATTTTCGGCGAAAAAAATGAAGGCTATATGCTGCTTTTAGCACTTGTTTATCGAAACACGTTTAGAATTTTCTGATAAAATAGGAAGTTTTGATTTAGCTAAGAACAAAATAAAATTGTTTGTCTACATATCATCATCATCATCATGTGTCGTTATATATGCGAGCTACTGCAGTCTCAGTCCTGTTTCTTATCAGAAACTTGCGGTATCCATCCCATACTCACTTTTCCTTACACAAATTTACCTTCTACCTTCTTTCCGTCTTAAAACGACTACATTCCCAAGGAGAGATGGCGTTAGGTAGGCGGCCGGCCATAAAAAAACAGCCAATTGCGCCGACCCCAATTAAAATTGGGAAATTCGCAGGAAGATGATGATATTTATAGGTCACAGAACTAGAACAGAATATTATATGCACCCCACTAATATTAATTATAAATGTGAAAGTTTGGATGGATGGATGGATGTTTTTTACTCTGTCACGCAAAAACCACTGAACCGATAGCGATGAAACTTGGTATGTAGATAACGCGGGTGAAACCACGGGGCGCTGCTAGTACAAAATATGTTCTACTAGCAGCGCCACGTGGTTTCACCCGCGTAAGTCCCGATCCCGCGGGAATATCGGGATAAAAATAGCCTATGCGTTAATGCAGGTCTCCAGCTATCTATATATTAAGTTTCATCGCAATCGGTTCACTGGCTTTTGCGTGAAAGAGTAACAAACATCCATCCATCCATCTATCCATCCAAACTTTCACATTTATAATATTAGTGGGATTTTGATGACTTCATGAGCTTAAGCTGAAGTAATAAATACTATTTATTCTATTTTGTTCTTATGTAACCAAAACTTATTATAATGTTATTATCTTGAGGAATAGTTTAGATTTTGATACGGGGTTGCTTCAAAAAGGCGACTGACAGCTGAGAATAGAGCAAGACGACTTGTTTGTTTCATATTTCATAAAATAGCTTCTTATAACTAAGACTGGGTCAACGCGAACCCTTTGTATCCGAGTGGTAAAAATAATTAAAAATCATATGTCATAGTACTATAAAGTAACTTCTTAATCACTACATATTATAAAACAAAGTCAGCCGCTGCGTCTGTCTGTCTGTTCGCGATAAACTGAAAAATTACTGAACGGATTTTCATGCGGTTTCCACTAATAGACAGAGTGATTCATGAAGAAGGTTTAGGTTTATAATTTGTATACGTGCAAAGCCAGGGCGGGTTGCTAGTAAATAATGTTTATACACATTAATTTTAAATCAAGCGCGGCTATCTTTTTATACTTATTTGTAAAGTGTAGTAAGTTAATGATGAAGTTGTGTTTTTTTTTTAATTCATCACCATCCAAGTCAGGGATGGGCGGCAAAATAACTGTGATAAATAATTGACGGTTATCCTATAAAAAATGAAGCGAAAGCGCAAAAAAAAAACAAGCATGTAAAACAATAGTATCGCATTAAGCATCTAATAATATATTTAACAAATATAAAAATATATTAATACTCTTTTACCACCATTACTAAGTACGTAACATTAAATAAACAAACAATGCTTTGTACACATATTCTGAAGGTGGATGGGGCTTAGAAATGTATTAATAAATATATTCTTTGGAGTTACATAAATTAGTCAATACGCACTTTATACATAAGCAAGTAGGTTCATACATAACCGGTCACTGACTTTAAATTACGTGTTTAAACATTGGTTGTTTATTTTTACTTTGACGTTCGATTATGCAAGGTTTTCGTGTAGATTTTTATTTCTTCTATTATATCAACCAAACCAAGATTTTGCATCGAAATGCACACATTTATCATTTGAAATGGTACGTGTTTATACGGCACATGCACTTTACAAATGTTCACATAAAAATGGTCGTAACAAGAAGCTTTCACCCACGTTTGGTAATCCTTTTTCACATGTTATATTTCTATTTCACTTCTAAATGGAAAATGCCACAAGCGTAAAAGAGGTAGAATTTATCTTTCTGATGATTTTGAATATTTATATTGACAATTGAAAATATTCAAAAGGAGCGTTTCTCTATCATAGTGGTTAGATGTCAAAATAAAAAAAAAGTCTTCTTATAGTCAGCTTCTTAGATATTTTCTTGTTCAAAGCCACACGCAACAGATGCTCGACGGAAGAGAGATGTTCGACAACACTACAGTTAAGAAATATGGTTTATCTGATTTGATACAAGTGTCTTAATCCCACTAATATTATAAATGTGAAAGTTTGGATGGATGGATAAATGCTTGTTACTCTTTCACGTAAAAACCAAGGAACCGAATGCGATGAAACTTGGGATGTAGATAGTTGGAGACCTGGATTAACACATAGGCTACTTTTTATCCCGATAATCAAACGGGATCGGGACTTACGCGGGTGAAACTGCGGGGCGCTGCTAGTCAGTCATATAACTACTACTAATATTACAATGGTAGTTACTATATAGTTGTTTATATGCCTTATTTATAAATACCTTAGTTATATATATATATTTATTATATGCCTATGTTCATTCCTTACCTTGTTATTACAAGTTCTTTTTTAAACTTTCAATGTGTGTATGAATGTTTGTTCGGGTCAAATCTTGTAACTGAATTTGGAAGCAGTTATCCTCAACAGATTATGCTGAAATTTGAAATACACGTTAAGTTTTGATGACAATTAATAAATAAATAAAAAAAAAAAATTTATAAAAAGTTTTTTTTACTATTAAGCTATTATAGTAGTTTTATTGGGTCACGCAGACTGCTAAGCCTTGTCAACATATAATCCATGCATCATGCTGTACACTGTAATATGACCTCAGAAAAAACTAAAATTATATTTTACTAGCTGACCCGCGTAACTTTGTCCGCGTTTGTAAATTTTCCCCGTGTTTTCATTGATGCTCCAGTCCTATTGGTCGTAGCGTGATGTTATACAGCCTTCCTCGATAAATGGGCTATCCAACACCAAAAGAATTTTTCAATTCGAACCAGTAGTGCCTGAGATCAGCGCGTTCAAGCAAACAAGCAAACAAACTCTTCAGCTATATAATATTAGTATAGATAGCATAGATATGCAATGTGTTGTAGGATACAGCAGAAATATTTTACTCAAACTTATTATTTCTGCTGATTAATAAGATCGTTAGAGATGGCCGCTCCATGGAGAACGAAAAGTTCCGAATTATATGTATATTAAGAGTATCTAAACGCAACCGTTTACTACGTGCGGGCCGTGAACTTGATTACCGTGTTATTTGTGTAAAATAATTCGATGAAATCTTCCTAAACAAACTGTTATAAATGTTCTTGATAACCTCCTACTTTTTGATTAGTAACCAGTCGGGTTAGGGACTAAAGCCAAATGCATTTGAAGAGTAATATTTAGAAAAGTGTCAAACATTGGCATCTACATGTAAAAACTAACTGATAGTAGAAGCAATAATTGACTGGCCTGTTGGTCTAGTGGTTAGTGACCCTGACTGCTAAGCCAGAAGTCGTGAGTTCGATTCCCACCCAGGACAAATAATTGTGTGATGAGCACGATAATTTGTTCTGTGTCTGGGTGTCATTTATCTATAATATGTATGTGTTTAGTAATATATAAGTATGTTTATCAGCAGTCTGGCTACCATAGTACAGGCTCTGCCTAGTTTGGGATCAGACGGCCGTGTGTGAGATGTGTGGAGTTATTATTATTAATTCTGGTCATACATTATCATAATTTCCTGTAGGTTCTTCGTCACAACTGACCTAGTGGTTAGTGACCCTGACTGCTATGCCATAGGTCGTGGGTTCCCACCCGAGTCTGGGCGTTCTTTGTGTCCGTTGTTTGTATGTTTGTAAAGTCCCCAGCGGCACAGGAGTAATTCCTAATGCGGGAGCTGTCTTACAAAAAAAAAAACAAAAAACAAAACAATTAACACACAGCTTTGTAGAAAAACAGTAAATGACACGCGATGGACGTCATTACTCTGTAAAAATTCGGGGCATTTTAACAATATTCCATTATGGAAGTAAACAAAAATCTACGACACGAAATAATCAAGACCACGTAACTCCAACAGCTTTACTTTGATAAGAATTAACACGCATCACCACACATATTTCTCACGCACATATGTCTCCTACAACGTAAATACATGGTATTATTTTACCGTGATGAAATTCTCACTTATTTAAACACAATTGCACTCCATGTAACGATCGTCACTTCGTGCACATGAGGGCTCTATTCTAATAAAACATTTCACAAGCAAAAGTCCATCTACACATTTTGAAATTAAGTCGAAAATCCTCTGCGTATCAAATGTAAAATGGCGACCGTAAGTCAACAAAATGAATGCTCCCGTGACAAGATGGCGGTAATATTTCAAAAAAAATTACGCTACGTAACAAGATTAGCCGCACTTTTTATACTGGTAGTGATAAAAATGTGTACTTTGCGATATTTTCGTAGCTCACGAAGAGAGGAGGTTTCCAACTATTTTGTAGTAAAAGCTTTTGATTGGAATAAAATGATAGAATGTAAAAATGTTATTTGATTAGTAAAAAGCTCTCTCGTTACTTCAGATAGAACTTTGCTTTCTAGGATGAACATTTACTTAGATTTTCGTAAATAGTGAAACGGAAACCTTTTTGCAAGACCCATTTTCAGCAGGTAGTACTCAACAGATTTTGGAACGAATTAAAGACGAAACTAGGCCCCACACATTCGCAGCAAACAATTCGTTTTGCTTACGGAAGGTAAAATTTTCGTTGAAAATTCAACGAATTTTACCATTAGAAAAATCATTTCTTAAGTTTGAGGATATACAAATTTATAATATATGTACGTAACGAAGAAATAAAGAATATTTCTGCATAGATTGATAAAAGCCTGGAGAAAGAAATAGACTACTTTAAGTACTACTACTAATTTAAAGCAGATGAATTCGCGAACACCTAATCACTACATATTATAAAACAAAGTCCCCCGCCGTGTCTTCTGTTCGCGATAAACTAAAAAACTACTCAACGGATTTTCATGCGGTTTTCACTAATAGACAGAGTGATTTATGGGGAAGGTTTTGGTGTATAATTTGTATCCGTATCCGTTGTTATAACAGGGTAGAAAAACAACCAATATGGACATATACACACGCACGCATGCACGCACGCAAGCACGCACGCACGCACGCACGCACGCACGCACCCATCCACACCCATCCACACCACACACACACACACGCACACACACACACACGCACACACACAAATTTAATTTATACATGCATACGTTGCGCGTTTGGTTTTCTACTTTATCATTTTCGTAAAACTTATTTATTTTTACTACAATATTACTTGTTAAATATTAGCTAGATAGCTCATGGTTAATCCTAATATTTTCTTGTTGTTATCAATACCTACAATGTTAAATCAAAAACTGTCATAATGTTGTATGTAGATGTAAATAATCATACATATATATCAATTGTATTTTTATATGGCAAATAAATAAAATAGATTACCTTGCATATAGTTTTTCATAATACAGCGTAGTAACCTTTTACTGGAGAATAATATAGATCTAATGTTATATCTTCTAGAGAAACTCAGCGAATTTCGACGTTATAAATGGTATCGTGATCTTGTCGGTATAACGTGAACAAAACTGTTTTTATAAGGAACATAGTCGACGCATTTTCGCAAAAAAAGGGTACGGCATATGGCATTTATGGGCCGCGATTTGGGGAAATGTAGAACTGTTACTGAGTATAAATAAATAAGTTTGGTGTGAAATAGTGCTATATTTGTATGTAAAAATGTATGTATTGAAAATTATACCTTACATGAAGTACACATTTAAGAAACAGTTTTGGTAGTACTGTTAACATATAACTGAAATGGTGGTAGGTAGTAATTTACACGCGTTTTGTTTATTAATTCTTATTATTAATTGTTTAATTAATTAATATAATTTATTTCAGGCTGCATAGGCCCTTAGATAAATACTTTAATTTAAATATACTTACTAAAACATTGTTAGTTAATAGAACTTAAAAATAAGATAGTAACTCTTCACTTGCACTTAGTCTTTGAGCGGTCTGTTGGTACTATATATCTACATAGGCTGCACTAAAAGTATCGGGAATGGAATATTTCCACTATTCCTATCATATTAAAATCTTTTTAATTGAAAACTCCTTGGTTTTAAAAATCGAATACCATTTATTTATTTAAAAAAAGATTCTCGGTCTTCTCACAAGGTCTTCTCAAACTTGTTTAGTCGTTGAGAAAATGGAATTGACTCGAGAAAATTCAAGGGCGATGATTTATTATGACTTTCGAAGCGGTTTAACACAAAAACAGTGTGTTGACCGGATGCTTTCTGCATTTGGTGATGAAGCCCCATCCAAAACCACAATTTATCGCTGGTTTGCTGAATTTCAACGTGGACGTGTCAAGCTCAGTGATGATCCCCGTCAAGGTCGTCCAAAAACTGCAGTCACCCAAGAAAACGTTGATGCTGTGCGTAAGCTGATTGAGGAAGATCGACATGTGACATACCGCGAAATTGAGGCAAATTTAGACATTGGCATGAGTCAAATACAAATGATCTTGCATGAACAATTAGGTGTAAAAAAGTTGTTTTCCCGATGGATACAGAAAGAGCAGGTGGGTGGACAACTTTACCGTCTCTATTTTCTTCCGGAGCTTTGGATATGGTGTGACACCGACTTTGATCAGTTTGGATAGGAACGGTTAACTTAGGCAAGGAAGAAAACCTTTGTCAGAAATACCCAGGTAAGGTCCGTTGTCTCTTAATTCGTTCATAGGCAGTGAATCTTCATTGGCACAGTCTGCAATTCAGCCAAACCGCAACCCAAATAGGCAACTTACACGAACAATGGAAAAAGCATCTTAATATAATCGGTGGTGGTCTCAACAGCCTCATATTTCCTACAAAATTTATTACTGGAATTTACTTCTTAAAGAAGCTTATGAAGGTTTTTAATTAAATACCTAAATCAGAAAAGTTCACGGACATTTTCATTTCAATCGTTCATAAAACGGCTTACTCTTACAAATTATTTCGATTCATTGGAAATAGGTCTATTACATAAAATTTTAATTCAATGATAATGTTATAATTTTGATCCCTCAATGATGTTATTAATTTCGCCTAATTAGCTAAAGGTTATTAAATGGTTTTGGTAAATAAGTAGGTAAGGGCGCGATCTAAAGAAGAGCAATTTCCTTTTGAAGTGATAACTTCTTATGGGAGGGTAAACCGCTTCGTTACGTAACGCGTTACGGCGCCAGTCTGTCTGGTTACCCTTTCTCTCACGCATATGGCAGCGGTAGGCAGGCTGGTCCTTTCTCACTCTAACCCACAGCACTAGCCGTATTTCGGACAGACGCTTCCCCCTCTCTCTACTCAGTGTTTAGTGTGCGATAGACATATACTGTTGACAGTAAGTATATAACATACACAAAATTCGAATGCACATATTCAAGAAATGTAACTAAGAATAAAATATATTTTATAATCAATAAAAGATTGTATTAATAAATAGCCTTTCCTTACGTTATCATATTAATATACATAAATTTAAGTAATAACCTAAGCTTTTCTCAAGTTAAACAATTTCAACATTAAATAGTTCAACTTAGATTAGTTTAAGTTATCACTTCTGTCGGGCGTACCGAGACGCACGTGTATTTTTTTTATAAACTAATTTTAAATAATATCTTTTAACAATTATTATAAACACGTTTTAGATTAAAATTAAATGCAAATGTTAAAGGGCTCTTTCAAGCTACCGTGTTGCCAGTGTAGGTGCAGGTATTGCGTTGTCACC